>VZRJ01008648.1:3727605-3884628 GCA_013397565.1 Ptilonorhynchus violaceus | reverse complement strand
CCTTCTTCTCTCTCTCCTTCCTTCCTTCCTTCCTTCCTTCCTTCCATTTTCTTCCAGACCTTGCTTCTGCTTCTGATGTAAGGCAAGAAGAGTGGGATGTCAGTCAAATGTGTTTTGTCCCTGGATACCCTCAATTTAATCAGAACACTAAAATACATGCCACCACCCCATCCCATTCATATATGTAAAGGAAATAAATATCTTGTGGTCTTCTTCAAGTGGGATTCTCTTTGTCCTCCTCAGAAATTACTTTGTGCCATATTACAAACTCTTATTTAGTGTAATGAGCTGGAAACCTGTAGCATTGTAACCATGATTGACCCCACAGTAGCTGCAAACTTCCATCTGGCACAGCAAAAAAAAAAAAAAAGAAAAAAGGGACTTTCACTGAATAGAAGAGCAAGTGCTCATTAGATTTGAACTAGAAACCTATTTTAGGAAGATGTGCCAGTAGGAAACAATGGTAATACATCAGAAAGATCCTTCCGAACCAGGAGAAGTTATGAACACTGCACTAGATAATGCTAAGCAGCTGCTTTCTTCAAGCAGCCCAGAAGCACAGAACTGAAACGAATGGGCATCAGGACTGCAGCATGTTGTCCTAAATCAGCTTGTTCCCGGCAGGGCAAGGAAAAGCCCGAAGTGGCATCAGAACATCATGAGTGGTGTGAAAACGGAAATGTTGTGAGCAGATATGTTAGACCAGTACCAACTGCAGCACAGAAATAAAGCCTTTGTTTTAAAGGCCCCTTCCAACCTGAACTATTCTATGAATCTATTGGAGTGCTGGAGCACCCCTTCTGTGAAGACAGACTGAGAGAGTTAGGGTTGTTCAGTCTGGAGAAGAGAAGTCTCTGGGAAGACTTTCTTGCAGCCTTTCAGGACGTAAAGGGGGCCTATAAGAAAGATGGGGTCAGACTTTTCAGCAGGACCTGTTGCAATAGGACAAGGGGTAATGATTTTAAACTAGAAGAGGTAGATTTACACCAGATATAAGGAAGGAGGTTTTTCACAATGAGAGTTGTGAAACACTAATGCAGGTTTCCCAAAGAGGTGATGAATGCCCCATCCCCCTCAACATTCAAGGTGAGGTTGGATGGGGCTTTGAGCAACCTGATCTAGAAGAAAATGTGCCTACTTATTGGAGTGGGGTTTGGACTATATGACTTTAAAGGTCCCTTCCAACTCAAACTGTTCTATGACTCTATTATTCTGTGTTAAAGAGAAATATGCACCAGTTGAAGTTTAGAATTTCTGCCTTTGCAGCAACAGTCATCAACAAGAAACCAGGAAACAGAGGTATACAAGGGAGAGAAATACTTCAGATTCGTTGAAATTTAAACTTGGACTACACTCAAAATCCAGGACCATTACTAACCAGGACTCCAAATGCCTCATTGGGAGCCTACAAATAAAGCCAAGGACAGAAGACAGCTAATGACCCAACCAGCAGAGGAGGGGAGAGTTGATCTTTATTTGTTCGCAGTCAGTGCTTTTGCAGGGGCAATGCTGGAGCGCTGCAGGTCCGGCAGGAGGTGAGGCTGAGCAGAAGCGCACCTGGCACATGTCCCCGAGGCAGGCACGGAACTGACACCTTAAGCTGTACGAGGGCAGCACAGCTGTACGGTCGTGGAGCAGCAGCTCAGGCTTCTCGCATACCTGAACGGCAAACCAGCACTCTGGCACAGGGAGAAGGTGCTCATCACTACATGATCCATGGCAGATGCATTTCAGCCCATGTGGAGACAAAAACGTTGTTTGAGAAGAAAGCTACATATTTCAACACAGCAGGAGATAAAATAAGATGTTAACAGGCTCCTTACCTCAGCTACCAAGCAACTAGAAAGGATTAGATCTTCTCTGAAAATCTTCCTGATAGCAGCACCTGCTGAGATTTGGAAATTCCTGTCTTTTAGCTCATTAAAATGCAGACACAGCCTGTTTCTGCTTCCTGAATTACAGTTGCAGTACAAAAGGGCCAATCTCACAGCCTTTAACCATGTACATAATCCTTTTGATGAAACTGAATTTGAATAACAACTTCATAACCGATTCACAGGGGCTAAAATATAACCTGAAATAATTGCTGGGGCGGAGCCTTTGAAGCTTCTTTGCCTAATAGAGAGAAATGAAGGAGTCTTCACAAATGAGTAGAAGATTATGCAGGTGCAACATAGGTGCAGGATTTCAACTAAAACTGTCCTTTGTGATTGAAACCATAAAGATTGCTTCATGAGTGATCTGAGACTCTCACAGCAGTGGAATATATGAGTGCCTGAGCACTACTTCAGCCTGTCTGAAGACAACTTTCCATCCTATGTTACTCAGGAATTTGTACTACGTGGTCACACTTGTCCCCCTGGTCTTAAAAATCTAGGAAATCTGCTTCAACTAGAAAGTTAATGTTCTTCTGACTGTGTTTTGATTGTAAATGTGACTATACAGTTTGTGATGTGAGAATTGTTTCTATTGTGAGCATCACTCCATATTAACAGTGTGATACAGGAGCCACATGAATGGTATGAATAGCATCTCCATGCTTGGGGATATTGAAGAATTGACAGGAGAAGGTTCTGAGAAACCTGCTGCAGTCACAGAGTTGATCTTGCTGTGAGCAGTACCTCCAGAGCTGCCTCCCAATCTAAGTTATTTAGAACTTTATGATTCTCTGGTCTAGACTATTAGGACTTTTGGTCTTGTATTATTTAAGAGGATACACGGTCTGTTAAAAACAAATATAATTATTTCCTGGAATCAGATTGTCTAGCGTTGACTGGTGTATCTATTGGATTGCATCACGTTCTAGAAGGGAAGTACATCTGAAAAAACAAGTGGGCTGTCACAGAATGAGAAAGGAAAAGCTGAAATTCAATTCCAGGAGGAGACTAGAGTGCATAATATTGCTAAGCAAACAAAACAACTAGAGCATTCAAGAATTTGCCTAGTAATTCTTCTGTACACAGAAAAGCTAGGCTTTTTACTTGTTATTCTGAGAGAAGGGGTTTCAGATTTGTTTGTATAAACTTCTGAGCCTGAGTTAAGTAGTTTTCATTATGCAGGGTGAACACTCTGCCTCACCCCTTCCCCCAAAGGACAAGCAGGCCTGACCTTAATTTTGTTGTTTGAAATTTTAAAGATCTTAATTCTTAAGAGTCTTCAGTCCTCTCTCGTGGGTAGAACCATTGAATCTGTTGAACTATCAGTGTTTGCTCTCAGCTGTGTACGAATTTCAACTCGATCCAGGGGATCAGTGCAAATTCCATGTATTCCAAGTGACTAAGTGTGCTCAGAATACACACTGTAGAAATAGTAAACCAAACCTGTAAATTTCTAAAGCACAGATTCTTACAGGGAGGCTGAGTGAGAGCTGAAATATCTGGTTAAGGGATACACATGCGTAGTAAGCCTCGTGTAGTTACCCACACAAAGTAGCCATATAAATGAACTATATCTTACTATTCAAGGAAAGTAAGATTTTTCTGGGCATGAATTTTGGTAGTGATCCTGTTAAATTCAATTGAGCTTGTGCCCATTGTTCTGATGGTTATATCTATGAGCTAACAAAATGTGCTCTTAAAACTAGACTTGCTAATAATTTCAATAACAGCTTTGTAATTTAAATGTCAATTCAAAACAAATCAATGTCGTGTTTTACTGCCTACATACACTGACTTACTCTGGATGCATTCCAGGCCCCAAACATGTACTCTGCATGTGTTTACTCTGCTTACTAATTTCACCTGATATTTTACAAGTCGTGGAAAGCTTCTGGCAAGTTACAAGTCAGCATTCTCCTTCTGCATTATACTCAGAAAAATTTAACCTAAGTCAGATATAGACACTTGTACTTTAGAGTCTGCACTGCTGTGGGCTACATACCACTTGCACACAAAATGAACAGCCTGATGGCTGAATGGAGTGTCAGTGTGCTTCAGCAAACACATTAGAAACAAATTTTCTTCTGGAGATTCTGAGAGGGTTATAGCACACTGAAATTACTGTCTCTCTGTACAAGATGATGTGTTCCTCCTACAAGCAGTTGTCCTGGTTGCTTTGGGCACTGCAGGTGACAGAGTGAAAATACTACCCAGATTTTCCCAACTTCTCAGTGCCAGAGAAAGACAATATTATTTGGACAAGTTCTTAGACAGTGTGGCTAAAATTTGCAAGAATGTTCATGCCTGATCTCCCATATTTCAGTGTGCTTGGTTTATTTGCCTGTGAATTCTCTCTTGGCACACCTGCGGATGTGACCAAAATCCAGCAGTGAATTTACACTGTGCTGTAATTCATTATTTCTGGGGGTCTTAACCCATTGTGCCAAATTCTAGAATTGGATGAAAGGTACCACATCAAAGGACCGCTAAAGAACCTGTGCCTCACATCAGGCAGGACTGGCTGAGTTAAAAACAGCTTGAGTGGCAAGAATTTTACAATTACCACTTTGCCCTTCCCCCATCGCAACATCTACCAGATGGTTCTTTTTTCAGGAGCAATTATTAGAACTGTTTAATAAAAGAATAGAAGAAGACTGAGGCCACTCAAAGTGCACAGCTAAACAACCCCACAATAATCATTACTTATTCCCTATAGGGGAAGGATGGGAGAAACGTGCTTCAGGGAAAGCAAATCATATATCTGGGAAGATAATTCATGGTAAGTTAATCCAAGCATACCACAGAAATATCTCTGTTGGTGATGGTTCTGCATAGATGGCATTCTTGATTTGTGAATACCCAGCACCAGGGACTGGGAAAGCATCTCATATTGACTCATGCATTCCTTCATGGGTTATTCATAAATAACTAGTGCTATCTAATTCTGGCTAACAAAAATGCCTTATGTAAAATTAATAGCAGCAAAACCCCAAACAATCTTTCTGCATTAAGAATCTGTCCCTCAAAAACAGTTGTCTGATAAAGCTTAAAAAGAAATGTTCCTGACTACTCAGGGTGCCTTGCAAAGGGAAGGCACTGAGCACCCACAAGTGAACTACTAACTTTTCTTTATTACTGAGGACAGAAAAAACAATACTCTAAGCAGCAAGATTCAGAATATTTTTTCCCATTGTCTGTATACAATATATCAGCTACCAAGACATTACAATGTTTTCTTCCTTTTTCTTTTATGTGATTTACAAGAAAGATTAAAGCATCCAAAATCCCAATGAGGTTTTCTTTGTATTAATAATACAAATATGCAGCGCCCCTGTAAGAAAGCTGAGGGAAAGCAGTCAGGGTGAATCAGACTTTGTGTAATACCAAAACTGGTACATTTCTAGGTCAAAGGGGATTGATTTCAAAAGCACAGACCTCATGTGGGAATCATCTTGGCAGCACCTCTCACTTTTAAAAATGAACACAAATCAAAACAAGGTATCTGTTCCCTACACAGGAAGTCCACTGAGTATAAAAACACCTTAATGAGATCAACCTCTGTGACTGGTTTTAGCCTTTAAGGCTACTTCTTTGACTGGTTAAGATCTGTTTACAAAAAAAAGAACCCCAAAATCAGAGATTGGAAAAGCCCAGTTAGATGATGCTGAGGACAGGGATCAGACACCTCCCTGGGGTCTGGGAGCCCTTGGGTGCTGTCAAAATGTGTTTCAGACAGAGCAAGGACACAAACTTTGGTCCTTCACAGCCTGAGGAGGTGCTCTCAGTATTAGTTGAGTGGGGGGGTTCCTCTTTTTTGTGGTATGGTGAACAGAACTCCTGTCCCACTCCCAGCCTTCTACACTACTTTGACTAAAGTGCTTGTGAGAAAGAACACAACACACAACTTACAACACTTTTTCTCTTTGGTTTCACTTAAGATTCCAGGAAGGTTTGATTCTGAGTTAATGCATGCACACACACACATGGACACATGCAGAGATTATTTTTTCCATCTTTGAGTTGGGATGAAAAACAAATGGTAAAGACAGCTATGGTACAGATCAGCTCCACAGCTGGTCAAGGTGTGGTTTCTGCAAAGTGTGTGGACTGATTGCAGCTGAGGCAACTGAAGGCCAACACCTGAAGAAGATGCTCCAGGAACCAGAGACGAATTCGTTACTGGCCTGAACCTGAGTGAAGCTTGTAATCTGGTCTCCATGACTTTGTGATACTAATAAACTGGGTGAACAACATGAACAGGAATGGAATTCAGACATGAGTTAATCCACTGATTACCGGGAAAAAAAAAATAGACTTAACCTTTTGTCAGGGTTTGGACAAACTTAGGAGGAAGACTAGAAGAGCCTCCTCCGCAAAAGATAGCATCCTAAAACTCCCCCCCCCCCCCCAAGAATTTCTTGGAGGAAAGTGAAAAAAACCTGCTTATTTAACAAAATCCAGCAGCTGGGGGGGTGCATGCAGGCACCAGGGGAAGGGAAAGGAAAATTAAAAAAAAATGAAAAATGTTAGATAATAAACCTCTTGTGGTGAAGACAACCCAGATGAATTCACAGCCCTTTGTTTCCTGGGTGTAGATTTCTTTGTCTCCCTCCGGGAGAGGTGGGACCCTAGGATGGTGCAGACCTCTCTCTGGGCCCAAGGTGGGTAGGCCCCAGCATTCAGTAGTCTGTTGTAAAGTTCCAAAGGAAGAAGGAAAAGAAACACAATCCCAGGAAAAAAAAGAAAACTGTCTTCTTTCCTTGCCTCAGGCAGAGGAGGGAAAAAGCCAAAAGTAAGTTTCGACTCCCTCCGATATCCTTCAGCTGAGCAAAGGCAGGGTGAAAGCTCACAGGAGAAAAAAAGGTAAAAGTAAAAATGTGTCCCCTTCGCCTTCTGCCACACAGAAAATTGGCTGGCCAGAGAGTTCTCTCCTGGGAAGCAGAGTTTGTCCTGAGAACCACAACAAAGCTAGCTGATAAAGCCAGGAATGTAAACACCTTTGAAGAAAACCAAAACACAGTGCCTAGCTTCTCGAACCAGCTTAAAGACACAGAGTTAATATTTTTTCATTAAGCAGGTGATTGGGATATATAGCTTCATAAAGTCACCCCAAGACACCTTTTCACTCATCACTTGGGTAATCTATTCTTATTAGTCAAGGTCTGAGGAAAGCAACAACCCATTTGCTGAGCTCCAATGGACAAACTCAGAACGGTTCCAAGAACACAGAACTAGAGAACTTCAACTCTGAAGAAGAATTAAATTCCCTGTGAATCTCCTATTACATCCTGGTGCCCATACATGCAAACATGGTGAATGAAGGTAAAAGCTACTCATCTTTCCTGGGAGCACAGTCACACAGAAATACATCTTAGAGATGCCACCTACAACAGGAAAACTGCGTGGCATTTGATGCTGCAAGCATGAAGAGCACTAGAGGTAATTATACTTAATGGTGCCAGGTGAAGAGGAGCAGGGAAGGCCAACCTGTATTCATTACTGCTTCAGAAACTGCCTTTAGGCCCATTTAAAGACACAGATCTGATGGCATCTTCTAAAATGACCTAAAACTCAGTTCTGATTTAAACTTGCATGATGGTGTTCTGCACCATAACTCCCATAATTGTTGTCTCTAGAGGGTAATTTTCAAAGGCTTCAGGACAGGAGCTTTGCAAACAATTGATTTTTTCAGCTCTTCAGTTTACCTGAAAAATTGAGATTGAAATTAGTTGCAGTCTCTGTCAAATGGCAACCTTTCTTTTTTTTTTTTTCTCCTTAAACAATAGACAAAATAATTGCAGAGTAAAATCCATTTCAGGATTCAAGTCTTGCAATGTTTTCCTTTGGTTTTGGGGACGTTAATTTGTTTAAAAAGCTTTAAGTTTAAATTTTTAATGTTTTTGCCTGTCTCTTTTCCTCCTGGAAGTGAAATTACTTGCTATATTTCACTCCTATGTGCAAGTAGCTATCCCTTTGTCCTAGTTACATTTTCAGTGTAGAGAAATACTTTCTCTAGTACAGAGAATTCTAGAGAATTCCTCTCCCCGTGTCAAGTTGTCTGTCCCCTTCAGGGTGGACATAAGCCCATCACAGAAGGCTGTGGTTAGGAATCTAAACTGAATCTCCTTGTTTTGGCCTCTAAGCATCCCTCTCCTAACCACCATTTGGGAGAGGGAAGATGCTGTCCAGCCAAAGCTGTCAAGACCTTTTAGCTAGCACAGTTAGCAACATGATGTCTTCAAAGTAGTCTCCACTGAAGGAAGGGAAACTCTTGGATATAGTTCACTGAGAAAAATGTTTTCAGGTGAGCTAAGGCTGATGGACCTTGTCTCTGTTATCTTAGCAAATAGGCTGAAGCAATGCCTGGTTGAGTCCATTATCAGAGACGGCTCCTGGAGACTGAGTGAGGCACCAGAAGACTGGGGCCTGTCTTCAAAAAAACGGACAAAGAGATTGAAGAATCAAGAAATCCAAACAATTAACGTAGTTAAATTCTTGGGAAAAAACTCTGGAACAAAACAAGCAAAAAATGAAACTGTGAGCCTCTAAGGAGAAACTGAGTAATTGTCAACGTAGATTAGTCAAGAGTAAAATGTTTCAAACCAGTGTACTTCATGAACTAAGAAAACATTGGTGTAACACTGGGTGGAGAGCCTTTTTAAAAAAATAAACTGTTGACAGTTCGTTGTCAAAAGGAGGAGTGTCCTGGAAAACTTTCACAAAGTCTGAGATAACCTTGGTGTGTTTTCCTGGTTCCTTTAATGGTGGAGGGCAGAACAGAGATATTGAGTTGGCCTGTAACACAAATTGTTAGAGACTGTGAGACAGGCTCAGACTCCAAAATAAACTTGACAAATTGAAAAAGTGGTCTCTGGGAAAAAAACCAACCAAACAGCAATTTAATAAGGACAAATGCAAGCTACCATGCAGGCAGAAATTCTTCAGTAAATACAGAATGGGGGACAACTGAGTGGGTCAATGGAGTAATAATGTTTTACATCCCATCCAGATGTGACCTTTTAATGACACTGAACCCATGGAAAAATCACATCCACAGAAATGATGATTCAAGTGTTGAGCAGGAGAAGTTGATATTAGTCATTATGTTTCTATTGGATTAAAAGTAGTAATTCCAAAGCCAATAAGATGCTGACACTTCAGCTGGATTGCAGACGGACCCAGTTTCATCACTGATACTGCAATACAGCAGGAAATGCTAAAACTGTTGGATGGGCATAGGTAATGGCTATTTTGGTGCCTACATATTTCCATAGGGAGTGAAATGTCACCACATTAATTTCGTGGCTTATTGCTCTCCACTTAATTCAATCCAAGTCTAAAGGAAGCTTGCCGGCTGCCAGCATGTGGGGGAACTTACAGTCTGGACTGCTGCAAAGTTTATTCCCCGGCCCCATGATTGTGAAAGAGATCAGCCCATGCAGCAATGACTCCATTCTCACTGGTGGCTATGGAGGCATGGAGGACCAGATGTGCACCATTCCCTCTGCCCCTGCAGCTGTCAGGAAATGCCTGTCAGTGAAGGAACAGGGTGTACAGCTGTATTTGTAACATCTGGAACCAGATGAATTTAACTACAGCTGCCATAATATATTATTACACAGCCTGTATGAGAGTGAGACTCCTTTGCTGTGGTAGCAGACACTACTACACCTTCCAAAATATGGCTCCACATAGCGGCTTTTCTCTCCAGTTCATTCAGCAGTAACCTTCACCTCACCAAGCCCAGCTGCCTACTTTGTGGCTGTGGTGGCAGAATGGATGCCACCCTTTGTCCCCAGATGTCTGCCACCCTAAGCAACTGACTACATTGCCAAGATATGATGCCAGGTTTGTTGGCTACTCTGATTTGCTCTCTGAAATTCTTGATGGCCAGTGCTAGTATAGCTTGTGCCTATGCAGAAATGCTGCCTGAATATTTTACTGAGAGTTTTATTGCCAACATGGAGAACACTGCAATCAAAACTGATCACATGAAACAAGTAGAAACTCCCGAGAGCAATAGACTTCATTTACTGACAGTAGACTACAAGATAAAATGCAGCGGTAGTATTGGAAAGCAAGGATTGCAGAGGAGATAATGGCTAGTTGAAGGTACTGGTGAGAAGATGACGAAGGGAGCTGTGCTCCATAGTACCTGCAGCAAGACATTCCTGTGGTAGCTAGAGGTTTTAGAAAAAGGTGACACATGCTAAACAATGTGCAATAGGTATCTGAAATGAACAAACCCCATAATATTTTGATATCTGCCAGACTTCCCTAAGACTTTCCCCTCATTTCCACTATTTGTGGATGCCCTCCATTACAAAAGCACATGTGGGAAGCCTAGGGGTATACGCTGGATAATTTCCAGAGGAAATTATCTTTTCTCATCCTTGCTTTTCAGGTCTGAACAAATGACCTTGTGGGAAGACTGGTAGCACGGTAAAGTTTCCTGGTGTTGCAGAAATACCTATATAAAGTATATCTCAAGAAGAAGTTGCTGTATCAATGCAGTCCTAGATGAAAGAACAGCTAGAATTGCAGGCAGTTGTGCCTGGGACTTCTCTTTGCCACTCCACACTGGGATAGACAGAGGTTCTTTTCTCGTGCTTCAGCACAAATGACTCTCAGTTCAGGCACTCTAGGTACTTACTTAGATGATCACATGTCTGGAAGAGACAATTAGTTAAATAATGTATAGCAAAGGAAGTTTGCAGGTGGAAGTGAGTAATGTTTGGAGAGGAACAAGTGTGTAGAAGCAAAATTTTTTGACAAATACATTTCAGATGCTGCAGCTTTTGCATTTCTGTCACATGACAGTGCCTGTCTACACCAGCATTTGGTCTCACCCAGCTAAGACTGGGTGCTGAGCTGCCTAAAGCTGGAGGAGGCAGAAGAAGCCGTTGCTAGAAGTTTCTTCAGTTGCTGCATTCAGAGCCTTGATAAAATTGGTGCAAGCCTGGCAACTGGGAGTCTCACAGAGGCTGTCAGGTGGGAGCCTGGCAGGGCTCCACCTAATTAAATCAGTCAGTCGTGTTCAGCAGAACTCAACGCTGTTAATGTTTTGCATTCAACCTCCTCCTTCCCCTCACTGCAGTACGGCACAGCCACACTGAGGCACAGCCTGCCTTTGGGGAGGCAGTGCTCTTCCTCTTCACTTCATTTTACTTGGGAGAGCTGTTTATAGAATGTGAAGAATTTTTCAACCTGATGATCCTCTCTATGTTTTCATAGGCAGAAGTAAGCTGTTTGGTGGTGCTGCCTGACAGCTCCTTCCCCTCAGTGGCACACACAGAGAGCATCTCTCAGAAAGGCAGCACACACTGAAGGCACTGTTTTAATGAAAATGCAAAATGTTAAACCCGCGTCGATGCTCTTCTGGACCTGAAACTTGAGTGTTTGGGGAACTGATGGCATCCACACACTAAAAGAGGCAACTCAGCATTTTGCAGCTCAGACCCATGCCATTCTTGGCTGACAAGTGATTTTGGAACACCACTTGTGGCAATGGAAACCAGAGTGAAGTTCATGCTTTAGTCCACGTCAAGGTTCTCACTTCACCAGAGGCATGCTTATGTCTTCGGGGGAAGATGATAGAGGGAATAAACACCGAACAGCTTAGGTTGAAAGGGACCTTTAAAGGCCATCTAGTCAATACCTCTGCAATGAGCAGGGACACCTACAACTAGATCAGGTGTCTCAGAGCCCTGTCCACCCTGTCTTCAGTTTTGGGGCATCAACCACCTCTCTGGACAATCTCTGCCCACGTTTTACTGCCTTCATCATGAAAACTGTCTTCCTTATGAAAGAAATATCTGTCTTTGTAGGAGAGATGTTCCAGCCCTCTGATCAGCTTTATGGTCATCCTCTGGACTTGCTTCAACAGGTCTATGTCCTTCTTACGTTGAGGATCCCAGAGCTGGATGCAGCAGTCCAGGTGGGGTTTCACCAGAGCAGAGCAGAGGGACAGAATCCCCTCCCTTGCCCTGCTGCCCACGCTGCTTTGGATGCAGCCTACAACACGTTTGCCTTTCTGGGCTGCAACTGCACATGGCCGGGTCACGTCCAGCCTCTCATCTACCAGCACCCTCAAGTCCTTGTCCTCAGAGCTGCTCTCAGTGCCTTCATCCCTCAGCCTGCACCGACACTGAGAGTTGCCCCAACCCAGGTGTAGCACCATTTGCTTGGCCTTGTTGAACCTCATGAAGTTCCCACAGGACCATTGCTTGTACTTGTAAATTGATAGAAGTTGATACTACAGATTCTTATTCTTAAGACAATTTTTCTACGTTTTTTTATTTTTTAAGTGGATATTCAAAAGAATTTGGCAACTACCCAGCATCACAGTAATGAGGTTGCATGCTCACTGACTGAAGAAATATGTTAGTAGCCCAGTGACAAAAGGCAGCTGAGCCATTAAATAACAGAGCACACAAAGAGCTAAGCAAAAGGGTCAGAATGGTAGTTGCAAAGAATTTAGATGCACTGTGACAGGGTGATATATGTGAACTGAAGCAAATAGAGCTGGAGGAGATGTTTGTGGGACTATTAATTTTAATGCAATGCAAAATATCCAATGACAAGGAAGGAAGTTACACTTCAATGCCACAGAAGATGATTCAGATAGTAAAAAAGGTCAGACGAGGAGAATCTGGGGAAAGCTATTAAGACAGATGCCGATGTGATGTCTCCTATTGGGTTCTTGATTGGATCTGAACAAAAAAAAAATGAAGAAAAAGGAACACCTTCATTTGGAGGATGTGGTTTGAAAGATTACCCAGACTAGTCTAAATCTGGAGCTGATGGTTAGGAGGAAAAACAAGTTCTTGCTGTGACATTTAAGTTTTTAATGAGTACAGGGCAAGTTCAGATTAATGCCTATATCTAAAAGAGGTAGCAATTCTAGGTCTAGAGTTCATCCCAGCCAGCCAGTTAGGGGGTCTGAAACATATTTGTCCAGATGGATATAGGATTTTAAGATTATTTAATAGCAATCAGACTTAAATGAGTGTCCATAGACACGGATGGATTAGAACTCCAAACATAAAAGCCCCCTGCACACTCCAGAGTTATCCTCTGTGGGGAAATAGTGTTCAAAAGTAATATGTGGAGCTTTAACAAGTACTTTCATCAGTTTTGAGAATGATGTTCCTGTATCTGCCTCATAAGCCTAAGAAAAATTGTCCATAGAAGCATGAGGTGTGAAAATAAAAAGAAATTAAGGAAATGCAGTGTACATTTATACTGTATTGTAACCCTTTTCTGTGGCCTGAGGTCAACTAAGTTTCATAAAAATCTTTCACCCAAAAGTATCATCAAAACATATGGGACAAAATACATGCCACTTGTAAAATGTGGGTTGGTTGGTTGGTTGGTTGGTTGGTTTGGTGGTGGTGAGTTTTTTGTTTGTTGGTTTTGGGTTTGTTTTGTTTTGCTTTTGTTTTGTTATATTGCTGTCTTCCTTATCTTTTCAAGCCTGAGCATTTGTATTTTATGAAGTATCTGATTAAAGAGTCAGGCTCAAGCACTTCAAGATGTCATTGTTCTTTTCCATCAATTTTTCCTGTACAATAGGAAATTTGGCTCTTTCGTCAAACTATGTCTACTTTATTTAGAATAAACAGCTAGTTTATTCCAGCTGTCAGGTGAAGGTTGTCCAGCTCTACCAGGTGTTATAGAAAATGGACAGCTCTGACATCTGGAAGGCATGAGGGGTAGCCATAAGATTAGAATTTGTGTTTGAATTGCAGCAAATGCCAGCACTTGATATTCATTTATTGCATGAGCACGCCTGTAGAAAAATGATTCTTTTTTTTCTCTAGACAGGGAAAGTGGAAGTCAGCAGTGGGACTTCAAATTTAGTAAACAAGAGATCTCCAGAGACTTTTGGGATGGGACCCGGTGAAAAACCATGGAACAGAACCACTGGTTGAAATGTGTGAAATAAATAGTGCCTGGTTTATAAAACGGGCCACAGTTTGAAAGGGTGTGACGACCTGCTGGAGGCTGTGGAGCCTCAACACCGGAGCAAACTGGGGGCAGGGCGGGTGAGCAGAAGAAGGAAACATCAGCGAGCTCAGTGAGCAGGCAAACTGCAAATATTTGGCACTAAGGGCAGAACTGATAAGAATCAAAACAGAGTCTATATTTTGGACTTTGTGAAATCAGCTGCTTGGACTCAGAGAGTCCAAGATAAAAAGAATGGGATTCTTCCCAATAGGCAAAAGCAACAGGATTATTCCCAGATCTGAAGACAGATCTCCAAGCTGTATTTAAAGCTCTGGACATAAAGCTGCAGTCATTCAAACTTCCAGGATATCACCCCTGAATTAACACATTAAGGATTTCTCAGCTCCTCCAGCAGCATCCAATCTCCTGACTCAGAGGTAAACAGAATAAATAAGCCTTTGCAAAAGCCACATCACCTACAGTTTGAATGGTCATCCTTCAGTCCCTTTGCTGCTCCAGCAAATTAAAAGTCTCACAGTTTCTCCAGAAAGATTGCATTCCCATTCAGCATGTTTGTCACAGAGGCAGGAAGGCAGTCCTGCATGCCAAGGAGCAATCTATTTCTATTAAATAAATGCATTTATAATTTTGTATTATGCTGACTGTGCCAGGTGCCCGTATTCATGACCTCATGAAGTGTCCTGAGTCTCTCTTCTCAATATGTGTTTGTAATTTTTTCCCACATCCTATGTATTATTACATATTTTTATGATGCATAAATCTCACGGCTTTTGGTGCTCACAAGCACCAAAGAATTGTTTGATTCATTAGATAAATGCTGCATATCAGATAGCAACCCAGAATATAGTTCTGTACAATTTGTTGAGGGCATTCAAGTCAATATAGAAGAATGGTTTGAAACTTGCTGAAACACATTTTTAAAGCTGTCCTGAACCAAGGTCACATTTCTCAATTCCCAAGTCATTATTTTAAATCATAAATAACTAAAGCCAGCAGAAATCGAAGGTTCTTGGGAAGGAAAAGCCCCATAAAGCAGAGAATGTGCTAGTAGTTGACTTGTCTCTGAATTGTTGTCTTTTTACCTCTACCTGTACTTTTTAATATACATAATCACCCTACCGGTTTCAGAAGTTGCACATGCATGTTTTAAAACATTTCAAAGGACCTTTGACCCATAAATATATTTATTTATAATATAAATGTTCAGGGAGACATTTTGTGGTTCTGATATCCTGGCTTTGCTTGTGTAGCATTGCTTTCTTGATTTGTTCCCCTCGTCTGTATGGATGGTTTCATTCGTCTTGCTCTGTACAGCGTAAGATGCGCAATGTGAGTCACTGTTGAACTCGCTCCCCTTTCTCTAACCAGTCACATCAGTCTTGTTTATTGTCACTGCACTAGCAAATGAGAGCTCCCAGCATCCTCAGATATTTTTCTTCTGTGCTTTGCAGGCATGAATAGACAGTGGGAATAGCAGAGGCTTCAATGTTATGGCAAAAGTACTGCTTTCTACCTTTCTGAGTTTCTGCCCCCAGTAATGACCCACCAAGAACACCCTGTCTGTTCCTTTTACACCCAAATGGGTCACAAAATCAGTAACAGGCAGCATAATATTCTGGGTCATACTAGGTAAGTGGGATATGGAATACGGACGATGCAATTTAGGAGAGACAAACAAGAAACCAATTGGAAAAGGAAAAAAACCCAGCCACAGTACTGAAAGAACAGAAAATATAACAAGGAACATGAATAGGAATAGAACAAGGAAACATAAAACTACAGCTATTCAGTCAGAAAATAAATGTTGGTAGAAGAGCAAGATTATGTGCCATCAGGTCCTAGGAGCTCAAAGTTCTTACTGTTTCTTAAGACCTGTGAATACTGCCTGGGGACACATAGAGAAGTGATAGGCTATTAGTCAGGTGGGACAGAGCTTTCTTGCGGCCTTCAGCAGAAGTGTCTTGCCAGCTCTGAGAGGAGTACCAGTAATAGAACTGGGCCTGTCATGAGCAGCAATCATGGTGACACTGCCCATGCAACTGTTCAAATTACACAAAGTAAATCTGAAGATTTGAATTATATTTTTTTTTGCTAGAGGGGGTTTTCTTCCTCTCCAGTGCACTCTCTTCAATTTCTCTGGCATATTTGCAATCTGCCTTAGACAGCCTTTACTTCCATTCTTGAGTCCCACTGGCTCACCAGAGACTCAAAGCACAAGGCACTTTTCTGCTCCATAAGTCTGTATTTTAGGTGATAAACGATATCTGCAGTTGGGGTATTAGGGCTGGTTTGGGTGCTAGGCTCTTTGCGGAGAGCACCCTGCACAATGTTTCACTAAACATGAATTAATTGGAAGGATGCAGGCTACTACCATGCTTTGAAATCAAAGCAGCCAGGTCCTGTTGTGGTTTACTGATAAAAGACCGATGAAAAAGGTCAAGACAGAGAAAAGAGCAATCACTGTTTAGGATTCAAGACTGTGTGGAGGCAGTGCTTGTTTTACTGTGGCTTGGAGAAACTGAAGCAGCAAGAGGGCTAATCAGCTGAGCTCATTAATGGAAGAAAACAGAGGGACAGAAAGTGTGCCTGCTGCTAGGAGAGACTTCTGAGAGAAGAGTCTAGAGGGCCTGGAAAATGTCATGGTGCTACTGCTAGCTCGCTCCCTGCTGCCAGCAGCTGTGTGGAGCCAGTCCAGAGCAGAATCCCTATGCTGGGAGCATCTGCTAAAACCCGAGTCTTGGTTTGCTGAGACTGTGGCAAACACAGGCCCTCTGGAGGAAGCAAATCATGGTGCAAAAGGCTGGGGTGCTCCTCTGTGGAGTGGCAGGAGAAGCTGGTCCAGAGTCAGATTGGCCAAGGACACAGGGCCCAAATTCAGAGGGAGTTTATTGAGCTGCTGTACACTGAGTTAGAGGTGAGAGGCTGCCAGCAACCCTGAGTGTTGTGTCCTATCTGGTGATGGCAAGAGCAGCAATAGAAGTACAACCATATGACAACTAAATAACAGGAGACAAAGATTATTCTCCAGAGGTTTCCTTCTGACTTGAGTGATGGCTCTGGGAGGCAGTAAGTGGATTGACAAACCTCCGCATGGGGTGCTGCTCAATAAATACATTTTTGTCAGGGTACAGCCAAGGTGAATTAAAAGACAGAAAAGAGCAGAAAAGGGCGACAAAAAAAGAACTCAGGTTAGATCTGGAGTTGGGTAGACACACAAGAAAGGCCAGAACCTAAAAAGAATAATAGTCCACCACCCTAGTAAAATCTAAAATTGGTGAAATATGGAACATTAGGCATATTTGGCTAAGATCATGAGGAATCTGTGTATGTTTTAGTATATAGCAACGCCCTTGACTGGTGGGTAGGGCCCTGGATGTGCCAGCAGGGAACAGCCATAAGGAATAGCTGGAATAAATCCTGAGCCTGGAGCACTGCTGTGGAAAGGTATTGCTTCTTCAGGAAGGACTTGCAAATGGAGGGCAAATGGAGGGACAAATTGTTGCACTGACCATCATGAGTGAAACCCAAGGGAGAAAAGGCAGCTTGTTCAAGAGTTAAGAATGACAACAGAGGGAAAGTAAGCTGCAGAAGGATGCAGGGTGGTTGCAGTTTGACAGAAGGATCTTTCTCTTCTCTCTTTGTCTGACTTTCCTGGCCTTCAGCATCCTCCTCTGCCAACACAATATCTGTTAGGCACTCTTGCTCTCTGCCTGTGCTATGCAGTGTGGTACTGGGGGTACAGATGAACAGAGGGCTGGGGCAAAGAATGGTGGCATGGCAATGTGTACAGATCACTATGGGTCACCGAGATGGAGGAAAGTGTTTCAGGAACAAAAAGTCCTGTGAAGAGTTAAAAATGAAAAGAAAAAGAGGAAACAGAACATGAAAGAGTGTAAGCGGGAAAGATAATGAGAAGAGCGTGAGGAAGGGGAAATAGCTTGGAGGGGATTGAGTGAAAATGGGAAAGTACAGAATGGGGAAATGAAGAAGGGAAGGAACTATACTGCTGTTCGGAAAGAAGTGAGGAAGAGGGAAAACATGAAACCCAGGTACAAAAGCAATGGAATAGTATGAAATTAAATTAATTAATCAAGGAGTTAATCGAGGCAGGTTTATAGGCATTTATTAGCTTTTGTGCCCCAGAAGAAACCATATAAAACTCAGTGCACAGAAAAGTACATGTGTGAGTAGGGTGGTCTTACCCTGCTTTTACTGCTTATTCCAGGTTTTGCTATCTGTGGTATCTTACTCCTTATGTCATGCTTACATGGTAACGGATGACAAAATTCTATGTCTAGTTAGATGATTTTGTATTTCATGTTTTGCTAACATAACTTTCTCCCTGTAAAGAGAGTCTGGATCAGAAGTCTGGATGTAGAAAACAATGAAGAGATGGGGCACAATGAACCCCACCCACTTTACAAAGTACAAGAAAAGAAGACTTATGGTGTAGGAAATCAAGAAAGCCAATAGACTGGCATGGCAGAGCAGTGGGGCTTTTCCTTTTGCACTGTGCAGAAGTGTAGAGAAGACTGTCAGCATTGTGACGGGTGAAGTCTGAGAGTGTATCCATGGAAATTGCGTGGGCTCACTTCAGAGTCGGTGTCACAAGGGCCAAAGCATTTCCTAGCCAGCAGAGAAAATCTGGTAGCAGAACATGTGGATCCCAAAAGCCCTGAAGGAGTTTGTAACAGTAGAATTTCACCAATCCGAACAAAATAATGGAATAACAGAGAAAAAATGCAAACCCAAGAGCTTATCTGCTGAACTTTGCATGAGAGGAAAAATGGCCAGTAGCTGACTTGCAAGGGGAACCTTTTGTGTGGTTTAGGTTTGGAAAGGAAAGGGAAGCTAACAAGAGTTTGGTGGAAGGCAGGTGCGTTTTCCATATGTGATTATAGCTGACAGTGCTGTAGACAGAGGTTGATGAAAAAGTGTGCTTAGACTTGGGGAATGGTTTCGGTTTCCAGCCCAGGAGTGGATTCTCAGCTGGTAGGAATCAAATGCATTTATATCGGCAGAGGACTTGAGACCTACTTGTCCCAAGAACAGGACAGATGAATTCTACCCCTTTTTCATGGAGCTCTTGCTTTCAGTTCATTCTTTTCATAAATGTGTCATCAAGCAGCCTACCCTCATGTGGCACAAGAGGAGGAGTTTGGCAGTATCTGCTAGGTTGGAAAACATATTATGATTTGAACTATGATAAGAAGTGACAAAAATATAGGCAAGATTTCATTTACATTGTTTTTAAAGACAAATTTTTAATAAAATTGGTGAGAAAAACAACAGAAAAGGATGATCAGCCTGACTTGAAGTTCTGTGCAATATTTTATAAATCAAAACACACCATTAATTCATGTTATGAACTACTGGAACTGGTGACAAGCCTCATGAGGGAGTGTTTTTAATAAGGTCTTGAGAATAAAATAATGGTTCTTCAGTGAAAAAGGTGTGTTTGGCATAGAAAAATACATCATGAGGAACAACAGAAAAGCAAAAGTAGAAGACACTGAACAGGACTTAGAGGGTGAATAGGCCTAAATGTATTGTTCCTTAGTTTATATTAAATGGTAGTGGATGGCTGTATCAAAATTATCTTTTTTGTTTATTTACCTTCTTTCAGGCAGCTCACCTGAGCTGAATGAATCAGAATATCAGTAGATATATTCATTTGTTCCCTGGGAGGTGTGTGCAGAGAAGCAGAGGGTCTCACTGGGTAGGGTCTGCCCTGCAGCTACTCCTCTGGTGTATGTCCTTGCCTTGTGGAGTCCCAGGGCACATGACAGTCAGCCAAAGGATGAAGATGGAAAATGAGCTCCTCTTATTCCTCTTACAGCCACTATTGACAGATAGGTTTTTATAAGGACTGTAACAGTCCGTCTGTATTAGGATCCTAATCTAAATTTTTCTCATTTCCTGAGAAGATAACTGTATTTGGAAGTATGTGGGGAGAGAGTCTGTTTCTCCACTCTTCCTGCTCCTGTGTTCCTCAAAAGAATATGAGAACAAGAAACATGAGGAATCATGGATGTGTTGTCTGGTTGTGACTTAGGGTGACCCTGTTGACAGAGGGCACGTATTTCTCTTCTCCATGCCTCCTGCAGTAACATCTGCTCTAGAGGATGAACCCTGCTGAAGTCTCGTCAAACTTTATTATGACCCTTACAAGATCTACTTTAAGATTTTTGTGAGATTTTAGGTGACCATGTAGGTTTTCAACTCAAAGTGAGGCTTACTCTGTCATCCTCTGAAGCTACAGGCCATGTGCACTTCTGTTCCCCTAGAAGTGTTCCTTGGTGCCCAAATCTGACTTGGTTTCTGATAAAATTGTTGTACTGGAACAATGTTTCATCTGCAGAAGACAGAAAATACGCACCACAACTGATTAGTTTTGTCTCCAAAATAATAGTGGTAACATTCAGGGCAGGCTTTTAATTAAAGATTTAATTTAAAATTCTAGATATTCAAGAGTTCTTAGTGTACTTGGAATTCTGGATTTTTAAGTACTTATCTTACATTAATGGAACTTTTTTGGCTTTAAATATGTGGGAAAATATTACAGTTTTAGTATGTGCCAATTGTCAATATTCCCTTGCATTCTTTAGTTATGAGAAACAGACACAAGTATTTTGAGATGCTATGTTAAAAAAAAAAAAAAAAAAGAATAAAATATTAACCAGGTTTGGAAATACTAATGATCACTTGCAGTTTCTGTGAAATGTATTTGTTTACTTGTTCACTTTAATTTTTCAGCTACTGCATGTCTGAAATGTAAATGTTTATGCTGGTGTGGAAAATACACATAAAAGCATAAAGAAAAATCAATAGATTTTAATATATATGGTAGGAAAAGCATAGCAGAAGGGTAGTATTGGGCAAGAGAATAAGACAGATTCAGACTTTTTGCTGTATATTAGACAGATATGTAAAGGACTCAATGTCTATTGAAGATATTGATTTCAGTAGATATTGGTGCAGGCCTAGAAACACTTGGTTTGGTATTAAAGAAATTAGGCATGAAAGCTCCCTAGAAATCTTTGGCTTTCTCAGGAGCAGTCAAACACCTGAAAGGTGATTTTCATGTTGACCAGCAATATTAAGTGTCATAGCTTTTAAAGATCTGTCTTTGAGTCCAACGAAAATAGAGCTCTTCTTGTCTTGAGTTAATGAATGTGCACAGCTGTCCTGAGCACAGCTGGATTTCCCATTCCACATGCACACTTAAGATGTCAAAGATGCTCCCCTCCTGCTGTATGGGAGAAAAGTAACATTTTTCACAGGTCTTCTGAAAAGGTAGAGAGAGTGACAAGAGGTAATTTTGAGCAGGCAATGGTCTAGTGGTTATGGCATGTCCAAGACTGCGTGTGTAAGTAGCAAATGAATCTGTACTTCACTTTTCAAGTGAGTGCCAAACCACTGGTTTATTAGTTTTTCTCAGGAGGAAGCAAATTTGTATGTTCTGGCCATCTTATTAGATATTCTGCACTGTACTGCACAAAAAAAAACCCATACAAAAAACCCCTGTGTTTCCCATATTGCTAAGAGAGAAGGATTGCTTAAGTCTGCTCTGTTATCTGGTAGGCAGGGGACATGCCCAACCCGCAAGAAATACAGATTCATTTTTCTCCCTCATCTGCTACCAAATTGGTTATACAAACTCTGTAAGACATTCTACCTGAGACAGCAATGGGGTTTTTCTTCTCAGAAACACTGGAACAAAACAGATTTAAGGTTTTGTTGAAATGATATTTCTGAGTCCTTATACCCCTCAGCTCCCTTTTCTTCCTTGCAATCCCCTTTCTTCTTCATCAGATGTAACCAAATAATAAGGATTTTTTCAGAATAACCCCAGGCAAAGGTGTAGACCAAACTCAGCAAAACTACAGCACAGTAAAACTGAAATACTTTGTCTTCTTTGTATATTTATTCTTGTTATTTGTTTGCTTTCTTTTACATTAGTACAACAATTGTGTATCATTTCAGGGCAAAAAAATGCTTTAGTGGAAAGGGAAGGTCTCACACCATTGCAGAAATTCAAAGATACAGTTAAAAATCTTGTTTGTTGCTTTCAGAAACATAAATGTCTCATAATAAATCAAAATGTAACATAAAGTGAAGAGTTCAAGTACTGTCCTTTGTAGAAAACTTGTAAAATGGACTTCCAAGATTTTTACCAGCTCTTTCTTCTTCATACCTGACTCAGAGGGACCTTATTTAGGTCTTGAGAGGAACATCTTGAAATTTGGAAATTGAAACATCCATGCCTTAGAATAGCACAGAGCATTTTTTCTTCCAGACTTCCCAGAATTGGTACGAGACAGCTATTTTTATATCACCAGATTTGCCAGCTCATCTTCTACTTTCTCATTCCTTTGCTGGTATTCTCAGAAACCCCTGACACCAACTGAATCATTAGGGAGAGATCCAAATTACTCAGATCTTCCAGTGTCCTTTTGGTAGACCATCACTTCCCTAACATGAGTGTCTAGGGCTTCTGGATTGCCATTGGAAACAGGATTAACCATTTAGAGATTGAGAGCATCAATCTAGCTGTGAGTGTCTTGAGACCTTCAGAGTGAGACTTGCCTGTGAAGAATGACTGAACATGTGAAAAGCAGATGGAAGAGCTCATTATTCTTTAAGAATCTGAGATCCCATGCAGTTTATACCATGCAAGGATGAGGAGCTTCTTGGAGCAGGCAGCTCTGAATATGGAGCTGTAGTATGTCATTCAGGAAAGTTAGGACTAGATCAAGTTAAAAGATCTGACAAAGGCATCATCCTTCTCATCTCCTTCCATCTTCCAGAACCTCTTCCAAGGAAGATGACTCACAGTCTTTGTTTTCAAGAAAACCAGAAGGAGGATCACCTTGCTCAGGCTTCACAGAAAGAGGGAGTTTTGGAAAATCTGCAAGTGCAGAAGGGTGTTTTCTACCTCTTCAGTTTCCAGTTGTTCAAAAAATATGCAGTGCAAATCCAGGTTGTGTGGCTTTCAGTGGACAGCACACAGGAAAAATGAAAAACTTTAAAGTGTATTTAATTATAAATATTTTTCTGCCAATCAGTTTCTACCTTTAATATTAACAGTAGCTCAAGGCTGTCAGGGTTCATAAAGGTCAGCAGACACTTGGCATAAAGTAGTCCAGGCACAGATTTGGAAAGCACCAGTCCCCAGACATGGACCTTTGTATATATTTGTAATGGTATATGATATTCTTCCCCTGATACAAGGATGTGGATAATAATTCTCCAAAGTTAGGTGTGCTCTGCTCTTTTGAGTCACTCCTCCCCGTGTTACCCCTTTTTCTAGACAGACTGTGTGGCATACCCTCAAAATGTGCGCAATATGCAAAGCCCTTTGGTGTGAAGTTTCCTAGGCTGCTGTGAAACATTTTCCAAAAGTCTTTTATTCAAATAGCACTACTTTTCCCTCTCTTCCTAATATGGAAGTGATACATTTCTGCTTTATAAATTTTTGTGCCTGTAATGAAACCTTAACTAGCTGAAATTTCTCCATACTACTTGGCTCTGCCAAAGCAGCTGATGTACCAACATATGCTGTGTTAAGGATCGACAACTGGGAGGCAAGAGAGTACAAGGAAGAATGCACATGCAGTATGATTTAACAGAAAGAAAACAATTTTAGTAGTAACATTCATATACTTTTTGAGTTCTTAAAGCACACACCAGCTCATTAAGAATAAATCTTGCCCAAGCAATAGATTTTAAGCAGAGAGTATTGAGTTTTATTTTACCTGCAAATAAGAACTGCAGCCTGAGTTTGAGTGCAAGGCCAAAAGAGCACTGCCCAAGGACAAAGACCTTCTTTACCTAATCACCAATACAACTGTGTTAGTATACTAAATGCTCCATAAACTTACCTTGCAAATACAGAAACTAGAAATTCTTAACCTTTGTCTCCAGACAGACTAGATCCAACTTCTAACTTCCAGTTTGTACCCAGTAGTGATGATATTCAGTAGTGAGTCCTTGTTGAGAACCCAAGGGCTCTCCTTCACAGCCCTCTGTCTCTGGCCTATGCCTTAGCTTATAAAACCATAACTTACACATTCTCTGAGCTACTTAAAGCCTTCAAACCTGCACTAGCACTGCCATATCACCTCTTTAAAATGGCCTTCTCTATTCTCAAGTATTTATTACTTGTTCTTTAGGTCAGCAGCTGTTGCCTTTCGTGCATGTGCAGCAGCAATGCTGCATGGCTCCTGAGTACCACTGATGATCTACAATTACTTAGACAACTAAAAATAACTGGTCAGGGTGACACTCTGCTTCACTGCACCCACCTGCATGCAGCTCAGGTGCCCAGCCTGGAACCACAGGCTTATTCAGGTTGCCTCAGTGTCACAGTAGAGAGAGAGGGTCATCACCAGATAGGAGCTCAAATCACCTTGCAGAGATGTCTTGCTTCTCTAACAGCGTAGGACTGAGAACTCCTGGCTTCCTGGGTTAGGTGCTCTGCTTATCAGCTTATCAGTGAGAGATGAGCCTGATCCTACACCTGCCACAGAGTAATCCCATGTGTTCCTGAAAGGTGGTGGCTTATTCCAGGAAATAAGGAAGAAATTCAGTCATGGATTGCTTCGTATTTTGAAGTAATTTAACACAATGTTCACCATTTCTACAGGTTTTGGATGTAAATACTGAGTAGATGAAGCATTTATCACGGCAACTAAGGGACTATCCTAAGACCAAACTGCAGGGTAAATCCAAAAGCAGAGGACTGTTGAACAATGCCTATTTGTTATGTCTATGAACGGACAACTAATGAGGCACAGTTTGCCAACCTGCAGTAACATGTCTGTGTGACTGAGAACAAGTCTAAGATTGCTGTGAAAACTAACAAGCAATTTGTGATGGCAACCCAAGTGCAGCATTGCATGCCACTGGACCAAAAGCAATGCCCCAAGTTAGAGTGAGGACAGGCAAATATATGGAGTATGAGTTATTTTCCATGCACAGCGGTATATTGATCCTCTTTACTTGTGTTTAAGCTAAAGCTAGTTAAGACTAGCTTTAAGACTAAGTTGTTAAGACTCCTTCAGCCCAGCAAGAAGCTCAGTATGCATCACTGAAGTTGAGGGTTCCAGGCACGTTGGAGTACCAGCATCTGTGATACCTCTGTGCGCCCTGTGGCTGTAAGGGACTCTTAGCATCAGACTTCAGAGGAAAAAAATTCACCATTACAGACGTTCACTTAGAATTAAGCTTTGCAGAACAAAAGTTTCAACAATAAAGAGAATAAATGACCCATCCAAATGGAACTTTTTTTTTTTCTGGAATGGCTGTTACCCTCATAAACACACTTAGCAATAAGTGGAAAATTATCTTGCTAATGTCTAGTAAGATTACATGTGTTTAAGTTTATGCTGTATTTAATTTAGCTCTTCTCAGAACTACTGTGATTCATTGAAGAGGTACTTACATTTGGGAAATATTTTGTATAATGAAAAGAACCAACAATGCAAAACCCGTAAGTCCCAAACTCCCTTGCAGCTTAAAGCCAAGTCCATGTCTTACAGTGAATATTTCCATGCTAGTAAACCATGACATCACCCTCAGAGATCTGCAAATCAGAAAACTGCTCCCAAATGCTTCCTCCACAGAAGCCTGAACTGTGAGCCAAGCAGTTATGCTGCAGTTATTAACAGTAACTAATGCCAGTATCAGTGGGCACAGTTTTACACCAAACTTTCTGTTTTGATCCTGAATTGTATGAGCTTAATTTGCAATGATGCATATTTCCCAGAAACAATCGAGTGCTACTTAAATGCTGGCATCACTGATAAAGAGTTTAAAGAAGCTGGTCTTGCTCTGTCAGTCCATTTACCCCTCCCTGTAGCCTGAAAAGTGTTCTTACTACAGTCAAGGGAATTCTTGTTGTGCAGTGCAGAATGCTGACTCCAAAGCAACAGCACAGATTTGTTTCAGCATTTTCTATTAAAAAGTGCTATTTATGTTTTACTTCTACCATTTTCCAAGAAAATTCACTAGGTACATTTCTTTTCATATTAGGTATAATTCTCCTTCCAGACTTTCATTATACAGTCCTACACAGTCTTGTGTGCAGCTAGAAAATGGGGTTAGATATCCAAACTCAAACCAAAGTGCTGACTGGTTCCGACAAGGACTTTCACAGAATCCAATACCAGATGTTTCAGAAGAAGAGAGAAAAAATTCTGAAAAATATGTTCATAAAAAAACTGTCCTCTTCAAGTCTGTGTATGTCATACTTATGCACAATGTGTATAAATAGATCACTGTTATTCTGTCACATAAATACTGGTTATACACAAAACCTCATCCATATAATTGGAGTCATTGTTATCTCATAAACTGCTAGTTCTGCTTTCAATTTCATGCAAGGTTTGGCCTTTGGAATAATTTGTGGGAATATGTTCCCCTTTTTAATGATGCTTTTTATCTGAAAGCATTTAATCTAACCGATTCAAAAATGTGTCACCTTCTAGTTCCAAAACACAGTGACACCGATGTGCAATTAATGCAGCCTTGTTGGTGAGACAGCATGGAGTTAGGATGCCTCTGAGGTACAACCCAAGGAGCACTGCAGCCCAGGCTGGCAGATGAAAAGGTGCATCTTCAGAGCAATATATGCATACATCTTAGAGCAGTTGTGAACCCTACTCACTAATAAATAACCCCGTTTTCATAGGAAAAATGGAGAAACAGAGTTTATTGAATAGATGGCACTGGTTAATATATTTGTAGAAATATGTTCCTTTTTGCAGGTGAATCAGCTTTAGAGAGCGAAGTTTCCTTCTGGTCAGCTCTCTTCCAGGATCCAGGGAGCTGTATTTTCTCTGGATGTTTTATTAAATGATTTATGTGTACCCAGAGAAGACTCTCTTAAGTGTTGCTGTTACTTTGAAAGATAATCCTGCCGGAAACTCCATCTGTACTGAATGTAAAACCTTATCAAGGCTGAAAAAGCTTCAAGAAAATCCACAATCCAATTTCTGTTACATCTGTGCTACCCTACTAATTGCTACTATCCTACAGTTTATAATGTTTTAAAGATATCTTCCAATCACTTGTTTCCAGAAAGAAAAATATCTTGTGATGCTTTGACCTAATTTTATGAAAATGCATTTTAAAATTTTTCTTCCAAGCTCTCCTTATCTGCAGAAGTGACCAAAATCCAAAATGTTTTAGTTCAGATCACTGAAAAAGTAGTGAAGATTAAACTGATATTGGGTTTATTGTACCACTGCTAACCTTTTAGAAATTATAGAGATGTTGCACTGTATTTTTCACACCGTTTCCTATGAAATGCAAGCACTTGTAATTCTTAAATTTTGTTTAGGACCAATCAGTCCTTTGAGACTACAAAAATAAATGCTCTTCATGCTCTACACAATACTTTTAAAGATCTATTCTCTGTTTCTGTCTCTTCTCTTGTAACCCCTTAATTTCTGCTACTTGCATAAAAGAAAGCAATGGTCCTTCATTAGCCTTTCCC
The DNA here is from genome assembly GCA_013397565.1 of Ptilonorhynchus violaceus. Classification (NCBI taxonomy): domain Eukaryota; kingdom Metazoa; phylum Chordata; class Aves; order Passeriformes; family Ptilonorhynchidae; genus Ptilonorhynchus; species Ptilonorhynchus violaceus. The sequence goes on along the minus strand of VZRJ01008648.1, from coordinate 3,857,280 downwards.
ATCTGTATATAGAGTCTGAAATTCCTTTAGTTAAAAAAAACCCCAAACCAAAGCATGATTAACTCTGTAATTGAAATAAAACAAAGTCAAGTGCTACTCTGCCAAACCATGTAAGCTTTTGCCTTCTCCCTGTGTGCTTTTGCTACTATAACCTCTTGGAAAGCAGAGTGATGTCTTCCAGTGTGCTCATTCAGCAGGTAGCACAATGAGATATTGACAGTCAGGAGCAATTCTGGACACCAACATAACATCAGGCAGCTGCTAACGAAGATCTACCCTGAGCACTGTTGTTCACAACAGTTCAAGGATCTGACCAGGATTTTTGATCTCCCAGTGTCTTCACACAAATATTGAGCTGCACTACAAGTCCTTCATGTTGGGATAATCCTGCCTGTTTCTTCTCTATGCACTTTTTTCCTCATTCATTTTTCCAAGTCTTTTAATAAACCGCTTTTGACCTGATGATCCAGTTATTTGTCAATAATAATTAATAATTCCAGTTTGTACAAGAGTTCTAGAATAACCAAATCACTTGGAATAGGGCTTCACTCTTAATGAATATTTCAAGATTTTGGACAAAACAGCTACAAATTTACATTTTTCATCCAGTGTCTTTCTCATAATTATAGGGACTTTGTCTTTTAGAAATTTTATCTACTGTAACCAAATCAGCAAGCAACAAAAAAACCCGAACAAAACAAAGCAGAATTTTTTTTCATATTACAGCTAGACATCTTCAGTGCTAGAAACGCACTAGTTCAATTTTGATAAATCAGTGAAACCCAATGCTAATGCAATGAAGTTAGAAGAAAAATTCATCAGTTTCTCATGTTAATGTGGGGACAGATGACACTGACTACTATGGCACCTTCAAAACATCTGCTAACTGGCATCACAGCAATAAAGGTGGGTGACATTAAATTCTATGGAGTTAAGACTTGGTTTACCTTCAGCTATTGTATAACAAAGTGAGAAAAGTTTCTGGGAGGTTTAGCTCCGAATGACAGTGAACAGCACTTACCAACCCCTAACAGTGTCTTTGTTATGAGATGCTGCGCTCAGGAGATGCAGTTTGTGGGTGAGACTTGTTCCCAGATCACCTGACATTAATACAAGCTTTCACAGGGGCAGGCATGCAGAACTGGAACTAAAGCTTTGAAGAAGCTTAAAGAAGTTGACTTGCACCATCCTTGTGCAATGATTTAACAGAAGGAAGGGAACTATCAGAGTCCTCATAGCAGGCAACCATGTGAAGGAATATGTCACAGCTCCAGCTCAGCCCCAGTTCTACCCTCTGCCATGCCACAGACTCCAGAGGGATGAGCCTCAACATATCAAAGAGACATTTCTGAAGAATATGGACTGAATGAGAGCCTATATCTTAAATCTGGAAAAATCCCTTCTAAAGACAAGGCCTTTAGAGAATTTGTTCGAGAGTAAAAAACAATAAAGATTATTAGCTAAAGGTCTGGAAAAGAGCAGATGACAGGCACCAGACTTAAAACGATATGAGCAAGAGAAATTGCTTGAATTCCTTATAAACACAATGAAGGTATATAAATGTAATATTTAGGGTGGCTAAAGAGAGGGGCAATTAAAGAGAGGGGTGGGTTTTGTGGAAAGACAAAATTGTGACATATTAAAAAAAAACCAACCCAAACATGAAAAGTGAGGAAGTGGGAGGGAAAGCAATTATTTCTGAAGTATGGATGGGACAGATAATCTCATGCTGAGCACAAATCTATTGAAGCTTGGTATTATCTTCAGTTTCTTCCAGTTTCTTCCAAGTGGTGACAGAGCAATGGTAACCTGAGGGGCTACACAGACAGTTTCTTTCTCCTCTCTTCCATACTGCATTTGGAAACAATGTTTGAGCTCAGACCCTCTTTCTTGCACCCCTGAAAATAAAGACCAAGGCCAGCATCTGTTTCTAAACTGATTATCTGCCTTGGTGAGACTAACTCACACTGACAAGTATTTATTTGCTCACGAGCATAGCCTTGAAGGCCTCAAAGCTAAACTTCTACTGAACAAGGCTCACATTCCAGAACTAGACTCTCATCCTTGAGGACCATATTAAAAAAAAACCATCAGGGCATTTATGACATTAGACATAAGTCATCTCTTCCTTTCCTAAAGATTTGAGAACTTCCAATCTGTTTTTCTAGCAACACAAGTAAGAAACAGCTCCTCCAGCAATGCGGACATGTCATTCTGCAGCTGCCAAACTCTGTATTTGAAATTTAACCAGACATGAGTGATGTGATCATGGTCCTGCTGACTTGTGTAATTCTACTATGAGCCTTCCTGATATTTCATGTATTTATTAGGACTCCAAACTATTTCTAGACATATTTTTCCTTAATATCTGCAATTTTTTGATGTGGTTTATGGCTTTCAAATAATCAAAGTCATGATCACCTTTTTGATGACAAAACTTTCAGAAGGCATAAATTAAAAGCAAAATGGGATTTTAACAGTGATACAGAGGTTATGTTAATCTTCATGAGAGAGTTAATGCCTTGTTGACTTGTACATTTATCCAAGGCAAATGCTATATTATCTAGATTGAACTGTGGGCACAGTGTGCTGTGAAATCATTACAAACCCACACACTTCAGCTGATGCAGATGATGATTCTGTGATTCTATGTGGGTTCACTTCTTCAGACACGATCTTTCCATAGCGCAAAAAGCCAAGAAAACTTCTAAGCAGATTTCTCTCCTTCAGCACAGTCTGAAATTATTGTGGGAAGAAAAAGAATATAAAGCTGGAATAGGAATTTCATTCTCCAGTGCTATAGCTGAAACACTGAAAATGTTGTGTGATAGAAAGAGGTTCTGAAAAGTAGAGGTGGCAGAGGCCCTGACTGTCTATTAAATGCATACTATGCAACCTCAGGAAAAAGAAAAGAATCCAAACTGCCTTGTCTTGCATCCTGCTCCCTGGTTTGTTCCAATAAAACAGAATTACCACCTTTAATGTTTTGGTGGGAATTTCACAAGACATCATATTGACTTTGTCTATTTTGACAAGTAGCCACCTATAGGATTTTGCTGGTTAAAAAATTGCAGTGGCTGTCATTAAAACCGGCTCCCAGTTAGCAGGTCAATATCCCAAGGATTGGGTGGTCTGATTACAATACTGTGGGCTGGTATGACCGACTCCAGAAGGCGAGGGTAACCCAGGTTCTTGTTAACAGATTCCTTGGAGCGGATTAGAGTGGAAGGACACTGGATGATCAGTGTTTGTAAACATATATTTGTAGGGTTTTTTTTAGAACAGTTTCATTGCAATGGAAAGCAGGTATGTAGCCATTTTGGTTATTATTATCTATAGCAATATATCAATATGAAAGCGTAAAAATATTACTTAAGAAAATGTTTAAGGAGAAGGAAGAAAAAGAAAGAAAGGACGCGAGTAGAAAGACACATAACCAGCACCCCTATATCTTGGGATGAGACTTGATTGTTGCATCTTAGATGTCCCTTGGTCAAAGTGATGATCCATTGGGGGTGGGGAAAGAAGCCCACAAAACACAAAGTTCAGTGGGTTCAAACCCAGGCTTGGTGGGAATGCCCAGGTACCTTCCCTGTGTGGGGATATTTCAGTGCTCTGGTGGAAGGCCTCAGAAATGAGTCTCGAGACACTTTGGGGGTCTTTGATGGTTTATGACACCTTCTAAGACACGACAGCTGCCTCTCATGTTAGCACGGTTGAGCCAGTGATGCCCCATCAAACGACATGAAACCTCTCAGGACATTTCCCAGAGAGGAGGGATACAGAGAATTTTACGGCTGAGAGAGAGGTATGTAAAGGAGGACAATTGGATCTGCCTCCTGTTGGCCTCAAAGCCTGGCTTGTAGCTTCCGGTGGTGATTGTTCACCCACTCTGTCTTATGCAGACCAGAGGTTTGCCATTACACACCCAAAAACTCACCTCTTTCCACCCCAGGGATGAAAATGTGACAGTTGTCAATCAAAGCACATGCCTTCGGGATTGAGGGAGAAGATGCTGCTGAAGCCTTGACCTCTCACACCAGTGTCCTGAGGTCTGGGCCAGGATTCCCACACCTTTCTAGCTACAAATGCAAAGCACAACACTGTGAGGGCTGCTATGGGGAAAATTCATTCCATCTCAGCCAGACATTGACAAATGACAAATAATGGTTGCAAATACTGTGGCATAGGAGGTCTACACAGGGTCACAAGAAAAATTCTGGGAATACACATTATTGGGAGGAATCCACATTATTGGGTGGCTCCCATTATCAAACTTTAAAGAGGATGAAGATCAGAATCAACAATGTATTGGTTTGTGTCTCATACAAGTAATGTGAATAGAAGGCCTGAGACATCCAAGGCCTCGTACACAACACAGACAGGGACATTTCCATTGCTGCCTTTAGCACTGGTACCCACAGAGGGAAGCATGCTGGTTTACCCAACAGTGAAAGGAGGCTTACAGAGTAATTAACCATTGTTTTCTGTAGTATGGCATGTTTAACTTCCCTGTTGTGATTATTATTCAAACATGAGGCTTGGGAAAGCAATTGTGGGGAAGTGCTCTTGGAACAGCTCATGCACAATGCTCCCTATGCTGAGTGTTTTCTTCTGCAAATGGTCTTTGTCAGAGGCTTGTGTGGATCTACAGAATCCACTTGTGGTCCCTACACTCATACTGCTTGCCAGAGAGGCCTCCTAGCTATTTTCCTTGGCTGTTTCTTCAGTACAGCTAGCTTTTTCTTTCAGGCTATGCTGGATGCCACATAATGGTGTGACTAATTGAAGTAGTTTCTTTCCCTTCTCCTCCCCCAAATCTCTTGATTAATATTTTGTTGAATACCTTAATTAGCACTTTTCTGGCTTCTGGCTGCTTGTAACTCAGAGCTTTCTGAAGAGACACTAGTAAAACTTTACACATTGCATTATCACAAATATTGCAAATACAAACTCCTTACTAGATTTGCAATTATATCATGCCCACAGAATTCTATTAAAAACCCAGCATGACACTGCAGATGGTGAAATGGGGAATGGGCTGCTTCCTGTATGCATGGAAGTAATTCTGGTAAATCCCATCATAATCATGTTACAAAGTTAGACCATTAAAAGGAAAATAGCAATTGTTAGCCTTTCTAATACAGTTTGTATTTTCTGGGGTTTTTAATTCAGTGGCTCAGTTTCCTGCCTACTGAATCATGCTCTCAAATGTGGTTTGTGTACAAAGACACAGAGGAAACCAGCTCTGCCATAGTTTCCTTGTGAGAAACATTTGTATTAGCTGTAAGAAACAGCCTTTATAGTTTCTCTTAAAGAAGTTTAAAATGTCTTAAACTTCTGCTTGTGGCCTCACACGCATGTAAATTTATCCCCACTGAAGCCCAAGACATATTCACAATGGGTGGGAAATTTTCAAGTTTTACACAGTTTTAAAGAGGGTTAAGGGGAAGATGGCGTCCCAAACTTGGCAATATGGACTTCTCTTCAGAGACAATGAAGCCACCTGCAATTTTGTGCCTATTGATACGAATCAGATGAAAAGGGGCTGCTTTGAGACTCTGTGAACATGGCTACACAAGAAAGTGCCTACATTAAGGTCTTTGAATACATTTTACTTGCTCTTGACAGGGGACAGAACATTGCTACTATGAATTTATTTGATCTAACAACTTTTCTTGACCTTAACGTTATTGCTTTCACACTATGGGTTGCTAGTGAAAATTCACACTTTTTGGGAAAGGGTAAACTTCCCGAGGTTTTTTTGTTTGTTTTGGTGTTTGTTTGTTTGTTTGTTTTTGTGAAGATCTATCTATACAATTTCTTTTAATATTGGGATGCACCCAGGTAGCTAAATCCCTGTGAGGAAATATGCCTCCTTTATATGTCAAGACTTGGCAAATCAATTTCATTTCCACAAAATGGAGAAGGCAATGACACAGAAAGACAATGACACAGAAAGACAATAAGTCCACTGCTCTGGGCATATGATCCTTGAAGGGATATTTATTTATTTTATTTATATATTTTTAATAGAGTTTCAGGCTTCAAGCATTGCATCACTTGCTTGGAACAAGGATTATGGGAACTGAGACTTTACTGACATCAACCACAATAATATAAACCATCTACTTTTGTGAAAGAAGAAAGACATTAGTAAGTGAAACAAGCAATGCATATTTTCTTCCTGCTGAATAAAGCCCAGTTTTGAGGAAAGATGCTTGGATAGTGCACAGTAATAATCTGTCTTTCTATAAAAACTGTCACTCTGTGTCTTGTAAAAATTTAATAAAGCAGGCGTGTAGAGCCAGATGGTTATTTCCTGTTATTAAAGCTTTAAGGGACAAATTATTCTCTGTTGTACCCTCCATTGACTTCAACACTGTCTCTATTGACTTGAAAGAAATTACACTGCAGATAATTTGGATGTGGGTTCTGGAGGATGGGAACCATTTATGTACCTTTTAGGAAGTCATCTGTGTAAAATTTCTGCATTTCACATAATTGTCATGAATTGTCTGTATCTTTAGATACAAGGTTACCAAATAGTTCCTTGCACTACTAACACAGAAGCTTTGCCCTGTAGCATGGTGCTTGGGTTTTGAAAATAGTATGGTGGCCATAACTGCGATAAAGATTTCTAGTGTTGAAACTGTGTTAAAGTGTTGCTGGATTTGGAGCAAGTTCAAATATTTCTGTGAAATTGTGTAATGTAGATGTACCCCAAGTCTTATGTGGCACAGTTTAAAGACCCTCCATCTCTTCATACTTGTAATAAGGAATTTAGACTAGAGAGCCCCAGCACCAGAGACGGGCACTTACAGGCAGCTCAATTTCTCCCTCAAGACAATCACTCTCATTTGACCTTTTCTACTCAAATATTAACATGGTTTCTATCAGCTGCTTTCAGGTGGTCAGGACTGAAAAGGCTCAAGCAGTGCTGATAAGATGACTCAGCAGTGCTGAACCGAACAAGGCTTTCGTAAGCAAAGAAATACTGTCTGGGACATTCTCCTGTAACTTGGCATGTGTGGCAACCCACCTCTGAGTCAGGGAAACTGAGGTTCTTAACAGATTCCCTGGGGCAGGTTAGAGTGAAATGACACTGAATAGCAGGTTTATTTTAGAACAATTTTCTTGCAATGCAAAGCAGCTATGCAACCAGTTTCGTTATTATCTAGAGGAACAAAACAATATAAAAGTATAAAGATATAAGTTAACAAACACACAAGGAAAAGAAAGAAAGGTAAAAGAAAGGATAAGAGTAGACAGTGAAGAGGAAAGGTATCACCACCTGTGGATCCAGCAATGAGACTTGATTGTGCAATCTAGGGGTCCATTGGTTGAAGTGATGGTCACAGTCTTGATTTGTTGGGAGTGGGAGAAACCCATGAAACAAAGAGTTCAGTGGTTTAATATGTGTTCAGGTTCAGGTGGGAACACCAGGTGTGTCCTCTTGGGGTGGGAGTTCTACGCTGTCTGATGCAACACTGTGGGTCATGTGCGGTCCTCTGGTGGAAGACCCCAGAAATGAGGCTGGGGGCACTTTGGGGATCTTTCACGGTTTATGGCCCCTTCTAATGACATGACCACTGTTTGACCCATGCTTGGTTCTTCTTCTGAGGCTGTGCCATCTTTTGTCAAAATATTCAATATTAAGAGAATAAATGGCATGAATTTTATTTTCCTGTGATCTGGAGAACAGATGTAAGGATCTGACTGGTTTAACATGTGCCATTCACCCAGAATTTAACCTATTTCAGCACTGGTAGCTTCTGAGCTGCAGTTTTGGAGAACCAGAGGATTTGAAGAGCCAACGTGCACCCCAGGGGGCAGTCAATGGGGCTGGACAGGGTCTGACCAGACCCACATTGGCTTCTCAGAACGAATATCCAAGTCATTACCAACCTGAGATGCCTCTAACTGCTACAGTCTCTAATGCTGTAGCCCAATTGAGAAAATGAATCTCAATTTAATGTCGGTATAGAACTACATGAGTTGAAGATTTCTCTAGATATGAGACAAAAAAAAAATCACAGTTTTTTTTTTACATAAGACAACAGATTGGTGCCTTTCATCAATGATGTAAGCCATCTGATATAACACAGGAATGCCAATGTCAGAGTACGTGTTGCAATCTGAAAGGTAGTTAATAATAAAAAACTCCATGGTTTTAATCTATTTTCTCTTCTCTATAAACAGAGGAAGTTTTTCTGGTTATAATTAAGATGAACAACTTCGTGTCCGTGCTTTGCTCTACTCTGGAAATACTGAGAATTGGGGAACATTGTGATTCCTCTTTCATTTCAAAAATTGTTTGCAATGTACTTAATTAGTCCGTGTAGAAACAAAAGCGACAGTAATATAAACAGCAGAAGGAATCCAATCTATCTTGCTTGGCTTGGAAATAGTGCAAATTGTGGCCAGATAGAGTCATTTGCAAGCAAGAATACCCTTACCTTCACTGAACAGCTATTTGAATGGAGAAAAAAAGTAAGAAACTTCCTTTCCCTCTACCCCTTGAAAAAAGCACTGTGAATCAGAATAGATTTTGTTTATCCACTTACTTACAGCAACTTAGAGCTTTGCTGAAGCCCTAATTAGTAGGGAAATGTTAGAGGCAAAGGCATTAGCCACTGCCTGAAAGTGCTGTATGTAATGTGCACTGGTTACAAATAGATTGGAGATAGTTGAGAACTCCTTAGGTATTTGGCATTAAAAACAAAACAAACCACAAAAAGTTCTTTATCGAGCCCAAACAGCTGCAGTTGTGTATGTTTTTCCAAAACCGTAAGATAATGAATTGGGGTTTTTTGTCTAGTGTTTTTTATTTCATTCTAGGATATGACCTGAATGTACTGCGCTTTGCCAACGTGATCAGACCACCAGCAATCAAAGTGAATGCAAACAATAGAAATAAAAGATGTGGGAATCTAACACTTACTTTGACCAAGATTTTAAACTCAAGATGTCTGAGTTTGAAAAAAAACAGACCTTGAGTCAAATTTCAGAATAGTAGGTGTACCATTGGTTCAAATATAAAGTTGCAAAACTGAGGAATTGACATCATGCTGTCTATCTAACTCAACAAGGGATTCAGAGTGTTTCAGTGTGGCACAAGGAAGCCATTGGAAAGTAGGTAATTGCCATACTGAGCCATGAAGAAGGAAATATTAGCGCAGGTGAAAAACAAGTTGTTTGTGGCTTGCTCAGGCCCTTAATGTGCCTAACACCATGAAGAGACTAATCTCGGGCCCCTTAAGAGATGCTTGTTTTCGAAGGTGTTGGAGTGCACAGATTTTGAAACTCAGGCTATCAGAGATGTATTTCCATTCCTAGTGAAGCACAAGTCATACTTAACTGCAAACTCCCAGGATCATAGCTAAGTCACCTAAGCCTGACTTCCAGTGTGGAACAGCCCAGGCTTTTATCCTGGATGCCATGCGAGGAGTCACAGCCCAGGCCCCAGGATGTGGCTAAGCACAAGGCAGTTGTCCAAGGCTTTGTTACAAGGGGAAAATGGATCGGGAAGATTACCATACTGAAGAATGAACTTTTGGCTCTGCTGTTCCTTGTGGTGGAGGCTTTCTTGCCAGCCTGAGGTTACCACAAAATACACTGAACATCACCGGTCATTTTGGGACACCTTGACTGCATTCACATCTCCCAGAGAAAACATGAGTTGAAATGCAGACTACTGAGGGGATAGAAATTAATGTCATCCTTCTGTTGTTAGGTCCTGTGTGATTTCTACTCTCTCCCTCAGGACAGTTTTGCTACTGGAAATGCTGGGATATGACAAATAGACTGAACTTCACTGTTTGCCTTTCTGAGATACAGAGATTAATATAAATCATGGTGGATCTTCTATGGTCCTGCAAAGTCAAGCCTTGGCATCATAATCCATCAACTCCACTGCAAAGCTTTTCCCCACTTACCTCTACAATGCACCACCATAACACTCCAATACAGGAAATACACATTGCTTGCAGAGCTGTTTCCTAATGGCTCCCACATGTACAGTTCATTGAAGTATTGCACTAATAATTCTATCTAAATGCCTTGTTTCCAAGAACTACTCAGGAGTCAAGAAACGGAAGCTAAGACTGCTTTAGTTTAAAATATCAATTCTTGCCTTTGGTCTTTTTTGATGATGATCTGACAAACCAAAATATCTTTTGAGAAAAATTACCAGAAAGCTATTTCCAGAAAGCTACATGACAATCTTTACCCACCTCTTCTTTATCACCTTGATATTGCTTGCAAAGTATTTTCCATTCAGTTCTATATAATGAAATTTTTTTTAATTAAATGTTTTAGTCTAGTTTTAGCCTTTCATAGGACATGCCCTGAAACAATGATTGATGCTATGTAATACACATTTTCCCTTCAAATCAATATTGCCTTACTTTTGTGCAATTCAGAATTAGTAACCTGAGGGTAACTTAACAGCTCTCTGGTAAAACCTGTGCTGTTTTCCTTACTGTGAAATGTCCATTCCAGCTGGGCACAGAAAAAAATCCTTCACAGTGTGAATGATGAAGGACTAGAAGAGGGACCTAAGGAGGCTGTGGAAATCTGCATCCTTGGTAGTTTTCAAAGCTTTACTAGACAAGGTCCTGAGCAACCCGATTTAACTTTGCTGTGTTCCCTGATTTGAGCCAGGGAGCAGACTAGATGATTTTAAAGGCTTCTTCCAAACTAGATTATTCTGTGAATCTATATTACCTGCACAAGTTTTCTGTGGCCCTTCTCTGTCTCCTGGGGGAAAAAAAAAAGGGAAATGCCTTATGCATAAAACATAGTGATTATACCAAAGTTAACATATATATTCTCAGTAAAATACTTACCAGAGTGTACAGATTCCTGGAGGGCATTAGGAAAGGTAGTTTAAAATGCAGCTTGGTCATCCAACCCAAAGACGTGAACCTTCCGTGTGCACTCTACAGTTTGGTGAAATGGAGTAGCTGCTTTTGCAATGTGGCCCATCATAAAAAGTTTTCTTTGAGGGTCTATAATATGACCTTTAGGTAAAACAAAATTTGAAGTGTATCCTCTACTGAGTTTTTCAGGTATTTGCAAAGTAAAAGCTTGTGACTTAAAAGTCAACCGAAATTCTTACACATCTTCTTAGAATTGCATAAATATTAATGGAATACCATTTTAGATTCCAGAATATCTTCAAAAACTTAATAATCTCTGCAGATATCTTTGACCTGGTCTCTGCAGATGTCATGACAGGTCTGTTGCAGAGGAACTGAGTCCAGCTTTTCCTTTAACAAGATAAAGTCCTCCTAAAACTGAGGAATATATCTCTTTTGCCACTGATGCAACTTTATACAGAGCCAAGACTCACCTTAAAAGGGAGTGGGATTCATTTTTATTCTCCTTTCTCTTCCTCAGCATGCAGGTGGGAAGAGTTGGGGAGCAGCTGGAGGTGGAGGTGAGGCTCTCTCTTGTTGTCCTTTGCTGGGTTCAGAGTGGCGCTGGTCAACATGACACAGGAACCTCCTGGACTCCCTGACGGATTTTACATTCTTTGCTTGTTTTATAGGAAACTAATCCAAAATATTTCAAAATTAAAGTGCCCAGTGATGCTGGGCATGAATGAGCAACCCTGCCCTGTGGCATGGATGCATTTTCCAGATGACTGAAGTGTTACTGCAGGTAACAATCACTTGGCTTGTGCTGTGTGGCAGGCAGTGGTTTTCAATCAGGAGTAAGGCAACTGTCAGAGCAAAGCTGAAAATGATCTTAACTGAACAAAAGTTAACTTGGTTGCCAGGCTAGAACTAGGATTTCCAGGCTGTCAGGTCACAAGAAGAGATGTTTTCAAGAAGTCCCTTGACAGAACTGTAAATATTGACACACCAGGTTGTCAGTGGTCAGGGCATTCTTTTGTGTGTGTGTAAATATCAAGAAAAACATCCCCTGTATTAATACACTGAGCACTTAATCAAAGATTAGAAGTCACAGGGATGTCAAATAATACCCACTGTGTTGTTCCCTGTGTGCCTGTACCTAATGGCTAAGCTGGATGCCATCCTCAGGAATCCTTACACTTCAGGAGATACGATGATTTATTTTGCCCTCAGCAAAGCCTTAGATTGCTTCTCCTTCAAGTCTTTCATATACAGTGCAAGATGTGAAAACATCAATTCTCTTTAAGTTGAGGAACAGCTTCTCAACAGTGAAGGAAAATGTGTACTTTGGCTAAAGCAGCATCATATTATTCGCCTGAAACCCTTCAATACAGAGGCAGTGGGAGAGATGCAGCACCAGAGAAACTGCAATTCTCTCCCTGCTCAATGTTGTGAGCTCCAACTGGACCTTCTCGTGTAAGTGTAACAATTACCATATACAATATTCCACTAGACAAATTCCACATTTGGTCATTACAGCAAAAAAAAAAAATGCAGAAATGCTTTATTGTTTGATTTTTTTTAGCGCTTTATTTCACCTTGTATGTGTCCCAGAAATCCATTCACAGCTCATTGAGAAAATTCACCCAAGAAAGACTTTGACCTCTAGATATGACAAGAAGAATCATAGTTACCTCAGTCTTCCCAGTTTCATAATCTGTTCCTGTCCATTACTGTAGATCTCTTTTTGTAAGGAAAGTTATTAGGAGCTTGAATAAGAAAATGCTAGTTGGGTCCCGGTTCCACAAAGTGCTTAATTACATCTGTGATTGTGGTTCTGCTGACTGTGATGGGATCAGAGTCCTCAGCTTAAATTTAGCCTGTGCTTTGGAGCAAGACTCTGTGAGAGCTTCTCCTCCACATCAAATGCATCCAAAGCCTTAGGATTTAAACACATGGCTTTATGAATTGGCTGCATCATAATTTTCCTAGGTGAGTGTTAAGTAGAATGGGTTGGCAATGTACCAAATTAATTTACAAGACTTCATAAACAGTAGTCTAGACAGAGCTGCAGAAATTATTTCTCCTGTTAAACTCATACATCTAGTGTTCTCTGTAGGAACTTTTAATCTCTCCTACTCAACCTATTTTATGAAAAACATACTTGAAATAATGTTAAAGTTTGCATTTCCTAATGCTCACTACTCCTCTTCACAGCCTAGTGATAATGAAGAGGAAGTTTTGTTCTGGGCTGTTTCTCAGCTTCTAGAGCACCCACATAACAGACACATGTGAAAATGACTCAAAAAGTGATGAAAAAATCTCACTACATCTGCATCTTGCTCCTAATGACACATTTTTATTCATTTTTCAATTTCAACAACCATCTCAGTCCCAAGATCATTACAGCCCTTTAAATACCCTAAAAAAGAGGGGGTTTTGCAGTATTCATGTTGTTCATTCAACCGCAAGTAATTTTAAAATGGTTTTAACTTATGACAAGATGCTGGCTGAGAAAGAACTATCAAATTAAATTGTTATCAATTATTGTAAGAAAAAAAGCTTTAAAAGGCATCAACCACAGGTCAAATCAGCAAGAAAAGGGAAACAGCCCAGTTTTCCCTCCATCAAAATGAACAAGTGTTAACATTTTGGAGGATGAACTGATGTGTGCACAGCTGTGCAGCATTGGTATGGGAGAGGGCACTACTAGTCCCCAAGGCTTCTTTGCAAAGCATGTGTAAGAATCAAGTTTGGCTTCTGCTGTAAATCCCTCTTGATGGCTTGGGCATCTTGAAGTCATCTGGTGTGCAAAATTATCCGTGCTTTGATGATCAGCTCCTCAGTTTGACTGCAAGGACAGGAAAAATGAGTATTGTCCTTTGACTGTAGCAATTCTGTTTTCTCAGCCCAAAATCACGGATTTTGTTCTGTTCTGCCCTTGCAGGGGGTAAATGACCATCCAGGTACAGTCTCTATGTCCTTCCATTCTTCTAGGCTCTATATTCTCTTATCATCTCTCTGCCTCTTAATTTTTCCCAGCTCAATTTTATGAAATGTCTTACTGCTTCCCATGTCTCATTCCTTCATTTGCTTTGCCTCTTCATGTCCTTCTTCTTATCCTCTCCATGCTGTTCTTTTGCCCTTTGCTCCTCACTTACCCATCTGGCACAGCACTTGGACCGATAGCTTCCCATGGCTTGGCTAAACAAGCAAGGCAGAATTTTTCCCAGTGTTTTCTCAGCGTCAGCAGACTAGGAAGTAAAAGTGCCTTTTAAAACTGGTACTGAGTGCTGAACCAGATCTGGTCTTTTCCAATACACCACTAACATGATGCATTTCACCCACATCTTCCTTCCTTCCTTCCTTCCTTGATCCGAATAATACTACGATCATTAAAATTTTTGGCTTGTGACCTGGAAATTCAGATAAGCCACAAACTCAAAGGGCATTCTAAAGGAAAAATGCCTTCCTGACCATGTGACTGCTGAGAATTCTTGACAAAGAAGCAACTTCATGGTGAACATACTGAAGCTGTGAGGGTGGCGGTGGTTGAGGTGGTTGGAAAGGAGAGCTTGGGTAGGTTGCTCTCTTCATAATAGGCAGCTTCAAAGCTCCAGGATGCTTGTGTGGTGTAGAATCACAGACGCTGAAATTTTGCATCTCTTTTCCAAAGTCCATCCATCCTGACGTGTTTTGAGTAAATTTTAGGCTGTACCAAATGGTATTTTTTGATGGAAATCTGGAAAGGTATTTTCATACAAGTCGGGTAATTCAGGAGGTTTCTATAAACACCTTGAAAAGGTAATGAGAAGTTTCTGGCACTGCTAGAGAGTGCTCCAGAGCAGACCTAACAGGCTCTTGTGTTGTCCTCCTCAGATTTCTACATATCTTTAAAGACCCTGCAGGGACAATAGGAGGGCTGCATTCTCAAGTCAGATGCCCAAAGTTGGCAGCCCACTGACAGAGACAGCTTCTCCTTAATTTTCTGTGAGAAGTCCACAGCTTGGGAGCAGTGCACAAGGAAGCAAACTGAAGAGCAGGAGGCAGAATATCGATGTATTTAAACAGCATGGAGAAAAGGCATGGATGCTTTTTGTAGCTTAAATGCTGGAGAAATCTCAGATATAGTGAAGAAAAGAAGCTAGATGAGGCATTTTCAGCTTTTTAGTAGCTGCAGGGTACAATGACTGCCATTAAGACATTGTGTTTCTAATATCTAGATCCATTAAACAGATTAATTATGATTCTGAAAGTGAACATAACCTAAGGGTGATGGTGAGAATATGCAAATAGCCGCTGGCTACCTACAAGGCACTGGTTTTAGGATCTGTGGAAATCTGAACTTCCAACAAAGAGCTGAGTTCAAAGGTCTGGGACTATGTGACTAGGTATGGCTTGGAAACATGTATAGTACTATAGTCAGATTTATCTGCAAAACCCTGGGTAGCATAAGCAAAGTCTTACCCAAGAGAACACAGTGTAGGGGTCACCTTATACCCACAAAGTCGTCAGCTAAAATATTAGGTGATCTGAAAGAATAAGGTCATACAGAGCTCCTGGGAGCTGACTATCCTTTGATTTTGTCGTGAAGAGTAACTTTTCTTTCTTTAGTTGTTCCTTCTTAGATTATCCTACCTTTAAAACCCACTGCCTTCTCAGTTTTGTCCTCCCAGTGCAAAATTAGCAGTGATTTGCAGTCAAAGTGATTTTTTGTTTGGATTTTTTTTGTGGATTTCGTAACGCTTTTTGTGAAGAGGTTTATGTTCCAGAATTAGGAGTGGTATGAGGAAAAGGAAATTTCACCTGGACAGCAGCTTCATAAAACATAAAAAAAAGTACTGGGGAAAAAAAAGTTGTTCTGACAGCTGGAAAAACCTGACCCAAATATGCCACTAATGTAGATGAGCCTGATGTTGCTGGAGATAATAGAGTTGCACATTTCCACTGGAGGAGGAACTATTACTTTTGTATATGAGTTTGAATATTTCTTCTGCAGCTGCAATTTCCAAATTAATTTCTTACAGAATTAATTGCAAATACGGGACAGAAAAACAACTTCTGTCACACAAGCTAGAACTTTAAGAAACTGTTTGAACCTGGGGAATCTGAAGATGTTTAAATCTTTTATTGAATATGGTGGCTTCAATAACAGCCAAGAAATAAATGGCTTTCCTTGTAAAAAGATACATGGAAGTAGGAATGGGGTTTTCTTTGCTTTAAAAACCTTCAAAACATGCTTCAATATTAATGTGCATCTCAATTTGTCTAATATCTGCCAACCCAAGAAATATATTTTCTTTAAAAAAAGGAAAAAGAGGTTAAAATTTGCAATATCCCAGAGTGGATCCTATGTGTATATAATGTACTTGAAAAAGTATCTCGTACAGCTAAACATGATGCAAAAAGTGTAATAGAGGGGAGTTAAAGAAAAGGATTTTGGCCAAGTGAAAGATTTTTTGAGGTTCTTCTAAAGTGTTCTGCTATTCTTTACACTTTCCTCTACTATTTTCAACAGGGTAGAACACAGCTCTCATGCGACACAAAGGATGTGGGTTGATAACAGCAATTATACAGAATGTTTGAAATAGCAGCATACAGAATGCTCATCTCATTATTTCCAAAGCGTACTGTATGTGTCTTACTTGTGGCAAAGCTCAGATCCATCCCTCTGAAACAGGCAGGAAGTAAGACAAAGACCTTTGTGAGGAATCAGCCAAGGTGTGTGAAGGAAGTAGGACTCAGCTACAACTTTCTTCAAAACAATTCCTATGAGTCTTTTTTTGTGTGTTTACACAGCAAAGGTGCTTTGAAGACAGGATCTTCTTCGGCCAGTTCCTGGAAATAGAGAGCAGTGGGAAACATTATTGTATGTTCTTAGAAGTGTTGTTGAAGTCAATGAGAACAGTGTGGTTCAGAGTTGACATTTCATGTTATTTGTTAACTGGACAAACTGCCTTTAAGAGCTCTTCTTATTAGGTGTTTCTTTACTGGAATACAGACAAGTACTGTTACTGGTTTGTATATATTTTCTCTTTCCTTCTGATATTTTTTTAATTTTTTTTTTTTTATTTAATTCATGGTCCAACACAGACACTCTAAATCTCTTTGCTCTGACATGTAGAGCAGCAAAATCATTGTATTTGGTACACTATACACTCCAATGCCATAATGGATCTGCTGTGTCCAAATACAGTAACATGTTTCCTGAGTGTTCAAGCTGTATTCCAGCTGGGTTGGCAAATGTTGCATGCAAAACTACTTAGGCACATAAATAACAATAATCACATTAATATTACTATACTGTGGATCTGATTCTTGAGTGCTGTAGATAAGCAAAGCTTCAGTGATGACAAATCAGGGAAATCATGCTGATTTATTCCTTAATCATGAGGCCGTCTTTAAAATGATGACAAACTCTGACACACATTAGCCATTTCCCTGTGGTATATACCCCAGAGTATATATGGTACCATCTTGGTGCAATGGTGGTTTCTGAGCTATATTATTGCTCATCCTGCAGTGGATTTTATCCACAACAAGAGAGGATGCATATTATTAAGAATATTCTCTACATTACCTGTTCTACTGTGTTCATCACAAAATATTGCCTACTCAGGAACTTTACAGGAAAATGGCACTATCATGGATACATTTATGAAACCTACAACAATATTTGTGAGACTGACACAGGCTAATGAAATGTATTTGGCCAAAATGCCTGAAATGAGTCAACAGCTGTCCCTTAAGAATTTCACTGGGAAAATATTATGCATTAGTTTGTCTCCCTATGTCTCTGCATAGCCTGTGTATATAATAGTTTCATTTCTTTTAGGAAGATTTTTTTATTAGACACCTGACACATGCAAGCTAGAGGTGTTGGAACCTGTTATCTGTCCTCTTTGGTAAAGGCACAAATGTATCTTACATTTAGACAGGATTAAACATTCCCTCTGAAAATAAGGATATAAAAGAGGAGCTGGATCACCTCAGGCTGTATGTTTGAGTGTCCCTTGTCCCAGGTCCTGCGGTACCATTTGCTAACATGAGCTACCTCTAGGAATGAGTTTCCTAGCAGCTGGCATGCAGCTCAGGGAATTCCATCCAAGGCGTACTCGGGAAGCATCCAGTCATCTAGAGATGGAACCCAAAGCGATTGCAGGAACAGTTGCACCACACTGCAACTTCTGCATGGGATGTGTACCCAAGTTCCTTTCCCAGGGAAACCAGGGCACAGGAAGGTAGGGCTGGTTGTCACTCAGATCTCTGCTATCCAGCTGGGACATGGCTGGCATTTGCACTGATGTGTTTGCACTAAAGGCAGCACAGTGCCTGGAGGGATCAGCTTCAGAGGGTTCATTTGCAGACGGGGATATAAAATCCCTGCCTTTCACAGAATAGCCTGCCTGTACACTCAGTGGAAGAGTAGGCATCTCCAGAGAGTGAGCCATCTGACCTATTTCTTATGCACCCTCCTGGCACCCAGTTAGAGGATAATCCTGCCAGTCAGTGAGCAAAAAAGGCTGAACAATTGAGACACATGAAGATTTGTCACTGAACTTGTCTTATTGAGAAGCTGACAAGGAGATCTTTATCTGAAGCTTCCACTTTGGCTTCAACCCAAGGGTGTTGCAGAGGTATTGTGGGTGTCCAGACCCTTTCGAGTGTAAGCAGCAATGTGGAGTCCTCGGCCCTCTGTTGCTGAGGTCAAGTTTCTCTTCTTTATTCCCAGCCTGCTTCCTCCAAATCAAGAACAATGTATGAAAGAGGAGAATTGGGACAGAGCAACATCTCCAACTCAAAAGTGCTTTAAAACTCTCTTTAAAAGACATTTAGCATTACAGCTCAGAGATTTCCCTTGGCAACCGTTAAGGCGGGCTGCCTAGTGCTATCCGCACTCCTGGATGACGGTTGTTGGATGCCTGTAGGAGCCATGCAGAGAGGACATCTAAACTGGCAAGAGATGCTATGACAGTAATGTCACTATTGCCTCTCAGGACCAGATGTGCTAATGTTCCCGCTGGAAAGAGGCGCATGTCTCTTCTGGGTTTTTTTTTTTAAAGCTGAATTCACAGCTTCACAAAGCACAAGAGTGAGTTTCTAAATATCTCTATTTAAAGTGTTGAAACTCCCAGCTGAACCCCCACCAAATCACCCGTCTTGCATGGTGGCCCTAGAAAGAGGGCTTAAACACTTTCTTTCTTTTCCTCCTTCTTCTCAGTCCAGAAACAAGGGATAATCATTCCAAGCCCACACAAGAGACCCAAGCAGCACCCACCAAAACCAGCCTCATATTTGAAGCAGGTTCAGGTATTTTCAGCTGGAGAGGGGAAAAGAAGCCAAGATCAGCACAGCCTCAGAAAGTGTATTGACCAAGAGATGATCAGATACATTAGCAGCAAGTGAGAAGTCTGGCTTCTTCTAGGGCAAAGAAGAAGCCTGCTGCAGTCTTCACAGCTGCACTCTGAAGACACCAACTGATTTAAGTCCTGAAGGTGGAATATGTGTAGGAATATGTGTATGTACTTATCAGAGACACAATTGTGTAGCTTCTTAGCATTATTGTGTTGAGGATTATTCTGATCATGCCCAAAAAGAGATGTCTAAATGTCACAGGAGCTTTGAAAATGTCTGAGAAAATCTGGGAAATAACCAAGGAAAGGGAAGTCTAATTAGCACCTGGATTAGACATATTCCATTTTGCTACATCCTTTTGTGACTCTGGTATACTAAATCTAATGACAGTTGGCATTTCTCCATATTAAAGTTGGTTTCTAAATATGTATGTATGTATATATATATTTCTTGGCACACAGAAATATTCGTCCTCCCATTTCAAATTTTTCCTCAAGTCTCCCTGTTTCTGGGTACCCAAAATCTAGCAACTGTGACCCATGAAATCTTATCCCTTTCTCTACATCTTCAATTGCTGTTTTTAAGACGTGCACATGGAGATGCAAAGACAGCTGTTATTTTGTTCCCAAAACATTGGAGACTGTTGTGGAAAAATACTGCACAGATTTCTCTCATTGCTACTTTCATGCTGTACTTTCTGCTTGATTTTTTCTTGCCTTAATCTTCCCTGCACAACAGCTTAAAATAAGAAGTACTGTTTTTTTCTCTTTATATATAAGAAAACTTAAAAATCCCACTACTGCATAAGAGATCCCTCTTTATAGACTACATATATTTTTAGCACAGTAACATACTGATGCCACAAGTAATTTAGTTAAAACAGTAAATGTAGGAAAAACAATGTAGGCTCCTTTCTTTTGCATCAGCTCCAGGATCTGAAGCACATTTCTCCTCATCTCTCTGTAGAGAGAGAATATGGTACATATTTTCCAGAGTGATTGATTTCCTCCTAAAGTCTAAATTACTCTTGAAGCTGCCTACAATTCATCATGGACAGCATCAATGTGTGGGATTCAGTACCCTCAGTTAAGTGTCTTATATTAGAGGGGGGAATCTGGATTTCAGGTGCCCATGCTACCCACTGCTCCAAACAGCCTCCCATGTCATTGCTGTGTCTCACTAAAACAGATGATCAGTGGCTTGCTTGCAGACCTAGAGCCTTTGTACGTTTTTCTGGTAGTTATGCTACTGTAAACATAACAATAAATGAGAATAAACAAATAACTGCAGGAACACAGCAGACTTTCCCTCTTGGACAGCTGGCCAAATTTTGTTCTAAGTGGTGTTAATACAAGTGACTTGTTTCTATTGACAGAAATTGCCTTCGATTCAGCTTGATATGATTATAAAAGAATCTGTACTGTTCTCCAGGGTCTCTTCAGACTCAGAGATTTCAGAGAAATCTGGAGTTGCCATTATCATTTTTATATAATTTTCAACATGATATGCCATGTCAATCTAATGAAACACTGCACCAGTGCAGTAGTGGGGAACAACATGACAAAATTATTTCTTACATTGTGCTGCAAATGACTGATTACTTTTATTTTTGGGATTTAAAATGGTAAAAAAGACAAGTATCCAAAATTTTACAAGTAAATCGAATAGAAACCGACAGGTATAATTTTTTTATATTCTTGAAAGGAATACAAAATCTCCAAAGTGGAGAGCTCTATGAACAGAACAGACGCTTTGAAAAGAAAATTATAAAGAAATCTGCTTCCTAACCTAGTAGCAGGTGGTGTCCTGCAATTATCCTCTACACATTGCAGTCTGCAAATGTTGCAGCCTGCTTATAGATAGTTCTGTTGTAGTATAATTTGCATTCCTATTCTAGCATACTTTTTTATATAGCAAAAGCAAGGTGTGAGCTCAGACTCCAAAGTCGAGTTGATGCTGGTGTGTGCAGGCACAGGAGCATCACAAAAATACATTGCTGGTTTTTCTAACAGATGTCCAGACTGTGTGAAGATACAGGGCTCAGATCCAGAAAAGCTGAATACAACCCTTCAGACTCCTGCTAATTGTTGGCAAATTTTGCCCAAAACAGAGCTAGATCCTGAGGGTGGTTTGAACTACCTCTGCTTTTATTTAGAGTTAGTTAATGGTAGCTGTTTGCTGACTTCTGTTTTCACAAATGACAATCAGCTTGCCTTGTCTAAGGCGCTGACCACTCAAATGTGTGTCTCAGCACCGAGTCCTCATATCCCCTCTGTAAAACCAAAACATTGCTTCTTTAATGAAACGTGCATTGCACTCTTCTAGGTTCCAGTGTTGCTGAGGACTGTTTGCAGGCGTAGTTTTAAGGATCACTGCAAAATGTAGGCACTTGACCTCTCTCTAAAATTCAGCTACACGGTGGAGCACATTTACAGCAAGAGCCAGTGTTGTTTGCATAGACAAAAATCAGGTACAGGACTTTTGTGGCCCTCCAAATGTACGTCTAAAATGAATACATAAACCCTTCCTCCCAAGGCCTTCTGGTTCTCCTGCTGTGGAGGAAATTGATAATGTCAGTATTTGCTTACAGAAAAAAACCCTTCCTGCTATTTTGGGTACACACCAAGAACTTAAGCTAGGAGTAAATGGCACCCCCTAACACAGAAGTGCTCAGTGTCTGGGGCAGCAGTCACAGCAGCTTGTGCCAGAATCTCTTCTTACAGATGGTTGTTCCCATTCAGTTTTTGACACAGTCACATTCAACAGAGGTCTGAGATTGGTTTGGGGCCCTCGAGGTACCCAAGCAATGCCAACACAAAATAATTGTTCATTTCAGTTTTGCTCTTCAACAGGGAGAGTTAAAAATGAGCATAGGAAGGCTTTTGATATCTTTAAAATACTAATTTTATTCATTGCAACAGAGGCCAATGAAGAACTTCAGCCTGGAAGGTTGAAAACTTGGTCTACAATTTGCAACCACCAGTACTGCATATGGTGTTTCTTCTTTTTCTTTCTAGAGTGGGTGGAAGACACAGGTTAGTCTGGCCTGTGGTACTCTCTCATGAGTGCTGTAGCAGTAGTTCCTGTGCTCCATCACTATTTGTTTATTTTAGCACCTAAAAGAAGATCAGAACAGACTTTAGGAATATTTCTTCTAGGATAAGGAAGGGAAGATGTAGAAAACTGCAATCTTCTGCTAATTTATGTTTATATTGTCATATATTGTATTTCATACAGAAGAAGGGGGAAAAAACCCCTTTTGAGGCAAAGTTCTGTTTAGAAATTGCAACACAAAAGAAGAGATATTTCAGGGTGTATAGAGCATTCGGGTGGGCCTGGCATATATTACAGGTGCCACCGGGGACCTGTGCCATTCCGCAGGAGCAGCTGTAGAGGATACCAAGAAGAGTGCCAAAAGGCACAAGAAAACTAACCTGTCCTTTCCTGGTCACCATCATCCAGGAATTTCTTCTGCAGTGAAAATCAAAACCGGAGTGTTCTGTCTGAGTTTTGTGACCTGCAAGAGGGCTTTTCGAGAAGAGGATCCAAAATGTGGCAGTACTGAGGGCTGGGGAGCAGCCATTCAAGGGTGTCCTCAGGAAGATTTGCTGCAATTCTACTGTTCAGAAATAGTATAAATGCTATGTCAGTGACACTTATGTGTCATTTAGACCTTTTCATACCTTGCTTAGTATGTTGCAGAGCTGGAGGATGCTTCAATTATACAGTGCTATGTCAGATGCTTGCTTGAATAGTAATGTTGAATTCATACTGAGCTCCTGAATTCTTTGCATTTCCCACTGCGTTTACACTACCTGCCCATCAAGAGTACTAATTAGAGGGAAAATATAGCTCACACTAGTCATTTATTTTTATATAGCACCCCTAGGCACAAACTTCCTAATGCCCTTTTCTATCATTAAAATCCAATCAACTAAAAGTATTCTTTATTAAGTGGCCCATGAAATAACTTTTTCATTTTAGGACAAAAGGATACGAAGGCTATGGCCTGTTTGAAATATTTGCCAGCGGTATACCTGGCGAAAGAAGAGGTATGTGTATCTTCAACTCACCGGAGAGATACTGGGAAAATAGCCTCCAGAAAGCATAGCTGGTGTTTCAGTGTTTCAGTAGCTGCTGTTCATTCACACCATGCATCCTTCACATTTATGTTTGCCACATTGGAAGAAGAAAGTGAAAATAAATGACCAAAGCAATGACAAGGAGAAGCAGCATATTTAAAAAGCAAGAACAAGGAAACGAGTGGAAATGAGTCTTTGCTGATAGCAGGGGCAGGGACAAAGTTCAGAAAATCCCTTTGCCACAAAGGAAAGGAGAGTGGGAAGGCAACTCCAGTACCTGCTGGAGTATTTGCATTCTTATTTGTCAAAGAGTCTTGTATTCACCTTATGCATTCATTTAAACTTCAATCGTGTTGTGGAAATGTGAAACATTTCATCAGCTGGAAGCTGTGGTAGGACTTGTCTTGCCATTGCTGACATCATCCCAGCACTGCAAAGAGGTTTATTGTCACTTGTGTGGTCACAGGTTGAAGAGGACAGACAAATTGAGACACATTTCCTATGCCTACCCTCAAGCCTATGTCCATAAATGCCAGTCTGTTTCCTTAAATCTCATTTGAAGCGCTGATTGCAATCTAAAGAGGGGTCCTTTCCTGTGCTTCAAATGAGAATGCATGTGTGATCCAAGGCACCCTTTATCTGGACTGGGTGAGTTTGCTTTTCCTTCATGCATATTACTATTTAGAGCATTATAGGCTTCTGACTGGCTTAGCTATTACCTGGTGCTGTTGGTGGAGAGGAGATGTCACTTGGAATTCCAGTTTTTCAGCTGCATTTCAATAAACAGCACATGAGCCTGGTGCTGGCTCAGTCAGGAAGGAGAATACAGCTGGACCAAAATGCCTGTCTGTGCAGCCACATGTGCCAGGCAGCCTGACAAGCAAGGTCAATTATTAAAACCAAAAAATACATATAGACAAGGCCTGTTGTCCCAGGGTGCAGCAATGGCATGATAAATGCTGAGCAGTAATGCTGGTCTGTACCCTGCTTAAGATGTTTAAGGCGGACTAAGGAGAAAATTACTCTGGAAGACATTTCTTCTTGGGATCACTGACAACAGGATCCATGCAGCTGTTACCATTGCAATAGTCCTGCATCTTTCTTGTTTACCAACGACCATCCTGGCTAAACTGTTTCTCTGTGAGGGAAAGGAGGAGTTCAGTTGTCACCATGCTTGCAACCTATTACATTTTTAACAAACAAAGCTCTGTGGGACAATACTCATGTTACTGCTAGGAGCATGTTGAGATATAGACCTTCTGGGATCCTCCCTGCTTAGATATTTTATTATTTTACTGTCTTTTATACTTTTCTTTAGATAAACATATATTCTTCCCTGTGTAACTAGCTTTTGTTAACCCAGACCTGTCTAACTTTCTTTTTCTCCCAGAAAATCTCACATGGGAGAAAACATAAAGAAAAATAATTAGAAAGTGACCAAGTGAGACTCCAAAGAAGATTGCTGTGAAATATTGCTTTTATTTACACGCATTATGTCATGAGAGTTAATGGTGCTCCATGAGGCAAGGCAAGAACAGAGTTTTACCCTGTGTTGGATTCTAAGGTGAGAACATGGGTTCTGATGCCCTTGGTTTAGACTCATGAAAGAACATTCACACAGGGAAGTGAAAGGCCTGTTTAGTAGGGATATCAGACTTCAACAAATATTCTACTTCATCCGAACATTCTGCGTCATTTGTCCCAGTGGAACAAATACCATGTGAGGGCTAACAGTTACCTGTCCCCTGAGGCAAGGAGGGAATCTAAGGGGAAACCTTAGCGAAAAAAATCTACTGATGGCTTTGCAGCTGACAGTGGTTATAATCCAAGCTGTGTGCTGGTATCCGAACTGACACACAGCTTGGATGCTGAGTGGTATCAAACATGCAAGGATCTGCTGTGACTGATGCAAATAGACCTCGAGAGAAGGGGCTGCTTTTTTTCAACTCTGACTTTTTTGATATTATAACAGGAATCGAGTGAAACTATCCAAATATTTTTCCTCTGTAGCCCTGCAGGGCTACATTCCTCTGTCAAATATTTCACATGTTATGGAGCCTTTACTCCAAGTTTAGAAGCTAGGCAGCCTTGACCTTCCTTACCAGTTCAGTTTATACTCTCTCAGCTGACAAATTTTCAGCAATTCAAACCATCAAGTAGACACATCCATTGCTACTTGCAGCCACGCACCCAAACTAGCAAAAACAGCTGCTTCTTCTGGGAGAATAAAAGGTTTCTGCAGAAGAAATGAAGAAAGGCTCCAGCTCTGTCATATCCTATGTCTGGATGAGGAAGCGTAAGGGTGTCTTTGGGGAGGGAGGCAGGGCATTGCCATACAGGAGTATGACTGGAAGTGCAAGTGAAAGTCATGTATGCCTAGAAATCTTCCTCCACAACAAGTACTGCATGGAGTTCTGGTCTGGTTCTGGGCTCCCAAGTGCAAGAAGGACACAGATGTACTGAAGTAAGTCAGCAAAGGGCCACAAAGATGGTGACGGAATTGTAGCATTCCTCATGAAAGAGGAGGCTGAGACTGCTTAGTGTGGAGGAGAGGAGGCTTATGTGCATATGTATATATATACACTTCATAGGGGAGTAAAGAAGATGAAGCCAAACTCCTCTCAGTGGCGTTCTGTGAAAGGCCAAGAGGTAATGGGTGCAAATTAAAATACAGGACATTCAATTTAAACAGAGGAAAAAAACTTTTTACTGTGAGGGTGGTTAAGTAAGGATTAGGTTGACAAGGAAGGCTGTGGAGTTCCCATGCTTGGAGATACTCAAATCCTGACTGGACGCAGTTGTGGGCAACCTTCTGTAGCTGGTCCACCTCTGAGCAGTGGCTGGGACTGGATGACGCCCACATGTCCCAGCCAGCCTCAAGCTTTCTTTGATTCTGTGAAATAGAGCACATTAAGTATGCTCAATTAGTCCTACATGTGGACCCACTTGTTCCAGAATACAAATATTTCTCCCTTAATGGCATGGATCTCAATGAGACAACCTCAAGTAGCTCCTTTCTCCATGAGTCCTGCATCTGTGACATCTGAGCCCCTGGAGCTGATCTGCTCTGAGTTCTCTCCACTGGAGACACTGCCACAGTAAGTTTTTCCTCTGCAAAAATTTTAAAAGGGTTAGTGGGATAGGGTAAGAAGGACTAATATCATGGTCATGGCCATTGCACTCTCCTCTGTGCACACCACAGAAAGGCTGCAGAGTGTCTGCAGTCTTACCTCCTGAGGTGGGCAATGGGGTCCCTCACCGTGCAGTGGGTTTGGGCTACACCTGCCAGAGAGAAGGGAAAGAAAATCATGGCTCCCTGGCTTTCCCACAGCATTCCTACTCACAGGGCATCATATCTAACTAGCTGTCCTTCCAAAGGAACCCCCCCTAAGGATGAACAGCTTATCAGAGAGGCACCCCTCTCCCAGACATGTTGCTGGGCATCTGGCACTTCAGTAGGAGCAGAGGGTTAAATAACACTAAGAACCTGCCCTCACACCATGAATATGAGCATGGAGAAAAAGGGCAGAGATACAGTTCAATTTTGCTTTTATTAGATCCTTACCTCTTTTTTTTTTTGCCAGGTTTTTAAAGGCAAGAGCCTTAGAGCAAAAGAGGGAATGAGTCACTGCAATAGCTTCTCATTAAACTAATGACAAGACATATAAACAGACAGAGCTTACTTGGCTAATGTTCCTGCCATCCACAATGCTAAGCCATAAGAAATTAAACCAGAAAAAAAGTCATGTAGTGTGCCTTGGACTGGGTGTTCAATTAACCTTAAACTCGAAATGTTAACATTTGGATTGAAAACAAGTTATGCACTTGCACCAGATGCCCTGTAGCTGGACAGGGTAAAAAAGAAGTGAAATCAAGTTTTGAGCTCTGTAGTTGGCACCTTTGTGTGTACATGCGCTGGGGAGTAGCACCTCTGTTGAACCACATTTCCAAAGGTGGGGAGTTTGTCACTGTTCTCCTTCCTCTCTTTTTAATACCCAGTCAATTACACAGGCACCTCCCTGGGTTATTGTAGGTGCTGAACACTTCCAAAAAATACCCTCTTAGTAAAAACCATTATTTGCGCATCTGACTCCATAAAAGTCAACCTCCCAGAAAAAAATGAATTCTGAAGGGCTGCATGCTGAAGCCTCTCTCCAGAGAATACTCCTTGTTCAGCATAGAAGTATATATGAATGATCCTCATCCAAAGAGATTAAAAAGAAGATAAAATGCTAATCTGCAGAAAATATCTTATTGCAAAACGGTTCTGGGTCTACAGTGTCAGCCACAGATTGCAGGAAGAATAAGAGCTTTTGGAACCGAGAAAATAATGCTGAAATTGGTTTTAGAATTGCAAACATTCAGAAGTGTTCAAACCAGACTAATTTTCAGCAGTGTTTCCTAGCTAATATTTACAAGCTTTTCAAACTGAAATTTTTAATTGAAAGGAATTAAATCTGCAATCATTATTTTGAAACATTTTGATAACATTTTATTTTAAATGCGGACTTGCTGTTCCTGGTATGCTTGACAAAAACTGTGGGCATAGCAATATTAATGTCAACTAGTTTTAAAGCAAAGATTTGAAGAGCAAGTTTTTCTAGCAACAACTTAGTTTAATTGTGCAAGATCTCAATCCTCTCTGCCTGGTAATTTCAATTGTTTGAGCAATTCATGTTGAAGCCAGCTTTGGCAAAAGCACCTAGCTACAACATACCTTTTTGACTCACAAATGCCTTTAAAACAGCTGAAGCTTCTTCAGCTCCATGGTTAATGTAAAGGAAATGAGGAAAAATGTTCCTTTCATTTCGTCTCCTTTGTGCAAAGGCCAAGGTTTAACAGAGAAAGAAGAATAATTTAGAATTTTACCTATGTTTGTTACAGGCAATCGGGAGAGCTCCTCTACACAAAGAATCTTAGAAAACAAAAAAACCAAAATGTTAAAAACACTAAAATCTGTTAAGAAATGTAAGGCTGACACAAAAATAGCCCAACGGATTAAATTACACAAATACGTAATCAGTCCATTAAATTTAGCCACTACAAAATGGACAGCATTTCTACATGATAAAACATGAGAATTGAGCAATCATTTATTCCTGCCATTGCTCAGTGTGCAATAGAAGTACAAGAAGAAGAATTAATTTTTCTCTGAGTAGCCTTTGCTAATAAATAAGGCATTATCCTGGCAATGAAAAAATCAATTGCAAATAGTTGAAGTTAGGTGGGGGGCTGGGTGGGGGTCTGCCAATAGGCTGTAATGGAGATATTTTTGAGCCTGGAGGTATAAGTAATTTTCTCTACTGGATTTTAGAGAGAGCTGTTTCAAAAGTAGAAGCTAAAAATAAAAGGACATCATTATTATTAAACACCATCAAGCTGACAGACACTTCTGTATTAAGATGCAAATAAAGTCTTTATGTCACAGATGATGACTCCTGTTATTTTCAGTTCTTTGCCAAAGTTGAATGTTTTGGGCCAACAGTTTTCACAAGAAGCAAGTGCCTTAGTTCGAACAAATTTGTTTAAGCTCTCCGTAATGCCGTTTGGCCTTTTTGAAGAGAGGGATTAAGGAAAAGTAATCTTTTGTTTTGCTCATCAGAAGTTTTACAGTGCTTTTTAGTTAAAAAGTCCTAGCATTGCCACATGACATATCCAAGATGACATTCATCTCTACTGACTTGGTATCAAAGCTGTTCTTTGTGCAATTCCAGTGCAAGCTTATCACCATCTCAGCTTCAGTTTCAGCCAAGGCTGATTTGTTCAATGCCTTCTTTGCCTGTGTCTTCACTATATATATGTCTCCCAGACCTCTGTGCTTAGTGGAAGGGTTAAAGTAGGAGAAGGAAAAACAATGCAGATGAGTTGGAGGCTATTTGAGGGCACATGAGCAAGAGAAGACTTTTCTCTATCATATTTGAAGGACTGTGCAAACGGGGGGAGGTCTTCGACACCTGAAAAACAGCATCTTCTCACCAGAGAGCTGAAGTCTGCATCACAATACATTCGTGCAATGTTGTATAAACAGTCCAAAGTCTGGTATTTTCTAAGTGCAGTGTGTTTGCCATTATACTCATCACCACCTCATGATATTGTTTTTGTAGTTGGGATTGATGAAGTCTTGCAGCAAGCATTGTGCCTTACCTAACTCTCAGAAAGGCATCCAAGTGAATAGGGAATATACATGGAAAACAGTTTGATATGCTTATCAACAGAAACTGCAACAGTAATAAAGTTCAAATATTGGTATTACAAAGGTAAACACCTTCTGAAGGAATTTTAGTTCCACCTGGTTTAATATGAAAGAAATCATGCTGTTATTGCTAAAAGCCCACAACTTTGCTCTCTTAAATACTAGGAGAAAAAAGAATGTTCGCCTCCTCTCCCCAGGTTCAGATTCTTCACAGCAGTACAGACTCTCTTCCCCAAAGGAAAGGAGGTTGACCCTCTGATATCACTCCAAAGGACACGAGACAGGCCAATGTTGAAGATAAAAAACCATCGCAGTTCATTATGCAGTGGGAAAGAACTGAAAAGTGGATCTGGAGAAAATAAATATGGAAAATTGACCTGAAGGCCTACATGTGATAAATTCCAACTTCACAGCCTTCTGAATTCTGAGTCCTTTGCACACTTTCCAAATTTGGTCTTTGTCAACTGAAAGATCTGATCCATGCAAGTAGTTTACTCACAAGAGACAGAAAGAATTGATGCTATACAATGAGTAATGCAGTTACTCACAGTTTTTATTATTCAGTGTCCCAAAAGGGAGAAAGGATGAAAGTAATTTATGAAAATCAAGCTCTTTTGGTTGCAAATATCAAGGCAATTGTTGAAAAAGAAATTTATGATCAATAAGTGCAAATACAGTAGATAACTCAAGAGGAATCACTTCTTATGATTCTGAATTGTAGTAACAGTGAAAATGTCAAAGAGGCTGAGAAAAGCTTTCTTCTACCAGTAAACTGACTTAAAAATAAATGACTGATAGAGGTTGAATTGAATAATAATTGCAGTTAAGTAGTCTAATATGTCTAAAGACAATATGTTCTTCAACAGAAGAATTACCTACTTATACAGTATTGTGAAAAGACAAATTGGATATAAAAACTGTTTCTCAACATGAGTAATATTTATCTAAATAGAAAAATTCTCTAAGCTCAAAATGGCATTAATAATTATATGCTTCTGAAAGGAATTCCACATCAGATTAACATTTCAAATACATCAAGCTCTTAAATTCTGGACATTTTATTTAGTGTGAATTTGTAGATGAACTGAAAAAAACCTCACCATGTTAAACACATTCTCGATTATTCATTAAATTTTCTTAATGCTCTTAATAAATGTGATGGCCTAGTTTGAGACAATTTGTTCACGGGCCTTACATCTAATCTGTCTTTGTTTATGAACAATTTTTCCCCTGAAGTTTTTCAGGAAATTAAATGCTGGGATTGGAAATCTCCAGAAGTGGATAGACAAAAAAAAAAAAAAAAAATCTGTGCTACAAAACCTACCAGTTTTGGGTGTCTCTATGCTGAATTGTTACATTGACTCTTCAATCAAAACATATCTAGTGGACTTGCAGGCCTGAGATGGCTCTTTGTTGTAATTTAATACCCTCCTACATACGGATTTTAAGAAGAAAAAGTACAATCAAGGTAATTAATCAAACCTCTGTGATGCAGTGTGTAAGGAAAATAGGCCAGCACCATAACTGGATTTCACATGAAACTGTCCTGGTGTAAATCCCACCAGTATAATTACAGACAGGCCAGAAGACCAGCAAGTGAGGCAGTTCATCACACAACACTCACTCGTCACCATATTTGAATTCTACAATAAGCTATTTTCTTGCTATATAGTGCAAGAAGCTATTTTCTCATTTTCTTGGTTTTGGAATATTTCACATTCCTCTACCAAACTGGGAAAAAACACCAGAACCTCAAAGACAGCAAAATGAAACAAACAAACAATGTCCCTCCCCTACAAATGCAGCTTTAGAGTAATGGAAATGCTTACTTTTAGATGCTGATATTCTTCATTTAAAAAATCTTACTTTTCACTGTCATTACATTTCAGAAGCAAAATATTTCTGAAATTAAAAAGCACAGCATTTCATTTTGAAGATACTGGAACAAGATATTAAACAAATGTCAAATCTTTTTGACTTGGAATAAAATACTGAAAGCAATCCTTTGTCATAAAAAAAAGTATGGTTTTGACAAATTGGCATTTTCAAACTGAAAAAAAAGATCTTTCTTGTAAATCATATTCAGTTCTACACATCTCCAGGATGCATTGCAATAAACTGATTCTTGTGTGATTGTGTATGTGCATTAGGAAACAAATCAGCCATGGCCTGACAACCAGATGGCCTCCTATGATCTTTGGACTTCTAAATGTAAAAAGTAAGCAAAATGAAGACCAGCAAAAGGATGTCTCATGCTGTAATGTCCCTTTCAGGGAGTTTTTCTTCTTGATTCTGTCTGGAATGCAACAAAGATGACTACCAGAATATGTTCTTTGTTAAATAGATTAATTTCCTGGGCTATATCCATTACTTTTTTGATATATATTCAATTACACATCTATCTCTAGGTGTATTTCAATTATGGAAGGTGATACCACAACTTGAAGAATTATGAACTGAGAGCTTAATCAGCCAACTAAGTACCTCCGAATTTAATTTGTAAGTATAATGAGTTAATTTTTTCTCCATACTTACAGCTTTATTCCCGCAATAATTGCAGTACTCAAGTGGAAATGGGAGCTGCATGTGGCCCTGTATCCCAACAGCAGCCAGCGGGTCACAGCAGATTGCACAAGTGCCTGGGTAGGTTATCCCAGAGCGAGCTGGCCTCTGCCTCCCCACGCTGTTTGGTAAAACATCGAACATCCGAGCCAAATAGCAGCTGGATTGTTCTTGAAAAGGAAACCTGGGGCCAAAAATCTGCCAATTTTCTACCCTCCTGACCTTGGAACTCCAAAAACAGTCCAAAATACTCCAAACAAATTTTTAAGGCAGTCCAAGTGTAATGTTGATGAGGCGGTTTCACAGTGACTACTGAACTCTGGTGCATCCCAAGGTAGACTCTTTTTCTTGGCAGGGATGGGAAGGAGCTGGGATAAGGCAGCCTGTGTTCAGGTCACTCCTTCCTCCCTTGAGCCACAGAGTACTTGGCTGTTTGCCATTCTTTTTCTATACATGCAGTTTACAAAATTTGACTGCACAAGAAAATTGGATGTCAGTGGCTATTGCACTCCTTATTTTCCTCTTTCTGTAGATGGAAATTTCTTATCAGTTTGATGCACAAAATGGCAGGCAGGGCAGCATGCTATCAGAGCTGGCAGGCTGGAGGAGCTGACGATGTCTTGTCATATGTCACTTTGGACAAGGGAGAAACGGCACACAACAGAGTGGTTAAAAGGCAATTTTCACATAAAGAACTCAGGAAAGGAAACCTGGCTGACAACAAATGGATTGGAGGTAGGAGGGCACACCAGTCAGTCACCACAGACACATATCATCTTCCATGGAAATACAGCTGAAGAGGAGGAGGGGACGAAGGACCAGAGTTTGCTGAGAGCACAGTAGATGGCTCAGGCAGTGAGAGAGCAGTGCCACACAGTTATCAAAAAGACAATTTGCAAGTTAGTTTTAGAGTATGCCTTCACCTTTACTTGTCCCAGTCATGTGACAAAATAAGAATAAACCTTCTTTATTAGTGATGCTTTGTTGTGGTTTATCTATTTGCCTATACAGCACAGCTGACCTGACTCCATAAGCGACGTGCTGTGACCAGTGATGAAGCTGTAAAATGTGTGCCAAAGCAACAGGTGAACAACGTTTTTAAAGCCACTAAATCTTTTCTGTTGAGTTTTAATTTGGAATAGATTTCTTGTCATTATCATTGCTATTACTACTTTATGTTGTACATTGTTATTACATCTTTACAACTGTGACATGTAGAGGTAGTCACAGAATAAAATATGTCCCTTACCCCACAGAAGGTCACTATTTAAATTTAAGACGAGATTATCAATGACATCAGAGAGATCAGGAGGCTTCTTCAAGGAAACAAGTTCTAATTGGCAAGATGGGAGGGAATTTCAGGTTGCCAAAAAAGAGAGGTTTTCCAAAGCTTTTTATAGATATTAGGTAAAGGAAAATTAGAAGAAGTATTCTGAATTACAGCAAGATAAAGTAGATGTTTATGGCATTATCTCCACAGTACGGGAGAGAATGGAAGCAAGTTATCACAAATGTGTTTGGAATTTAGCAAGGATATTGGAAACAGGAGAGCAATCAAAGATAGCAGTGGTCTTCGAAAAACTGAATGAGAACGACAGATGACAGGCAGAGTAGGCCCTGGCCATGACAGGCTTTGAAAATAGACACATCACTTAAATTTAGTGAGATAAGAGAAGCAAGATGCAAAGACATGGAAAATAAAAGGTAAGTGGGAGCACTCCGAAAGGTAAGGTAAGGGGAAAAATGTGTTTATCAAAGCCAGAGAAAAATATGTTGCAACAACTAAGACAAGCTGATAATGAGAACTGTAGAAGAGATTTAGCTGTGTGGATGGAGATTGCAAGCAGGAAATTGATGCAATTGTTGCTCAGGGTGAAGTTCAGGATGTTAGGAGATGCAGAGAAGCTACAGATGAAGTTGATGATCAAGCTAAGGACCCAGAAATGGATATTACCTGAAGAAATTAATAATAAAAGAAGGGAGTGATAAATCACTCTAGTAAGTATAGGTGAAAGCTGCATATCCATGAGGACGTGTCAGAGAAACAGGCTCGGATCTTAGTATGTATCGGTAGAGGAAGGCTGGTTAGAGACATGGGCTGTCTTGTTGGGGACTGGGGGAAGATCCAAGGGAAGACAGTCATTGCAACCAGAGGAAGACGATGTTTTCTGAGGAATAAGCGATGTCAAGGATGACAAGAATTCAGGAAAGATACTCCTGTAGCACAAATGCCAGGCTTTTCTGTGAGGCGTCACTGAGTGAGAGCTTAAGGAAATGGTGTAAAAGACAGAAACCACCTCCACAACAAGATACAATCAAAATTTAGGAGTAAAGTTCTTGCCAAGGGGCAAGACAAGTGGCAGTAGTTGGAGGAGAAAAGTGAATTTAAAAGAGATGTTTTAAAGTGGATAAGATAGACAGTTTTCAGCATGTTGAGAAAAGATGTCCAGGGAAGTGTGAGAAGAAATGGCAAGTGTAAATAAAAGGATAAGAAAAATTCTGGGGTCACTTTTAAGGACTTGCCAGGAGAAGTGGAGTTTAGCATTGTCTTAGGTACTCTATTCTGCCTTAGTGACTTGTTACCCATGAGTTTGTGAGCTGCTTAATTTGACTGCTATCCAGTTTTCCCCCTGCAGAGCAGAAAGAATCATAAACGTTTTAAAAAAAGGTGAAAGGAGAGTTTTTCTAACTCTCATTCTGATTCAAAGTCAAAGGGCAGTCAAGGCAAGAAGATTGTAGAGGATAGTAGAACCGGTAGATTTGACTGCTTGTCACAATTTAAAGGTCAGTCATGATGCTGGATTGTCAGAAGTTTAGATCCTATACTGGAGAAATTGAAACGATAAAGTGACATTTTTAACTGCACACAATGAAAATGACAATGTCTTCTGTGATCTGAGTGCTATCATTTTGCTGTTGGCTTCATAAAAACTTCTTTGTTGGAGAAAGAAATTAGGAGGGCTTGAATCAATAACTATGGTTCCAAAATCATATAAAGGCATAGCTGTCTTGTTCTTGAAGACCCAGTGGTGTAGTAATAAAGTCAGTGGGTGGTATACCACTGATTTCCAAAAAAAAGGTTATCATCCATGATCTAAGGTAATGTCTGCATTTTACGAGATTATCTGGTAGATAGAGAGATCCAAACAACACTGATTAATCTTTTTCAAGTTGGGGTGCGTTTCCACTCCGTGCTGACCTCTGTATCACCAGCTCTTGGTCCTTGACTATATGGAAGGCTGGTGAAGTAGTACCTCACATTTTTGAAACTGGTCTGAAGCCAGGACAGAATCAGGCAGTTTCAAAGGGAATTGGAAGAGGAAATACTAGACAAGGTCAAACTTTTAGATGTCTGAATTAAAGCAGTTGTACTGTACATTCTGGGTGTGAGTCCCTTACCTAAAAATGGATATGTGTTGTCATTTGAGAAGCCTTAAGTACAACACTGTCACTTAGCTGTTGGTAGTGAGGGCATGGCCTTCCTTTAGGATTGGGGCCACATCTGCCAGTCCTGATGGAGGTCTCTGATACTCTGTGAAGCCTCAAAAGTCTCCAAAGCCTATGTGTGGGCAACTGAGCAGAGCCTCTCTGTCTGCAAAAGGAAGGGAATGTGGATTGTTCATTTCGGGACAAAAAAAAAGCCCAAAACCAAACCACATTTTGAAATCAGAATATTTTTTTTCTTTATTCATTTTCTCTGTCCTTTTCCAGAAAGAAATTGGAGATTTCTCCTTTTGGAGACTATGCTGCTTCACTCTGAATTAAAATGGTCATCAGGATTCAGAGTTAAGGCTAAACCAGAACACAATGTTTGTCATTTCGGTGCAGGTTTGTTCTCCAGTTTTAGACATCTAACTGGCCCTTATGGAGTATGAGTTATCCTCAGACTGGCCCATTCACCAGGTACATCTCTGCTAGTGCCTTTTCCTGTTATTTCATCATAAGAGGAGCCTACATAGACACCCATCTTACAGAAGATTATGTTGGAGCAGAAGAATGAAATCCATGGCTTGGATTCCTTTTCTTTTAATCCATAGATATCTACAGCAGAGATATTTATTTCTGAATTAATTACATTAGACTCCATTTGTGCCCACTGGGGAGAAATAAGGACACAATTAATTTGACCTATTTTGCTCTAATCTGATTTGAATAAGATAAATTTTGTCCTAGAGGTGCCTATTAAGGGAGCTATGGTGACAAAAGCAGATGTAAATGCCCCTGCTCTGGATATCTTAAAGTGTCACACTTTAAACGTGTAAATAGATCTGCCCTGTAGCCAGATTTCAGAGGTTCATCACGGCATTGGTAAGATCTGCTTTACTCTGATAGTCTGGGTGGTCTAAAGGGCATGGTGGTCACACATCAGCACTCACCATGGGCTCGCATTGGACACAGCCAAATTCTCAGCCTGCCCTTTGTCCCTCCCTATGGCAGGTGTGGCTCAGAAGAGGAGACATAGGTGGGCAGAGGGCACAGTGTCCACAGCCAGGGACAGCTGCTGCAGGAAGGTAAACCTGCAGGTGACCATGTCCCTGATCACAAAGGGTTTGATTAACACTGGCAGGATTCTCACCGTTCGCTCCCGCAGCTCGTACCAGCCAAATGGGAGGTGCTGTCCCGCCATGGGTGGCAATTAGTGTGCCTGGGGCAGTGAGGTGATGGAAGGTCTCTGGCTTGTGAGAGAGGAGAAAGGAAACAGGCATTTCCTGGTGCAGATCTGATGACTGCGACAAACCCACTCCAGAAGACTTAGTCTGTCCCCAGTTCCATCCCCTCTCACCGGCTGTGCTGGAGACACCTTTCCAGATCTCATGGCTCTGTTGTTTGTGCAGCTGCTGAAGGCCAGAAACCTCCAACACGACAGCAGCAGTAATCATCCTTCCCCGTTTTTTCCTTAAATCAATTACCATTTGTGCCTATGAAACAAAATTAACAATTCCAGCTGCTGGTGGATGCAAGCTGGAGAAAGTGATGAGCACATTAAACTTTTTAGACCTAAGCTGTAACCAGAGAATTTAAGCCAGACTTAGGAGATCTCTGCCTCACAGGGGACACAGGTATTATTGATTTGGGTCTCCTTTCTGTGCCTTTACTCCTTTTTTATTTGTAGGCCTTCTCAAGAACAGAACTCAAGAGAAAACTTGTATGGAAGTACTTGTCTGGAGCTTAAGGAAACACTTTGGGAAAAACGGAGGTTTTAGGGATCTGAATGGTAGCATTTGTCATGTAACTGCCCAGGGAACAGCTCATTAATTGAAGTAAATTGAAGTAAAGTGTACACTCTCAGTGGTATATCTGTATAGATATAGTAAGTGACTACTACTTAATTACTTTGTGGTTTTAAAAGGGAGTTGCTAACAATGAGAAAATGCCTCCATTATCAAGCTCTTTCCTCTTTGAGATAAGCCAAGCCAACAGGGAAAATCTGTTGGTGTTTCTCAGCATTCAGATGTAGTACATTTACACCTATATCTAACAATCAGAGCTTTCAGATTAATTTCCTCAAATTCCCACTTAGCAGAGAGCTGGATCAGTCCCCTGTACTGGGCCACTGTTGATGCTTGGGAGCAGAGCAAGAACAAGTGCTAGGTTTCAGCTGAGGAGACATTTTCTTTTTGGCAACTGCTAATTGACAGTGTTGGTTAATTAAACCGTTAATTAAGGGTGGGCTGCCCTCCACAGCCCCTGCCATGCTTTTGTAAGCACACATCCCTGGAACTGCTCACTACACTATGATCTGCAGAAGTACCGGTTCTGGTGTGTGGGAGTTGATAAGGACAGGGAGCAAAGGGAGAGCATGGCCAATGTGCGGACAGTAGCCCAGAGTCACAGAATCATTTAGGCTGGAAAAGACCCTTAAGATTATTGAGTCCAGCCCTTAAACATTTGCAGCTTGTTTCAAACCAAGTTTGCTTATATCATAATTAGAAATATTACTAGAGATTAAAAAAATCTGACATTCCAAATTCAGTTAGTGTTGCCATTCCCATTTAAAATTTTCTGGTTTTCTCATTGTTTTAAAAATAATGGTCCAAGTGTTAACAAAGTAAGCTGTGGTTTGTTTTGCTTCCCCTTCCCAAGCCTCTCATTGACACCTAGCCCTATTCCTCTAATCTTCTCAGTTTCCTTCCTAAATTGCTTAACATCTCAGCAACAAAACATGCAGACTCCACTGTGAATGTTTCCTAGGCCACCCTGAGGGTTTACGTGTACAGGGGAGTAATGTGAACTGCAGACTGTCATGCTGCATCAGCGTTGGAGATTAAAACAAGTTTACTTATAGAATATTAGAAATTGTGTAGGTTTAAGATTAATTTTAACTTGCTTACAGCTTAGCATGAGTGAACCCTGATCAAAACTTAGCATAGATGAACTTTAAAAGAATTCTGTTTGTTAGCAGGAACAGCTGAACAGGAAAGCAAACAGAGAAAGTTGGATATCTTCAGATAAGGGCTGAGATCCTGGAGGGCCCCAAGGCTGGCCCAAGTTGGAAGATTAGAACAATTAATGGCCTGCCCAAGTAGACATGGAAAAAGAATCCAATGAGGTGTTGACAGACCAGAAAAATGGAAGGTTATATTCACATTCTAACAGAAATTTTAATAGTACAGAAATTATAGGATGAAATGCAGTGGCTGCTCCCCAGCTGGAATGCAGTTGGCGTGCTTGAAAACGATTCTGCAATGACTCCACATACACACGGTCTGCAACCTTAAGCACATGCTAAGGGGGATGAAACGGGGACTGGAATGGAGACACAGCTGCCTCTGTGTTGAAATCCGTGCAAGGATGGTAACTTGGTGGTATCAAGAAGCTGATAAACCACATAGCAGCTGTCAGCCAAGGGAGATAGGAGAAGATGCCTTGCTGCTGAACCAGCAACTGTGGTGAAATCACTCTCCTTGGATGAACCTGGCTCATTATATTCTAATTGAAACACTGGCCCACACACATCTCTGTCCCAAAGTTACCCCTCTCCGACCACCCCTCACTGAGCATGCACTCCATATTTTATTGACTATATCTTCAAGAGCAAAGTGAGAGTATTTTACACCAAGCAGCAACAAAGATATGTATGACTAGGGCCACTCAAGTTCCACATAAATGTAAAGAAATAGTATAAAAGTAAGTTAAGAATAGGGAGAAATTAGGGAAGACTCCATTGTTACTTCTGAGTTCAGTTGAATGGGCTGAACTTTCTTTTCCCCCATAGGGATGCCTCTTGGGTAAGAACCATATTCTGTGTATGCTGAATGGCTATCTTGAGTTGATTTTTGTCGGTGATTAGAGCTTGCCTGTGTATTGCTTTGAACGTGTTTTTGCAGTCAGTTGCTATCAACAGCAATCTTCGACCCCTAACCTGTCACAATTTCAGCGTGTGCGGTAATAAACAGTGTTACTCTGTAAACTGTCAGTGTGAGTCTCTCAAGGGCGCTACCAGTTGCTGGCAGTGGATAACACACTCAGCTAAAAGTGTGGAGACCCAGGAGGGGGTTTCTCTTGTGCTGTTGGTGTGTGTCCCTGAACAAGCCAGTTGAGCCACCCTCAGGTCCAGCAGGGTGCTCATTGAAGGGTCCCCATAATGGGACACTGACAGACTGGTTGAGCACAAGCGTCTCGGCTTTCCTGAGGCATTGACAGACCAATCAAACTCAAAGGATTCAAGGGAATCCCCCCTTTCATGTGACACCTGGCTGCCTGGGATTACTTAGCCCAGGCACTGCAGATGGTGTAACTGCACTGCAGAGGACAAACTGTTCTCACTGGTCACCTTACATCCACATTGTTGCAGTCTGCTGCTAGTAGCTGCAATTAATGATGCTAACTCTTATTTACCCTTCCAAGAGTTTTGGGAATGAGGGAGAGGAAGGTTGCAGGAAGGATCTGTAGGTACAGCTAGAAAAACTTTTGGAAACTGGCTGGGAAAGGTTTGGTGGATTTTGCAGCTGGCTTCCCTGAGCTCTTGGTTCATTGCATTAGAAGTAAACTCAGAGAGAAAAGGGCTTTTCCAGTTCAATGGCTGCTCTGGAGAAGGTGAACATGACTTTTGGCTCTCAGTTCCCAAAGAACAGAGAAGAGAGGAAGAAGGGCCTAAGGATTACCATGGGAAGAGATGACAAATGACTCCCCTGCCACCAGGGCAAGTACAAGGCTGATGGAAAGAAAACTCAAAACAACGCACATAAATTACCCCTATACACTTGTCCCTCAGCAACATCATACCATTTTAGCAGGTTTTTTTTTTAGCTTTCAATACCCATGAAATTTAGGATTCAAGTAGACCTTTGTAAAATAAGCTTATCTGAAAGTGGTTGTTGGTGCACAAGCAGTCGGTTGGGCTTCTGGGAACATGTAAGAAACCTAACAGGAAAGTTCTGTGCTAAAGAAATGAATGACGCAATGAGCAGGATTGGGAGTACTGCCCAGGCAAGTATGCATAAGACTTTTTGCTTTCTTTTTTTTAAAGGGTTGTTGACATTTCAATAAAATGTCCTTGTAGACTGCTTTTGTTGCTTTCATTAGTGAAGCTGTAAGCAAACAATGCAGTGGATACCTTTTAACACATTGGTGTACATTTCCTTGAGGCACAAAAAGTTACAGCGTAGTCCAAGACCTTCCAATATATCCCTTTCTTTGTAATGACTATACCCCAATGTGTATCCATTGCAAATCTAACCTCTCCTACATCAGTACTGTATCATTGCACTATATAAGCCCAAAAGGTTTCAGAGTCTGTATATCTGAATGAAAAAAAGAGTTTGATTACTTAGTTTATCTTTGCTATGTCTGATCCTGAAGGAAAATTGCCAGGTAAACAGATTCTCATCACAGTTTTTTTAAGAGTTTATAATATCTGCTTCACTTAAGTATTTGGGACTTAGTAAAGTCAAGTCAGCTAGAGAAGAAAGGCTCCACTTTGTAGCACTGCATGAGATGACACAGTACAGGTAAGTGACACTGTAAGAATGACATAATTGCTCACTTATTGAGCTCAACCCATATTTTGGGGGGTCTTCAAGAAAGGCAGAACCCAATTAATTCAAATTGCCATTGCTTGCCAGCGATTTAGGTTATTTATGTGTGTTTGCATTTACAAAATACAGAGATTGCAACAGTGTAGCCATCATGGCTTCCAAATTCAAGGTGAAAAAATATTAAGGAGAAGCAATGCCATTTATTGCACCAGCTTAACAGACTGGGAAGATCAGTCTCTCAGGTGTTCAGGCTTTTATTCAAGCAAACTATGCAAAACTTATACGCCCAAAAGCTTTTCTGGGTTTCACAGCCGGTGTTGATGGGTCTGAGAATTTATCACACCTCACCAAGCAAGGAACAAAAGAACAGGCAGCATTTCTGGAAGGTATGCAGCTGTACAAGTACTTACAGTCTTTTGCTTCAGGAACAAAGATGATGCCTTGGCCAGGGAACCGCTAAAACATAATCTTCAAATAGTCCCATTGAAAAACTTTCTTATCAAGATGGGAAGGTTAATATAAGTGCAAGGGAGAGGTCTGGAGAGCACTAGAAATACTCTTGAGGAGGTAGAGCTCATCTTTGCCTCCACCTTGCCCTTAAAAGCTTTCAGCTTTGATATATAATCAACATCCCACGAGAGCCAAAGACACACGGTGCTTTGTGGCATCTGCAGGACAAACCAAGTTCATTTTTTTCTCATTCAGGCTGGAAGAGCGTGACTTCCTCTTGTGAGAACAAGAATACCACTGAGGGGATGGCAGCAAATGTTAATGGGAAATGGGTAAATTAAGGAAAGGCTGAAATTCAGGAGAGTCACAAGAGGTTCAATGTAGAGCTCTTCTAATGAAAAAATAGTACAAATAACTGGATACTTGGAAAGCTGCAGACAAAACACTGCATCGTTTTTCAACAAAACAAGCTTGTTTTTCAACTTGATAATTTTTATGAGCTGGTAGTTGAGAGTGCTCAGAGCAATGGGAAAATGTGGCCAGGTGTTATCTCTCTTTGAAACTCAACAGGTAAAACTGGGACAAAAATTTAGTACAACCGTGTTATATATCATATCCTTTATCACCCACAAGCCACTGGAAAGATTGAGTTATAATAGACTGCTGAAGAGCATGTTAAGAGCATTTGGTAATGAGGCATGGAAGCATTGGGATTCAAATTTAGCAGACGCTGAAGGCTGGCTAACACTAGAGGATCAGCTAACAGCCCTGGTCCTGCCCAAAAAAACCCCTTATATATTGTGGGAGGAGTTAATGTCTCCATACTACACATAGGGAAGTTGGTGTGGATTTCTTCGCCCATGGGAAAAGGCAAACCCATTCATGGGATTGTCTTTGCTCAAGAATCTGGGTGTACTCAAGAACCCGGGTGGATAATGCCGGGTGGGAGATAATGGTTAGGGGGGCCTGTTGTGGGCCTCAAGGAGATTTAACCTTGGGGGAAAAACAATTTGTGGTGTAAGTTAATTACAAGAAGTAAAGTAACAGGAATGATATGAACCAACAAAGACTGAGTTTTGCGAGGTGGAAGGAAAGGGTGGCAGTGCCCCGAGCCAGGCCGGTGTCAGTGCCCAACGATCGAGTGTGCTGCTTCTCCTGTCCTGGCACAGCAGCACCCGCACAGCATCGGTGCTGTCTCCCCAGCATTCCCCCAGGAGTAGGATGGGGATGGGCAAGATCCTGGGAGGGGACACAACTAGGCCAGCTGACCCGAATTAACCAAAGGTACATTCCATACCATACGACACCAGCTCAGATATAAAAGCTAAGAAAAGGAGGAGGAAGAGGAGGGGGGAGAGCAGGAGCATTTGTTATTTGCAGTGTTTTTCTTCCAGAGCAACCAATACATGTGCTGAAGCTCTGCTTCCTGGGGAGCGGCCTGACATTGCTTGCTAATGGGAAGTAGAGAATAAAATTATTCTTTCTTTGCTTGTGCCTGCACAAACTTTCTTTTTTGCTTTAGTAAACTGCCTTATCTCAACTTATGAATTGTTTTCCATCTTATTTTCTCTTCCCTGTCCAGCTGGGAAGTGATAGAGCAGCTTTGTGGGCACCTGGTGTCTAGCCATGGTCAACCCACCACACTGTGACTGATGAACATGTAAACAAAATTATAATTAAATAAAAATAAATTAAAAAAAGAAGTACAAGCTTTGAATTTGTTCCTTCAGAATTTTCTAATCTTTGGAGAAAACAGCAACTTTTAAATAATATTGGAAGAGAAAGACATGGATAATGAACTCCCACAGTATGTTAATCTCTCCTGACTCCCCAGCAGGTACAGCAATTTAAATACAGATCTAGTCATTGTGATCACTGAAACTGTGGGTGGGAAAAGGGACAGCTATGAACTGACAGAAATGTTGTTCTTATCCTTGAAGTTGCAGCTTCAGTAGGTTTGTTCAACAAGGAAGCCACTGCACATTGGTCTTTTGCAGTGGTCGTGTTTATTCAAGGCCATTGGGAACTGCTGCAGCTGCAGAGCACCAGTCTCCTGGCCTTGCAGGGCTGCTTTCCTAAACAATCACCTCTGCTCCCTGGGCTTATACATGCTCTGTTCATTTTTGTTAACACTGTCAAAGCACCATTTGCCTCATGCCACTCCTGGACCACTTTGCTGTTTCTGGATTGTCTGCAAGCACGTGACATGGCACACTAATAGCACTGGGCTTCACTCCCTGTCACTGCTTGTCCCTGTCCAGAGACAGCTGCAACTTGTCTCCCTGAGGTCTGTCACTATGAAGTTCCTAA
The DNA here is from genome assembly GCA_013397565.1 of Ptilonorhynchus violaceus. Lineage (NCBI taxonomy): Eukaryota > Metazoa > Chordata > Aves > Passeriformes > Ptilonorhynchidae > Ptilonorhynchus > Ptilonorhynchus violaceus. Next base: position 3,813,488 of record VZRJ01008648.1, on the reverse strand, counting down.
ACTTAAAGCTTTCTAGCAGCTCCCAACACCCTGCCTCATCACTGTCACTGTCACCATTGTGTGTGTGTGAGTTCCTATTCACATGCTGTATTTCCGATCTGGAGACTAAGCAAAATAAAGAGCAGGCCTACACTTCCTTGCAGAGGAAGGGCAGATAGGTAAAGAAAGGAAGAAGCTGAGGGAAGTGAGATAAGGCCTGTGCAGCTAAAGCAAAATTCACAGTCCTGTGAGCAGCAGAACAAATTAAAACTGAGCTCATTGAGGATTTACATTTTGAGGAAAATATTCCTGTGTGGATGCTCTGGTTTCTAATCAGAGCTGAACTAACTCACCAGTCCTTCTCTTTCTGAAAAAGTACTTCTTCACTTAGCTGTCTATTTTCATGAGATATGGGGAAAAATAATACCCTTAGGAACTTTACTCCTCTTTCCCATGTGGCTGAAATGAGCCAATTCCTTCAAAACATTACCAGTAAAAGGCAGAAATATGTTGACAGCACCATCATGTACACTATATTTTCCATGGAAATTGGCCTAAAAATAAATTGATCTTTGCTGCATTGAATATTTTTCTGTGGGAAATCTGGCCCATGATATTTCAGAGTTCTCCTCTTGCCCAAAGACAAGGTGTGTGTAAGTTTTTCAAAGACTTAATACAACAGCTTTGGACCATGTGTGTGTGGGTATGTGTGTACCACAGAATCAGTGCTCATGGAGGGACCACACTACCTATCCAAGCCGTTTTTCCACCTCATAGATCTGTGCCACTACTCACATATACTCTCTTTGTATTGCCCTGGGAGAACACACTCTTGCTCTTATCCTACACTGCAGCTGTGAAACGTGAACACTGACCTTCTTCCCATCTAACTGTGGTTAATACAACTCCTCTGGTGTTTGCAGTGTTTAAACCGCATGGTTTTATGCTCCCATGTAACTTATGAATGGCCCATCTCACTGGGACAGTGATGCAGAAATGGAAGAACTGGTATATGCTTACCTCACAGAAACACAGAATCACAGAATCAGTCAGGTGGAAAAGACCTCTGAGGTCATCGAGTCCAGCCTTTGACTGAACATCACCTTGTCAACTAGACCATGGCACTGAGGGCCATGTACAGTCTTAAACATTTCCAGGGACAGTGACTCCACCACCTCCATGGGTAGCCCATTCCAATGTTTGATCATTCTTTCTGAGAAGAAATTCCTCCTAATGTCCAGCCTAAATCTCCCATGGCACAGACTGAGGCTTTGTCTTCTTGTCCTGTTACCAGTTGCCTGGGAGAAGAGACTGACCCTGATCTTGCTACACCCTCATTTCAGGGAGTTACAGAGAGTGATAAGGTCCCCCTTGAGCCTCCTCTTTGCCAGGATAAACAACCCCAGCTCCCTCAGCTGGTCCCCACAGGAATTGTGCTCCAGACCCTTCCCCAGCTCCATTGCCCTTCTCTGGACATGCTCCAGCACCTCAATGTCCTTGAAGTGAGGTGCCCAAAACTGAACACGGCACTTGAGTTGTGGCCTCACCAGTGCTGAGTACGGGGGAACAATCACTTCCCTAGTTCTGCTGGCCACACTTCTGATACGTTCGAGAATTGGTAGCAATTCTTTCTTCATGGAATGCTTCTCATAATAAAAAGCCCCACAGCATGCTGGAGCATACATAATTTCATGAATCTTGGGGACCTAAAACATGATTGCGGTGTATTGAGAAATTATTTCTTCTAAGAACTGGTTGAAAACTTATTCTAAGAATAAAGACTTTCAAGATTTTATTCCAGGAATATACTTCACAGTCATATCCAGTAACAGGAAGCTGACTCCTCTTGGAAACTATCATTACCCTACAGGGCAGAGAAAGCCAGTAAGGCTCTTGTGTCTACCCTAAAGCCCTATCTGGGGTTAAACAACAGTATTTTGGTTTCTGTATTCTAAGAAGTCACATCTTTTGGGACTTCTTCTTTGTCTTTGAACTCACAAATAAGAGTCTCCTAAAAAGCTTGAGGAATATTTGGAGTAAAGTTCAAATCTGTTTTGTTATGTTTCAGCGAGGATGCCATTCCCAACTAGTAATGTGGTTCATACTGTGCGCACAGTTGTATGCATAGCTGGACTGTGATCTCCCTGATATGTGCCAGCCTCAGAGAGTTACTGGCAAGAGACAAAATAAATGGGAGAGGGAGAATACGTGGGCAGCGAGTGGCGGGAAAAGGGAGTGAGAAAGATCTTTGAGCATGTTTCCCTTCATTCTTCATGTGGGAAATATGCCATTTCCACTTCCCATCTGCTTTTGCCAGGAATGTGTAAACTATGTTTGATAGCAACAAGTACCTAGTAGTTGTATTTTCATTTCTGCACGTCAGTAGTAGGCGTTTCTAAACATTTCACTGAACAGAGCTGGCATTGCAGAAAATGATTACTAATGTCAGTCAAGCATGTTTACATTCATTCTTATGTCATAGGAAATGACAGTGGATGTGTCTGCACTGCAGGCAACTACTGTGGAACATGAAGGTACTTCAGCTCACGTCAAGTCCAGTTGAGATAGCAGTCCAGCATTACTGCAAAGAGCTCAGTGCAAACAAGAAGTCACTAATAACACAGCTTCTCTCTCTGAAGGGTGAGCTGAGTTTAAAGCAGTGGAAACAAACCCCAAGTGGTAGTATAAAACCACCGTGGTCTCTCCACAAGGCATTGCAGTGGAATCAATATGGGTTCTTGGCAGATAGAAACCATTGGGCTTGAAACACTGGCCACTCCCAAGGTTAAGTCAGGGGAATTTTAGGGTTGACTTTACCTTGTTTAACCTTAAATGATCAACAGTGCAATGTTTAGGCTCAGGTAATCTTCTGTGGCATGATTCATTTGCCTACATATAGACATAAATGCTATGTTAAAAATCCTACGATATCCTCCTGCAGCCACTTTTAAGGAGTGTGAATCATCTGCACAGACACGGTGCATCCCTCCAGTCAATGAAGGCAGAAAGACATCTCTGCTGTGGGAGTAATCCCCTGGTCAAATGGGTGTCTGAGGCACGAGTCAGGGATGTGAACACAGACATCCAGTGCTACATGAGATGCCCCAGAATAAACCTACATTCTCACATACTCAGGTGCTCTAGGAAACATCCAGTTTCCTAGGGAACTGAATTGTGTCCAGAGAGGAATGCGATGAGTTTCTGCCAGCAGGTGCCTATTCTCTCACCAGCTGGAGAGGGAGACTAAATGACTGGTTTAGATGGGGTTTGGCAGTCTCAAGTTGGGTGAGATGCATCGCCAAGCATATGGTAATACAGAGTTTGAGGGCAGTAGTGTGAGTGCCAGAAACTGCATACAGGGTGTGTGCCACCATGGCAAATCACGTCCTCAGCTCCACAGCTCCCTTTAGCTTTTGAATCCCTTCGTTTAGGACAAACTATTGGCCAAAGAAGGCTCCTCACCCAAAGAGTTGAATATAGGGGATGGCACTCTTACCTTCAGTTACACACACCAAGATCAAAGTGTAAAAAAAGGGAGAACTGGGATGGAAAAGATCCAGACATTTCACTAACAAGGCTCTTCCTCCGTTAATTGCATTAAGTGCTCTCAGGATTCAGTTGTCAGGAGCAGAATTGGAGCTGAGGGACTGTGTGTGACAGAAGCTGCCAACAAGTGAAATTACAGTTGGACCCATCTGGGCTCTGAAACTCTTTCTTCCCCATCAAACCATGCCATCAGCCAGCCTATGGGGGACTACTTCACACCCAAATAGGAGATAGCATTGAGTCCTATAGGTCCTCTGCTATAGTTGTCAAGAGTATATGCATGATAATTACTCGCTTTTTATAATCATTCTGTTTATTTTATTGCTAACATACCAACACCTGCCAGTTTGCCTAATGTCTACAATACGCTCCTTCCTCCTGAAATAAGGTTATTAGTGCAGACCTGAAAGCAATTTAAGGGGGAGATCCCAGCACTGTGCAACAAAAACCTCCTTTTTTTGTTGCCCTGTCCATGAATTTTGGAGAGATTTGTTGGTGGAGGGACCAGTATCTGGCCTGATGGAAGAAAATGCCAACAACTCAGATTTCCCATGTTACCAGCAGAGTCAACAGGAAGGGAAATAAAGGAGAGGCAAGGAAGTTTGGCAATAACAAAATGCATATTTCTCTCTGAACCTGGATTGGACTGACTGGCATGTTGGACATCAGGAAAACACTGACGGTAATGTCAAAATGTAGTGCTAATGGTAGATTTGTTCAAGTGAAGTGGGAAGCTCCTATCCTGACTGTTTCGTCTCATCTCCACTCCTTGGAGGCTCTCTGCCAAAAGTCAGCTCCAATGCTCTAAGGTAAATTTTTATCACAGCAATGACATTTTACCCAGTGTCAAGTAGATGCAGTAGTTGCATTAAATCTTAGCCTAAGCAGCTTTTTTGTATTTCAGTGTACCACCCATCACCTTAGCATTGCTCATTCAGAAATAGGGGAGACTCCTGTCTTTGTCTCTCCACGCCTAGAGCATATTAAGGCTCCTTTGGGATAAGGATCCTGCTGAAAGCCACTATGCTTTCATTATTTCATTATATATTCATCGTGCCTAGTTATCCACAGTGCTTTGATGTATGTCAGGAGGCTGCATGGTATGTCCCTGTGATGGTACCTGTCAGAAACATCCAGTTCACAGCTGTCATATGGTATATGCCATCTGCTTAGACAGCTAGGCACTGAGCTGAACAAGAACAAAGAAAAGGACAAGAAAAAGTCAGCAAGCTTTGGGGGAGAGACTGAGCTTAGACGAAGTTTCCCTTCTATGCATATGCATGATACAGGAATACAAAAATGTAATTTTAGTCTCTTCACCAAAACTGCAGGTTATTCTTTCATGCCCAAAGTATTTAATGTGTGCTTGTATCCACATCTGTTAAGTACCTTGAAGTTTACTGCAAGCAGTTTATTTACCCTTTATAAGCAGATCCAACTAGGGAACCGCTTCAATTTGCCTTTCAGTGATAGGGCTAAAGCAGTGGCACCAAAAAAATACCTCAGAGAAAAGGTACTGGTTGAAGGTGAGTAAATTCTGGTGAGTAAATTTTTGCATAAAATGCAAATTTCTTAGGTTACAAAATGGCCCTTGGGAGGGGCTCAGCAAGTGTCAGGTGTACACAGAAATGACAAGCCTTAGCTTCTCCACGCTTTCTATGACAGCTAGCAATAGCAGACTGCATTAGGATCAGCAGCAAGGCAGCATCGAGGCAGTGCAGGATCCACACAGGGTGTTTGTTGCATGTTGCTTGTCCAAAGTGCTTCTGACTCCTTGTATAAACTTAAGCAGAGGGAACTTGAGGAGGTTTTGAAATTAAGATTTTTTTTTTTAGGAAGCAGGATTGGGTTGGAAATGTTTTCTCCCTTCTGGCTAGAAAGCAATTAAAATTAAGTCAACATAAAGAAAAAGAGCCCTGACAAAAATTTGGGGATTCATTACATTACTTTTATTTTTAAAAATTGACTTTACTATTGTTGCTGATATAATCAGTGCAATTTGTTGAACTTCTGACAAAAATCAGTCTTTGTGATTTTTTACTTTTTAATGCCAGAAATATATGATATTGGGACTACATCAAATCTTTTACTAAAGGGGAAGTTAATACATTTTAAACTTCTTTCCTAAACGAGGCTTTTGCCAAATCAGAATTTTCTGAAAAAACCGGATCATTTTCTAACTAGCTTTACAAGGAACTTTTAAAGAAATAGCAATTCTATATAGTAAAGAAGCCTCCAGTTTAACCAGATTTGAAACGACATCTGGCACAGAGAACTGTCAAAATGTAATTCACCTTAGGGAAAAACTGTCCAGATGCAGAGATATGTTTGACTGTATAATGACATCTGTTGTGCAAACCAGTATTACAAACTTAGATCTGTATCTGTTAATGGGTAAGACAAAAATTAAGCTGAACTAAACGATAAGGAACAATTTAAGATTACAGATTTAATTAAATGGGAGATAAATTGTTTTCATCCTGAACAGTTGATTGAAAAATGGAATCTGATCAGAACAACAAAAAAATGCAAAACACGTCAACATAAAGGATTTAGGAAAAATGTGCACTTGCAGCCCAGAAAGCCAACTGTATCCTGGGCTGCATCAAAAGCAGCATGGCCAGCAGAGCGAGGGAGTTGATTCTGTCCCTCTTCTGCCTTCATGAGACCCCACCTAGCATGCTGCATCCAGCTCTGGGGTCCTCAGCACAGGAAGGACATGGACCTGTTGGAGTGTGTCCAGAGAAAGGCCACAAATATGGCTGGAGTGATGGAGCACCTCTCCTATGAACACAGGGTGAGAGAATTGGAGTTGTTCAGTCTGGAAAAGAGAAGGCTCCAGGGGATCTTATAGCACCTTTCAGTACCTAAAGGGAACAACGGGAGGTCTGGAGAGGGACCTTTTAATGGTGCATGTAGTGGTAGGAGAAGGAGGAATGACTTTGAACCGAAAGAGGCTAGATTTATGTTAGATATTAGTACGAAATCCTTCACTGTGAGAATGGTGAGGGAGTGGAGTGGCTGTGAATGCCTCATCAAGTGTTCAAGGCCAGTTCAGACAGGGCTTTGAGCAATTTGGTCTAGTGGAAAGTGGGGGGTTGGAACTACATGATTAAGGTCCTTTCCAACCGAAACCCATTGTATAATCCTATGATCCTACGATTCTATGAAACATTAAGTGAATCAATCAAAAGGCATTACTAGTGCATTGTAAGGTGGATCAGTATGGATGTATCCTCATAGATCCCAATGGCAGCATGATATTTGCCTAAAGCTTTGTGGACAAATGGACAACATAAGCTCCATATGAGAATTTTGCTAGAGACTAAGATAAATAACTGCAGCTTTTACGGCTATAAATCAAAAAATCATAGCAATAAAAATTTTCTGTTAGATCAATCTATGGAGAAAGGAAAACACTAGAGCTGGGAGGATCCATACAAAGAGTGTGTACTTGATATAGAAGACAACTAGGCTTATTTATACAGCTTATTTACCCTTGTCTTTAATAATGGAGCAGATGAGAGGATGCTTAATAGGAATAAATATTCAAAAAGGAAAATTCCAACAGACAAAGATGAAAAAAAATCAAAGTTCACTGTGTTGAAAATTTTAGAGCAGGTTAATCTTCAGCCATGAAGCACAAGCATGTGAGATTGCAAGTCCTGCAACAAAGCTTTTCTAAATGATCCTATTCATCTGTGGCCAGTGCATTAGCATTAGAAATTAGGAAACACAGCACCTGTATTTTGAAAAGAGAAAAAAGACTCATGCAGTTACAGGACTATTAGCCAGGTTTCCAATGCATGCAAGGTGTTGGAACAAATTTCAAAAGAAAGACCACCTAACAGATTGGAGATAAGCAGAAAATGCGATACAATACAGCCTGAATTGACAGCAATAGATCTTGGCAGATATCTTGATATCTTTCTGTGATGTATTGGACTACCCTCAAATGAAAGAATGTGATAAATACAACCCACCCGACCTTCCGCTAAGTCTCCACATACATTCCAAGGACAAATTATTAGTGCTTAAGGCAAAGACATAGGAAATAATTACATTTAGTTTTAGGAAAAGATCTGGCTCCAGGGTAGGTAACAACAACTAACACTGAAAGAAGACAAAGTCAGCAAAAGGCTGGTTCTAAGTGGTAAATGATCAGGATCAGCCATTATGTTGGTTGTTTACAATAACAGGGCACAAAAATAAATAATAATGATAATTAATGACACAAATCTGGGACAAGATGTTAATAGAGAGGAAGGTCAGAATACCATATAGGAGGGACCCGATAATCTTGAGCAATGAGGCCAAAAAAAATCAGATTAAATTTAACATCCCGAGGTGTTAGGTCAGGCACACAGACACTAATAAAAAGATTTGCTGTAAGCTGGAGGCTGAACTGTGATAATGTGAGGAGAGGAGAAAGCCCAGACTGGAAATAATAATTCACAGTATGGCCATGAGTCATCAACATGATTCAGCCACACAAAGGTTGATGCAATTGTGTAACATATCAAGAATTATGTTTCCAGTACAGAGACAGATGAGAGCAGTAAATCAATAAGGATTATACCTGGAGCATGACACAAAACCAGCCACTTACACTCTGTATGGTCAGTCACCATAAATATCGATGGGATAACAGGATCTAAACAGACCTTTTTAACCAAAGAAGAAAGAGGCAAAAAGCGGACCTGGAAATTCAGGCTGGAAATGAGTGATGCTCAAAGATGAAGAGACTTGCAAAAATCTGTCTGCTGCCCTTGGCAAAAAAGGCTGTAAGGCACTACCTGCAAGGCAAACTCCTAGAGGCAGAGTGCCGGGTAACAAACACAGGCACAGGGAGCACCCTCCATGAAGTATGATGTGCATACCCAGGGGATCTTGTCATTTGGCTACTTAGGGTAGCAGCAGACCTCAAGAATCCTTCCAGATATCTGGAAAGAAATGTTGCCAGAGCAAGATTCGCAGGTTTTTGCTTAAAAGTGGATAGGATCTAGAATTTGAAGCTCTAACTCTCATCTCAGACCCTTTTCTACGAGCTTCCTCGGAGAGGGAGCATTAGCCAGTCATTCAGTGTTTTTAACTCCACTAGAAGTGAGTGGTTCAAGAATCATAGCTCAAAGCGGCTTTGTGACATTTGAGAGAGTTTTAAAGTTTTTAATTCTTACTCCAGGAAAGCCAGGTATCTCCCTTCCCGCTTATGATTTGAGGAATAAATACTTCTGTTCTATGACCTGGCTCAATCCAACCAAATACTCTTTCATCAGCCAGAGGCAGGAACAAACTGGGGTTTGGAGCTATCAAAGCAGTTTTTCCTAGCTTGAGGAAAGTTTTTGCTCCCAAAGTTTTCCCATGGATGCCATGCCCCTCCTCCTAGCTTCTCAGCAGAAAGTTTGACATGAAGTTGCTGTTAAATTGCCAATAATTAATTTTATGTTGTGTTCCCTGGACCCATTTTTACTGATTTTGCTTTGCAAGGAGTACATTTGGAGGCTCATGAGTGACAATTCTTGTCACAAGGAGTAGATTTCTGATTAATTCTTTGTGCTCTAGATTAATTTGCGTGACAATCATTTGTGACAAAGATTAATCTTTCAAACAATTACTGTGACAATTTTCTCCACAGAGACAAGCCATCACACTTGTGCTGCTTTACTCTGACCTTGTTTTGTGACTTTGGGAAAGTTACTGTTCTCTTAAGATTCATTTTACCTATCTAGAAATCTATATAATTCATCTGCAGAGTGTTTACTACATATCTCAGGACATGGGAACTTTAATAAACTGTGAAACAATCAAAGGGAAAAAGATAATGAATCTTCAATAAAAAAGGTAATAGCTGTAACTTCACAAATATTATTGTAAAAAGCAAACCAAAACATAAAAGAAAAAAAAAATTGCCTGTATTTTTTCTGGAAGATATTTATTTGTTTGCTTTTAAGAACTGAGGGTGTTTTCATAAGCAATTTTACAAATTTTCATGAAATCTGCATTCAAAATTTCATGAAAGTAAGGAAGTGATTGAAGCTCTCTCTCCAGCAAATAAATAATACTAATAATACTGAGCAAAGTTAATCAGCTTTTTATTGGCAGAACTGCAATGCTGGCTATGCAAACAGTATATTGCAAAAATATGAAGTTTCAAAAATTTTTTGATTTAATTATTTTTGTAACATCTCATAAACATTGGTCTACATAGTTACTTTCGAAGCCTGCAGAATCTCTTCTTTACACAAAAAAAAGTCATTATATAGAGAGACTGGGTTATTCTTAGAAAGACACAGAGAGGGTGTGAGCAGCACAATGGAGAAGGCAAAGTTTTCTGTTAACAGACTCCTGCTCCTTCCTCTGATTTTCATATTTGAATAAAAACATACTGTGCAGTTACCATTTCCATTCAAATGTTGGTGTCTAGAGGGGTATCCAATTGCCTACAACAGGTGCTGTCTCCACAGTACACTACACAGTACAGTAAAGTGCATGGGATTCTTCTCTAAAAATTACATCCACAGTGTTAAGGCCTCTCCAGTGAGGACTGTCACTTGCAGATGAGGAACACCCCACAGCTTCCTAGCCTGGACCTAAAATGAATTTCTACATCTGAGTTTCCAAAGTATTTTCTGTTTTATAAGAGGTAGGTTTCATTAAACCGCGGGGTAGAGGAAGCAAGACTGAAGCTCAGATTAAAACAAATCGAGAAAAACCTGGAGGAATCTTGCCCAATCCCAAGCACATGATCTTTGCCTTTCTCATTGAAAAGTCATATCCAAGGTGAGGGCTTGTGGGGGTGATCCCATGCCTTGGCCCTCAGGAGGCCCCTGGTTGTTGTTGTGCGCTCTGGTGCTGTGCTGGTGTTGTGCACTCTGAATGAATAAACTCGCATGCAAGAGCATCATGGTCAAGGTTGGGTTTAGCCATGAGGAGAACCCAGATCCAGACCTCCTGCACGACACAGCAACCAGGTAGGGCTGATGGCACCTGCACTGCAGACCACTGCTGACTGGTTTGAGCTGTAGTCGGCTGCAGGTCCAGTCCCAAGGAGCTCAGGGGTCCCAGCCATGGACAGGGAGTGAAGGGTCCTAAATCAAACCAGTATCCATCCCACTAGCAGAGAGGCACCCGAACGCAAATGTTGCACTTGCCTCTCTGTGAATCTCAGTAGCTTCAGAGTTTACCTGAAAGCTTTTATGGAGATGAGAGTCTTCTCTGGAAACTTGGAGTTAGGGATAAGTGCTCCGTCCCTACAGGCACTTGTTAGCATTGCTTTCCTGCAGGTTTTTACTGAAATAAGGCTATTACTCCGCTGGAGTACAGTGTCACAAAATTGGACAGGTACAGCAGGACAGGATCACACTCTGAACAGCTACAAAATATCCAGTCAGTTTTGTGTTAGCTGGTTGCACAGTCTCTTTCTGGGTTAGACATGCTCCTGGAGCTAATGGGACTGTGATGAAAAATCATGTCCAGTTACAAACCATGCAAATGGTATAATAATAATAATAACAGAAAATATTGTGATTTGTATGATGGATCTGACACAATTTCTCCACACAATGTTTTCAACAAATCAGATGCTACAATCAGAAGGAAGCTATTTCTGTATCTGGGCTGAAAGTTAATGAGCCTGATGCAAAGTGTGAGCAAAGAAACATGATGGGAAATTAAAATCTTTCAAGAATCATTAAGTGGAGACATCTGGGTTTTCCAAAGTTCATTTACACTAAAACTAATTTTCCAATGTAAAGCCTTGGCAACCACTTTAAGCAGTAAAACATTTGATGCTGCTGATGTAGCAGCAAGACACTTTAAATGAAAACTTTCCCTGTGAAATATTGTTTTAGTCCTTAATTCAGTTTAAAAAGGACAAACAATAAATCTCATTCATCTGAAATTTTGCAAAGCATTGGAAACTACACTTAAGCAGGAGACTTCAGATTTAATCACAGTTTGACAGGAAGGAGATATGAGGGACATGATGGGAAGGCTACTGCAAGGGGAAATTTTGACTGGATGGGGTTACTGATGGAGCTCCTGAAGAACCAGGCAGAAAGAACAGTGATCAGAGCACTGTATCCAGATCCAGGGTGACTTTCAGGCCTTTTGTGGGGTAGTCACTGAAAGACAACTTCAAAACTAAGCTGGATTGAAGTGAGATGTTTCCAGAAAAGGATAAGGTATTCTCACTTCCATAGTTTTAGGTAACAGTGACACACCTCTTGAATCTTGTATATGATCAGAACTTCTGTGCTAAAGACAACAAAAGCAGAACAGATGCTGGAAATTGTCGACTTACAAACTTTTCAGGGACAATGCTAAAGGTACTTCACAATTAAAGCATTTGTAAGACCATGTCCTTACAAATGCAGGGTTTATATGAGCTATAGTTCATGTAGGATGAATCCTGAACTAAAACTTTGGTCCCACTGTACTGCTTAATATAGACTCAGTGTCCTTACCTGCAGAAGAGGCTGGTCAGTCACATCGTGGCTGACATCAGTACTTAGGCCCACAGGCTCCTTCCCAGAAGGTGCTGATCTCAATTGCCACAGCCTGTATATGAAGCTGAACTACATACAGCCTGTACTGTCACAGTGAGTGTGCAAAGCCTGGAGCAAGGAACACACTTTCGTGTTAGCTGTACTTCAAGCAGTGTTTCTAAGGCCGGCATGCTTAGTTTTTCAAAACAAGGGCTATTTTCCTTTATAAGGGAAGGGTAAAGTGTAAAGAGAGAGCTGAGAGTGGCCAGACCTTTTAGCCTACTAATAAATCTTAGAGGATCTTCAGTGACCACAAAAGAGAAATTTGACTTAACTGTCATCTAGAAGATAGACAGAGCAAAAGTCATGCCTCTATCATGCCATGCAGTCCTTCTTTAAGCCTGTCTGCTTTCACTTTGCAGCTGTTAAAATGTCCTTGAGTAGTTGTCAGTGATTGTACAGAGAAATAATTCCAGTCCCCTTACAGTCCCTCAACACTAGACTATCACTTAGAAAATCAATTACTTCAAGGAAAAAGCTGTGGCTGTCCTAAGAGACACAAAGATCATGCTATGTCAGCCAGGCAGAATTTGCACAGACGTGGTGTGCCTTGCCCAGCTGCTGGGTGTGCAGATTCTTAGGCTGCACTTTAATAACTTGACATTCTGAGGCTTTTCAAAGACATATGCCGAATTAGAAGGAATATATTATTTGCTACCTTTTCATCAAAGTCTGTGAGAGTAAGTCAAGATCACTGATTATTAGGCCTGCTAATACCCCTGTGAAGAAGGCCCACTGTGGGAGACAATACCTCCGGTGGGTTTGTCACTTGCCACGTGGGAAGTGCAGTTCCATCACGGCAGGACTTGTGGCAGGTTTAAGGTTGCCCCTAAGACAGTGTCTAAGCATTTGTTCCCCAAAGCAGCTCAGCTGCACTTGATTTCTGCCTGCAGTGCTTGGAGTTTGTCTGTGCCTGGTAGACCATGTGCACCAAATCCACCGGCATCAGGCCCCATATCAGCTGTTCCTGGCCCTCTGACCTTTCCTTTCTTTTCTCCAACATCCCTAAATAAATAAAGACAAGCCCAAGGGAAAACAGAAGCAAGGCAGAGACTGCTGAGGAGAATGACTCTACTTCAAAGGTAGTAAGGGAAAGCAGGATAGTTCTTCGTGACCTTCAAAGACTCCATCATTCCTTCTCATGCTTCTCTTTCCTGCCTTCTCCATTGTCCACACTGATTCCCTGAGGGCCCAAATGCTCTAAATCAAGCCAAGGAAATATTCTGTCAAATAGAAAGATTAAAATAGAAGAAGTCTGGTGTTTTTGTTGTGGTGGTTGGTTGGCTTTTTTTTTTGGCTAGTTACTATTTTAAATCCAGCTCATTTTGCTGATCCAGTCTATGGCACAGCTCTCATGCTCTCAATGCTGCTGTGAAGAGGTTGGGGTTGATCTACATCAAATAAATTTGCCAGCAGGCAAATATTCATGTAACTGTACCTTGAAGTTGTCTAAGCAATTAACATAATTAAGATAAATTCACAGCAGTAGAGTTCCTTACCTGCAAAAAGTTAACCTATTTTTTTCCTTTTCTAATCCTAGAAAGGAAACACTCTGAAGAAAATCTTCTAGATTTTTTTTCCCAGTTACATTATTTAGTCTAATAAAAGATTCTCTTGCTCAGTAGAAAATGAAACAACTGCAAAACCATCCTAGAAATCTTTCAGCTCATTTCAGACCTTTGTACTCATATTACTCTATGGGCTTTGTAAGAAATTACTGTAACTGAATTCTGTAAGAGATCTTGTGAGAAGAAAGGTGATTTTGCAATACAAAAATCCCTAAGCAAATCACTTTTACCCACTCCTTCTCAGTCTCTCATAGGTTTCATTCACACACTTTCCTCTGTACTCATGAGTACCAAGACACCTCTACCCAAGCAGTTTTGGACCACTTGTATGCGACAGGGAAGACAAAGGACAGATGTCTCCTCAATATGTATCTTATGTTTTTGAATTGTCCTTTGTATCTTCCAGGAGCAGAGGCTGTTTTGGATTGCTTGTCTTGTGATTTTGATTCACCCTTCATAAATGTTAGGCAAAATTCCTGAATTTCACAACTTTTATTTTCCTTTCTTGATAAGCTATAGTCCTGTTCTTTATCCACTTGTCAGCTTCAACTTTAGTTCGGTTTGTTCATCCTTCACATGAAGTCACAGATACTGAGCTCCACAGTGATTAACACATTCCTCTCCTTTTAAACTTTGTTCTGCTGTTTCCTCTGGTGCTTTTGCACACGTTTCCGTTCTTACTCCATTCATACCAACCTCCTTATTCCTATTACAAATTTCTGCAGTGTCAATGAAGTGACTCCTAACTTGGGACATTAGAATAGGCAACTCATTACAGGCCCCCAGAGATGACCAAATTCATGTGGTAAGAATGGGGCAGAAACCCACTGTATTTTTTTGTTCAAGAACTATAAAAATACTGAACATGATGACATGCAAAGAAGAACCTCCTGCCTCACATAAGACTTTTTTTTTTTTAATGTGAGTACAGCAATACAGATAATTTGCCCTAGGTTAATGATGATTGTTGTTATAGTCACTTGTAAATGCATCCACACTTTCTGTATGGCATTTTCTAGTTCAGGCACACCACAGCCCTGCTCAGTTCTGGTGGAGGAAGATCACTGCTGAAGCACTTCTGCACTCTCTGGTTCAGCCCTTTTCTGCATGATGTACAAGCAGGAGTCTCAAACAATTCTCCTTAATCTCTCACAAAAAATGCTTTCTCCTAACAGCAGGCTCATAAGCAAACAACAAAATGTCATTGTCAAAATGATTATAGCGGGATGACAGAATGCATCTCCATAGTAACAAGTGGGGCTAATGCCACCCCTTGCAGCATCACAGGCAGCCACATGAAGTTACTTTTCCTTTCTCAAAGAAGAATTCATGAAGGATCTCGGTTGATGTTCAGCCCTGGGAGGTGGGGAGCCAGCAAGTGCCTCTTAAATGCCTTCCTGGAGTGGATAGTCAGATATTGTCACAGCTATGAGCAGCACCTGATGTTCCTTAAAATTGTTTTAAAGGAAGTAACAGCACATAATAGTTCCCTCTTCTGTTCATCCTCAATAGAGCAAACAGAGTCATATCCCCTGCAAAGTACACTTTGTATTTGCAGTCAGTTAATTTTAAAAATTCTGTGTTTCATTTTGGAAGTGAAATGTATTGAGTGCCCAGATGAGTACAGGGACAGTGAGCTTTTCTTATCTCACTAACCACATCTTTTATTACTATCAACATTTTGACAACTACAGATGTACTATGCTTCAGTAGAATTAAATACTAATGACTAATAATTCCTTGAAATGCGTGCAACATGAAGGGGCTAAAGTTTCAATCCTTAGTTTAGCTGAGGTTAGAATTTTGCTCTTTTGGTGCTGTTTCAATCTGTTGTTCATCTCCAAGTTAGGCTCTCGGCTGGTATAAACCAGAGCAGCTTCAATGATTTCAGTGCATCTGTGCCATTTTCCCCCCTCAGTACCCTGTCCTACTGTCTGCCTTGTTAGCTTTCTCTCAAGGATCCTACATCTACAAATGTTCCTTGCAGTTCCCATGACAAAGCTGAGAATACATGTGTGCATTTAGGAGGAGACATATCCTCAGCGTGCACAATTCTCCACTCTGAACAGCACTTCCAGCCTCTGGCTGCATATTCTGATCTTAACACATACAAACAATTTCCATAAATGTCACTGCCAGGTAGCTGACTCATCCCCCCAGGAACAAAGCAGACTTTCCAAAGAAAAGCCAGGATGATGTTGAAGACCGGCACAAATTTTCTCCTGAGTACTTTTCTTTGTGCTTTTCTATCATTATACATGAAAGAAAGTTGCTGCCTTGAGACTTGATTCTCCCTCACTTTGGTAGATGCCTGCTGGGGCTCATTCATGTGAAGCCATGGCATTATGTACCTTGAAAGGATGGTGTGCTCAGGTCTCCTTAGGCTCCCAGCTTTTCTGGAGAGTGTATGTAAAATGATTAACGGGACTCTGTGAGCTCTTAATATAACTCAGTCACAGTTTATGGCTTCTCCCCTGCAGTACATTACTTCCTCCATTTCCAAGCAGTTTTTCAGGCAAAGAAGCCACGTGAGGAAGTGATTTATTTTTCTTTCAACATGAACTTTGCAGAAGTAAATGCGAATTGTCCGCTCTGCATTTGCAGAAATGTTTTCTGGTACAGATCAGAAATAGTAATCAAAAATAATAGAATATATCTGAACAATAAAACATACAAGCAACAGCATGGAGACACTGAACTCAGTGATGATACTACTAACAAATGTCTGATATTCCTAATCTGTATTTAAAACAATGATGTTCTAAGAAAATAATAAAATATCTTTATAGAGAGATATTTTAAATTTTTTTAAAATGTTGTCTACATTGGTAACAGGCAGGTTTATTTTCTAGGCAGTGATTTTCATCTTCATAATTGTCTGTTTTACTTTATGGCCATTTTATGACTGATAGTTTTGTGACTGGTATTATGCTACTGCTTCTGGAAATTAAACTATCTGATGTTCATTCCTTCACACCACTGCGAGTGCAGCTCATCATCTTCACGAGGAAAGCAGTGGTCTTAAAGATGGACCCTTTTACGTTACTTCTACCCCAATTTCCTGATGATAAAATTATATATGCTTAGCTTGTTTCTCTGCCTCTCTTTCTGCCAATTCACATTTATCAAACCCACTGGCCAACTTCTACCTAATTTGACAGCAAGTTTGACATGTACAAGTATAAAGTGTTTCAGATCTTCATGAACAGTGATGGCTGGATATGTGAGAGTCACCATTTAGTAATGTCTCAGGGTACAAGACGAAGAATTCACATCTGACCCCTTCTGCCTGGAACCAACCAAACCTCCAGAGCATGGTACCTGACAGCACCATCACTGCAGTCATTGACTTTATACTCACTTCTACACAAATCCAGGAACAGGCAAACTTGAAGGACTTTATGGGGCAAATGAAGTGGGAACTGGAGGAAATACAGGTGGGTCTGGAAGTGCTGAAACATGGAAACAAAGGAAAAACAGAAAGGAGATGAAAATACAGTCAGCAGTGAGAATATGGAAGCATTGTAAGGGCTGGCTGGAAGTTGGAAAGATGAGAATGAGATCTCTTGTTCTGGTTCTAACAAAGGATTTGCAGGAGACAGGATATTGTTGTGGAAAGGGACTTATAAAATGAAGCTGAAAACCTTATTTCATCCTACTCATGCTGCTAGTCTGATTTTTCCCTCAAGTCTCCCCTTCCAGGAGGCAAAGTTTGAGGGTACATGGAACAGATCGTGAAGTCTTCCTTTCTCAAAAAAATAATCTATCTGAAGCACTGTATTTCCTTTTAAAAGCTATGATTCAACTGCACGCTCAGGCTAGTTCCCATGGCTGGTCCAAGGATGCTGACTTTCACATAATCTTGGTATTCTAGTGCTTTGTTGGATTTTGTGCTTGTCAGTCAATAAAACAGTAATTTATCAACTGTTATTGTTAATACATATCAGTATACGAAGAAGAAAGAATGGAAGTATTTTCAAGAGAAGGTAGAGAGCATTTTGTGGAAGTAAAATGCAAAATTGCAGCCAGGCTAACCCTTGTTTGTGAGATTCTCCAAGGAGACATTTTATGCAAGCCTGAAATGTTCCCAGTGTAACACATCAGAAGCTTTTTAGGTGTTCTGTGTGATGGAGTTCCAGTGACATTTAAAAAACAGCTGCGTGGCAGGTTTTTTTACACTGTTGACTTAGGAACTAAAAAATTTCCCAGAAAAGGTTCTGAACCAGAAATGCTCAGAAAATTATTAGAAAGATTTAGTAGAAATAGGTAGGGTCTGAAAAAACATGAGGAGTAAACACAGAAGGCAGAAATAATAATTTAGACTAACTATAATCTGTTACTTCAATTACTAGTGCCTATGCTCCCATTTTAGTAATATAATCACAATTCCTAAATAAATTTGTTTCTCCTAAACAAACTCTATGTGGATCCACATAATTCTGTCATTTAATTATAAATTTAGCTTCTCCAGGGTCTCTTATTTGGGAATCTGTTCATTGGTAGTAGTGGGAACAAAGATACAGCTCATAGAAACATACTTAAAGAGGAGAAGGAAAGGCACAAAAAGAGATCTCTTGCCTCAGTGGTATAAAAAATGAAGTGACAGAATCTGCCAGCATGCAACAACATAGATCCGGCTTCTCATATCTAGACTTTTAAATTATTCTCATCCAAAGTTCGTTCAAATAAATAAAATTTGAATGACATGTCCTCAAGAAATACACCCTTTACTTCTCAGGAATCTCTGTGGGATGTTTGTTTACCAGGGTCCTTGGGGAGTTTTCAGGCAAAGCTGGAATGATATCAGGTCATTCCCTTCAGCCTGGGAAAAATACTGCTCCAGAGCTGCCTTCCTAGAACTGTCTCCCCCAGTTCTGAAAGAAGGATTTGACTATCTGTGAGCTTAACCTAATTTTCCTGACAGGCTGAGAAAACAGAGAGGACTTTGAGCCCTGTGTTGCTGCACTTGGGACCAGACTAAAGTCAGCCACACTTCGGGATTTCATTCAGGCTTTAGCTGTTTTCTGTGTGCTTTTCCATTCTCCCATGATCTCCTGATTTCCCTTTGACATTCCTGAGAGTTCTGTGTACATCAGAGCCCCTGGATCTGGCCCTATCTGACCTTAGGGTGCCTGTGAGCCTAATATCAGCTAAACTTTTAGTCTGATCTACCTCACTGAGACTGCCAGTTCCTGGGGTGGTTTTTTTTGTTTGTTTGTTTGTTTTTTGGTTTTTTTTTGTTTAAAACTGTTGTCTTTATTCTCAATTGAAAAGAGAAAAGCTGGATGCACAAGCATGTACTGAAGCACTGAAGAAGGAAAAAAAGGTGTTAACTGTAGATTGCTCTTCAGCACTCTGTAAATCCTGTTTTGCATGTTAATGTCGGACTTGGGTGAAATAAAAGCTTTGTGCTGCTCCTCAGCACCGGGGAAGTTCACTCATTTCTCTGTCACCTGCCCAAACATCTCAAAGTGTCTCAGGGGTGGTCAGAAACATCTTCTGGATGAAAGGAAAAGTAGTTGATGCATAGCATTAGGAAAATAATTTTTCCATCTTTACAGTGCCTGTTTTGTACACGAGTCAAAGTGACCCTGTGCTGTGACAAAGCTGGAACAGAAAGTTAAAGCTGACTGATGCCACTGCTGGACCTAATTCCCCTCCAGATTTGCATGTGTGGAAAGCTGGCCTCTGCTCTGTTCAGCTTGAAGATTGTGGACTGCTGAGCAACCTCTCCCCCTTCTTCCTCACCTGGTCTGACTTTCCATCAAGAAAATACCTTTCTTTATTACACCAGGGATATTCTGCATAACAAATTCCAAATATTCACCTCATATATGTCCTGCAGTAAGTGCTTAGCAAGCTGTGCTTAAACTCCTTCAATAGCATGTAATATTAAGACTGTATTTTTTAAAGGGTTTCTGTGTTCGGGTTTTCCTTCTTCACTTCTTTCTGATTTGCCACTGAGCATGGTTCAGAAAGGCTCAGAAACATCTGAGCCACTTGGCTTCGAAATTTACTTTTTATCATGAGACTCCTTAGACCATGCAAAGAGAGGATTTTTCACCAATTTACCTTATAAATTTTTCAGTGCTCTGAAAATCATTTTTGAGGCATAGTTTCCTCACTTAGACGGGAGAAGAAAATGTGGATGTTCTTTTAAACTAGAATTCACATTCAATGTGGTAGATACACTTTGTGCTGGCTTTATGCCACTGTAACATGTGGAATGCAAGCACTTTGCTGCTCAGGCAGACCACTGTGAAGAGACTGATTCCCAGCCAGGGACACGGGAAAGCTGGTCTTAAAGGCTGTGTGCCTATACTTAGTGATGAACAGGAAATGAGATTCTCTAATCCGTCCATCTCTGATTTGGGTTACTTTTCATATTTCTGGTCACCTCAGGCACGATTGAGGAGTGCTCATTATAACGAAATGCCCCACTTACACTGACATGCATCACTTCGCAGCAGAATTACAACTGTTCAAGGGGTCTGGTTGTGTTCCTTAACAAGTCTTCTCGGCCCATCTGAATTTCTGCAAGCCAATAACTGCTCTGGAGGTCGTGTACATCAGTCTGTGACACAGCTTGTAAAAGAACAGCAGCAGTAACCCGCAGATATTGACTATTAAAGAAGTTTGTGGAGCATTAGGGGAATTTTTCTTCTCAAAGAGGGAAGGAGAAAAGCCTATAGAGCTCTTATTTCTATGTAGGCTGGTGCTGGTACTCAGTACTGGAATGAGTTAGAGATCCTCAGCAAATGCATCACATGAGTAAGTGAAATAGCGCTTCCTCCTGGTCCCATAGCCTGCCCAAAGACACACTTGCAAATTGTGACCTACAGCACTGCTGGAAGAAAGAGACCAGATATCTCTAACATAAAGTCTGTTGAGTTAGTAACCACCTCTGGTTAGGATAAAAGTATGAGCCCTTTGTTATTTTTCTCTTGAAGATTCATGAGGACCCCTTTCATATATAATAAATGTGAATCTTTTTACTAAAAGATATTGTAAATATTAAATATATTTGTACAGTAAAAGAAATAATGGCAAACCACCAATATACATCATCTATTAATCTTGATTGCACACATATCTGAAGTGGTTGCTTTTCCTTCTTCTGCCTTTGGTGCTAACATGTCTTGTGCATTATTTCAGGTGACAGAGAATTACTATAATTCTAAAAATATTTTGTTATCTCCCAAGAGCAAAGGTCATTTTAATTTGGAACAAATAAATGTCAAATAGTGGATGATATACAAGATAATAATTCATGGGCAGCCAGCCAGAGGAGATAGCTGCAATTGCATTCAAGCTCAGGATGACACAGAGAGCCAAAAGATGAAAATCTGAATGTTTTTAGGCAAGGTATCAGAGTTTGTTTTGGTGCAGGATGTGCTGTTATCTGATCCCCTAATCCTGCCTGTGCCCTCAGCTGATCTCATCACACAGAAAACCTACAGGAAGAGGGGCCCTATAGAAGTCCCTCTTATCTGAGAGCCCAGGCCACCACCAGGCCAGCTTTGTGTCAGGCACATGCTGGTGCTGATGATTCATGCCCAATGGAGCTGGAGAAGGGCCCACCAGAAGAGAAGCTTCTCAGTGTCTGTGGAAACAGATACTTTTAGGAGAGAAGCATGAAGGGATCAAGAGAACCAGAGCTCTTCCCAGGACAAAACTTGCTGCATTGTGTGGGACACATAAATCCACTGTTTACTTCCCCTGCTCTGCTTGGTTTTTAATTTGCGACTTCACTCAGTTCACTCAGTTCGCTAAGACACCCAGCTGTGGTTTCGATAGACAGATGTTCAAGAGTCAGCAGAGAGCAAGGCTTCCATGCAGTTGATCGTCTTTGATTAAGACAAATAATTCTCTTGGATTCATTGGCTATGGGTTCAACACATGAGCCTAAACCCAGGAATTTTCAGTGCCACTTGGGATGCCCCCAGGTACCTGAGACACCTCGCTGGACCTACCTCCCTGTGAGAGATACAGTAGAAGACCTTCATACCTTTGAATTTACTTTTGCAAAGCATGACTAATGTCAGGAAATAAGCTCTCAGCATCACCCAGGGCATAAAAAGCATTTAAAAAAATACTAATTTTCTCTGAGGTACTACTCTCTTTTCCTCCTACTTGTTCACAAGTATCTCATATTTGTCAGTGCCACAGTCTCCAGAATAAGACAGTTGATCTGCCTAATTCAAAATGGCAAATGTTATGTTGTATAGTGCTGTTACTGCAGCTGTAATAGATGCCTACATCCTCTTATTAGAGTTGTAAAAGGTGGTAAACTGAAAAATGCAGGTTAAGATAGGGCTTGCTCAGACATTTGGAGGCTTTTGGAGCTGGGAGGAAATAAGCAGTTGTTTATTGCATTACCTCACTACACATAGAAGGTTGTTTGTGAGGCTTGTCTGTGTGTCCAAGATTTCTTGCCATTTAAGGATGTTCTGATCTAGGTTTTCATTCAGGCCCATTCATAGCCACAACTTGGGTAACCAATTAATTTTAATGACTAATCAACAGAAGAGAAACAGTCAAAAATAATAATCTGTACATATGTCATAACAGAAGTTAATTCTTTATGCACACAAGAAACTTTTCAGTAAATCTGACATGACAAACTCACTTTCATATTGTGGAGGAAAATAAAGAATTCCCAGTTTAAGTGAAGCAAATCCAACGTTTTGAGAACTCAGTAAACATAGATTTTTTCCTCATATTAGAAGTCTGTATATTACATGTTTGAGCTATTCCCAGAACAACAGAACTCTGCACATGAATAAGTAGAAAACTGCAAATTGCAAGGCAAATGTTCTGCTGACCTCCTCCCACTGGAATCTGCTAGCTGAGCTGCTTGGGTTTTTCTCTCTTTCAGCCATCAATAAATCAGCACATCAAGTAGGTGGCAACAAAGGAAACTTTTAACTAAGTAGGCAGAAATTTAATTGCACAATTCCCAACAGTGTTGCTGACAACTGATAGTTAAATGGAACCAAATGCATTGTAGACTTATTGCAACTTAATCCCTAACAAGTTATTATAATGTTCACCATTATTTCCTTGGCATTCAGCACTTGATAATATGACTCTAGAGAAAAAGGATTTGGGAGAAACAGGGAACAAATATTTTAACGGCAACGTTCATTGGGCTGAGGAAAAATGGTCTAGAGAAAAAATATAAGTTTTATTATTTAGTGATGTAGAAATTGCCTAGACAGAACACCAGAAAAATCCAGACAACAATTGTGAGTTCCTTACCCTGGCACACCAAAAGAAAATGGAACTGTGTAAACATGATAATCTAGTCAATAATTTCAATCCCTAAATCCTATGATACTCTTGTCAAGTAAAACAGTTGTCAGTTAACCATATGGCTAAAAGTTGTGTTGGATACATGCCTATCTGATGCCATGAATACTCACTCTGGAGCCCTAGAAAGTATCACAATCTTTCCTGCTTCTCTTCCCTAATACTAAATGACACTCGAAGTATTGTAAAATGTGGAGCGTTTTTTACTGCTTTGAGATTCATGCTCATTTGTGTCACGGTATTGATTCAGACCATATTAGCAAGAAATCCTCCAAATGTGCCCGGAGGTAACTAATCTGCTTTTGCATTGTATGTCAGGTAGTACAGCCCCAAAGGTGTTAAAACCACAAAACCACCGCATTGAGATTCAGTGCTGCATAAAAAAGAGTGTTTGTAGTCTGAAGCAGAGCTGGCCAAGGCTTCTAATGATGAGGGCAGTGCTGAGGATCTATCACCTTGCACACAAGCACTCCTAAGAGGGTGTTTTTAACAGGTATCATATTTGCATACTTGTCAGTTGTTGCCCTGCTGCTTTGCTTGTTGAGCTTCAGCTGACTTGGCACATGTGCTTTTCCTCTCACTGTAAGCATTTTATCCAACAGGGTGTCAAAGCTTGTGCTGATGTGAGGAAGACTCAGTGGGAATATTTTCGAGGTGCTGAGACTTAACATTACATTTTTGAGAGTAACATCATTTGGATGTTAATTTGGGAAGCTTTTATTATGAATAAACATATTGCAAATCGCAGTTTGCTCTTTCAGTTTTAGACATTCCAGACTGAGACTCCATGCTGGAGGACTGTGAAGGCTATCAGACCACCATATTCAAAAGGGTTTTCTTTCTCGGATGAAGGACATCTTTATTTGTTTCAAGGGGGCAAACCGTGCCTATGACTCATCTGTGTCTCCTCTCCTTCTATCCAAGGAATTCAGGCACCTCATTAAGTGGGGAGGAAGAATTCTCATGCTGAGCAGAAAGGTATGTTGGGGCTAGGAAATTTACTCTAAAAGTTGCTTTCCTGTCAATCTTTTATCTTCTTCAACAATTACAGGATACAGAAATAGCCCAAGACAGCACAAACGATGGATTTTAAAGCCTGATGTTGCTATAGCTGCACAGAAGCCATCACTTTATGCAAACATTCCCTTTCGTTCGATTGAACTATGTACAGAGGCATGTTGGTAAAATGGAATGTTGGTAAAAATATCAGAACTTGACCCAGAATTAATTCTGTATTATTGGCCATAAGATAATACAAAGAGCTCTGGAATTCTCCTGCAATGAAGTGCTAGATAACTGTCACAACACAATTAACATCTTCCTTTTATTCATGTCAATTTTTCAAATCTAAATGTTTATATTTCTGACTTCAGGCTTGCGAAGTGTGTATCCTGGGGCATAGGGAAATGAGCAAACTGTTATTCAAAAGGCAATCAATCCTCCTTGCTAGCTGAAGACCGCCTTTCTGTATGTCCCTGAGCCGCAGCAACAAATCTTTTTCTCCCCTTTTGTACTGAGCTCAGTATTTAACTAGCAACCTGCTACAGACCTTTCTGTGGAGAGACACGAATTGGGAGGCACTGAGAAGTGGTCAGACTTCTGTCATGTCCTGTCTGCTTGCTTTCTTCTTTCCCCAGCAGGCATGCCTAGGTGAATTGTTCCTCCATCCTTCCTTCTGCATCACCTCTCTGGTGTTTTGCTAAGGGGATGTGTTAACCCCACTGCTAATAGCACTGGAATGAACCCCATCATGGTTTATAGAGGAAATTTTACCAGGATTAAGGGTAGGGTTGGACTCAGTATTACAAGACGTACTCCTGAGATTTAGAGTGATGAAGGTTGGAAGAGACCACCTGATCCAACATGATCTGATTCCTGAGCCAGGAGCTTTAATATTATTACCTCCATACAGAGCTGGATCCCTTAGGTCTGGTTAGAGACTGTTGGAGAAGGGCATCTGTCATTGGCTGCAAAAAATGAAGCTACAGAGAATTTATCATCTCCTTTGTACCCAGTGGCTTATCACTCTCCCTGTTAGAGGTTTGCATCTAATTCCTCCTTTCAATTTGGCTTCACTTTCAGGCACTAGCTCTTGATGTACCTTTCTCTGCTACATTAAAGAGCCATTCAGTAACTGGTATTTACTCCCCATGAAGGTTCTTACATGCTATAATCAAGCTGTCTTCTGATCTGTTTGATAAGATAAACAGATTGAGCTCTCACTGCTCTCTCTTTTTATTTTCCCTGCCAGACGTCAAAACATATCTGTGGCTTATTTCTATATCCTTTGCAGTATTTCAACATCCTTTTTAGAATGTTGACATCAGGACTGTATACATTATTCCACATCAGTCCCAATAATGTCACACAGAAAGAAAAGTCAATTTCCTCCTCCTACTCACTGTTCTGTTGTTTATACTGACAAGAATTGAATTAGCACTTTTTGCCTCTGTATCATACAGAAGCTCCTGCTACTCCGTTTCCTCTTAGAAGCCAGTACTATTTTCAGTCAGTGTTTTCCAGGGTACAGAACACCTTTCTGCAAGAATGGTTTGCATTGCCTGCTTTGAAATGAATGATTTGGCTTGTCTAGGGTTTAGCCTACCACACCATGAAATGAACCTCTCTCTGGTTTTAGCAGTCCTGTTACTCTTGCCAGTATTTAGTACTGCATCACTAGGGATTTTGTATTATAGTCCTAAACAGGTGAGACTATTAAACACCACTAAATTTCTCACCAAACTCTAGAAAAATTCCTAGAAGTAAACCTCTCTGATAAAGACCCTGATGAAAATTTTTTGGATATCTTTGAGAGAGAAAAATATCGAGGTACTCAGTATGTAGTTTATTGATACCCTAGAGAGCTCCTTTGTTCTTCACCATGCTGTGTGATCCTAAACTGAACACTTTGTAGAGGTCTGAGTAATACCACCTCTGTCCAATTGCCACTGCCAGCAGAACTTGTAATCTCATGAAAAAATGAGAACAGGATTGTCTGAAAACAGCTAGATCCTTAACATACAATGACTGTCATTAATTACTTACATTCTGTATGTACTTAGGTCAGCTGGTCTGTTACTTTGCCTGTAGCAGGTGTACTTAAATGGCTGTACAACCTTAAGGTCAGCCCACAGCACACTTGCATACAGGCGCAGCAGAAGCACTTTCAGGATCTTGCACATTTCAACTGATATTGCAAAATTTAGTGGGAAATTACACTGCTTACAAATGTAAAACATACTTATCATCTCTTGATTGTAAGTAGTGTAGGACTGACTGTTACAGAAATATATGTAATCTGCATCCATTAATGTCCCAATTTCAGCTGGGATAGAGTTAATTTTCTTCCTGATATCTGTGGTTTGGATTTAGCATGAGAATAATGTTGATCATACACTGATGCTTTAGTTGTCACTAAGTATTGCTTACACTAAGTCAAGGACTTTTTCAGTGTCTCATGCCCTCCCAGTCAGCAGGTGCACATGTGAGGAAACATGGCCAGGACAGATGTCCTGAACTGGCCGAAGGGATATTCTATACCATAGAACACCATGCCCAGTATACAAACTGGGTGGAGTTGGTCTGTAGGGGCCAATTGCTGCTGCAGTATGGGCTTGGCATTGGTCAGTGGGTGATGAGCAGTTCTGTTGTGCATCACTTGTTTCTCTTGGGTTTTATTCTTTCTCCTTTTCCCTTCCATTAGTAGTGGTGTTGTTGTTATTAATAACAATAATATGCTTTACCTTATTTCAGTTATTAAACTGCTCTTATCTCAGTGCACAGGTTTTACCTTTTTCTGATTCTCTCCCCCATCCCACCAGATGAGAGAGCGAGCAGCTGCAGGGCTCTTAGTTGCTGGCTAGGGTTAAATCACAACAATTAAATAAAGCAATGCAACATCCTTCAGCAACATAGACTTCATAATTCTAAGACCTCATGCTGCTCTTTCTGAACAGAGTCTGTAAAACCTTTTTTAGCATCTTTGCATTTTCAGCACCACTAGAAAAAATTGCCATCTAGTACATAATCTATACCAGTGCCAGGGCTTCTTTTGTTCCAAAAATATCCGTTCCTTGACACTGTCCTCTAACTCAGAGAGATACAAACTTTCCACAATGCCTACCACTTTCTATTGGTTGCATATCCTTGAAATCTATTTCATAGTTTAGCAGTGACATGCAAGAAAGAAAATTTCAGGACCCAACAGAACCCCGAGACTGAACCTGTTCTTTGAAGAATGTGATGAATGATAGCACATCATCTTCAAATACATACTAAAATTATCAGACAAGCACTAAAAGCTGGTATCTGTGTGTTTTGTGCAAGGAACCACAGCAAATGCTGGGTATTTGACTTAGTTTACCACCTTGTGACAGAGACTTTAGCTAACCTGCAACATGTTGCCATGCAGAGTTTTTAGCATACTCATTACACCATGATAATTTGAGCAAGGGTCTGAACTGAACCCACAGCTAGGGAGGGATTCAGCTGGTAATGCATGTCTCCACATGGAAGTGCCTGAATGTGAGTGAGGCATCAAAGCCCCCAGTGCAATGGGAACTGCATTAACATCCAGTGCCATTTCAGTTACCTGCAGTAACTGAGACATCTCCACAGATATGACAAAGGACCTTAGGGACACTCAGCCCTTTCACACCAGCAGCCAGAGGCTGCCAGTTCTCTCCATTCATCCCAAAAGGCAGCATGTGGCTCTGATCAGGCAACTCAACCTCTGTTTAAATATTGTCAGCAGAGATGAGGACAAGACCCAGCTCACAAGGCAGGACATCTCTCCTGGACAGACTCAAGGGTCTCAACAGGGGTGTCTGGTGACATTTGAAATGCTCTTGTGTGTCCCTCCTGGTATCCACCTACCATTCCCAAAAGTCTCCCATAGGTTCTGTGTGGTATCTGCCAGCCCCATAGGGTTATCTGGGATACCCTGGGGCATCTCAAATGGCAGTACTTTAGACAATTGAGTCATCCCAGGTAGTAGATCAGAGGAATCACTCTCTGGGCTTCACCAACCATAATGCTTTTCACTGACTGTAACAGGAGCTTAGACAACCAACTTAGGCAGAGACATCTGAATGAGGGTGTTTTGGACATGGACAGCAAAATTAAAGCATCTTGATTTTTAACTGAATCCCACCCTTCTGGTTCCTTCATGAATCCCACCCTTCTTACATTTATTTTAGGGTGTTGTCCTCTCATACTGAGTTAATTGCCAAGATGGGCTAATCCTCTGAGGCAAAAGTGATCTCTGTAGTCCCTTAAAACTTTTCAGTCTCATAGTGATGGTATGTTTTTTGCTTTCAGCTAAATTTTGCATTCCCAACATGTTTTGAAATATTTTAGTTAGTTACTTTTACCCCCAAGAGTAAAGCAGTGTTAATTTTACCTTTCTCCATCTCTACTTAGCCATGCAGTAGCACTGAAGATGTTGAGGCAAAGTCCCATTCTTTAAAAATTCGGTTCTGTCTTTGTAACATGGCATCAGATGTAGCTCAAAAAAAGACATCAGTCATTAAAAGAGAAGTTTGGGCTTCAGTCCATTAGACCACTGATTTAATAAAGTCTTCTTCAACACAGTCTGACAATTCTTCAATTGTCAAACCACAGTTTTCAAATTATCTCCCATAACAGCTTGACTGAAGAAGGGTTAAATCTATGTCCATTCGATGTTCTTGATGCTGAAAATATCTTTTCAGTTTCTCATACCAGGCATCAATCTTGTATGTGAGAATCTACTAATAACCCATTAGACAGTGTACTTTTTCCTCTCACTAGACTTCCTTTTTTGTGTGCTGTTTGTTCCCATCAGTAAGACAAGAACAAAGAATTGAGCTTTGTACTCGAAATGGCATGAAGTGTCCTGTGCAGTCACTCGTATTTCCTGCAGATTCTGATCCCTGTGCCTTGAAACTGCCTTTTTCCTCTTTACTCCCTCACAAGTTATGTCTTCTGTATGATGGGATATCTTGCCCTAGACACACCTGCTGAGCTACAAGAGTGGAGATACCCATCTAAACTTCTTGTGTTTGGGTCCCCTCAGCTCACAGGACTGAGCTCCTGGAAGGTCAGGATGTGAGGCAGAAAATAAAGTGGGACAAAGAATAAGAGTAAGCTGGGAAGACGATAACACGGGTTGTGAGCAAGACTTGTTTTTGCATTTAGTATCACTGTTGCTATTGAGGGCTGAAGGTTTTGTGATCAATCAAAATATGTTGCAATGGTGGGGTCTCATGCAATACAGCTGCATGCAAAAGGCAGGCTGTCCCCACCCAGTTGAAAAGTAGACTCTGTTGTCTTACCACCTTTTCATAAAACAAGGTGCAACAGTAACTTTTCATTTACAAGCAGATTGATTGATCATGTGCATTGAACTTGCCATGCGCACGTGAAAGAAGTTTCAGCATAAGGCCCTGCAAGGTGGCACCTGTTTCTAGTTTTTTCACCCAAACTCTCTATGTCTGGAAAATATACTTTGGCAATATAACTTCTGGTTTGGTCTTGAGCAAAAACTGGGGTTATTGAATATTGCCTAATCCTGCACTCCTCAGAATCAATGAGAGTAGTGATTGGCAGAGTTTAATCCATAACTTTGTGTTCACATTTCAGTTGTACAGTCCTGAAATTGTATTTTAATTCCATGCCCTATCCATCAAGTAATTCTATAGTAAACTGCAGGTAAACCTCTATTGAGGGAAATTTCCAGTGAATCTCACTAACCCAAATATTTATCCAGCAGGTTCCTCTTCTGGAGTCCCATGGAGAAGTCTCTGTTTCTCTGTCCCTAGGAAACAGAGTCAGTGTAAGTCAGAAAATGTATTTGAAGCAAACAAAATTCATTTATCATAATCATTAAATTATTTGTTAAATAGACACATTTGACCATTTTTTCTTCATTTCCATTTTACTATCTCCATAGCCATGAAAGAAAAGTTGTCAATGTAGCCATCTAACCTTCCCTGTTACATTGACAAGAATGGTGGTTCTGAGGTTTCATTTTAGTCCACAATTGAATTTTGCTTCAAATGGCAAATTTATTCCATAATTAGAGGCACTTCAAAACCCCCTCACCTTTATGACTGTAAACTAGGTTCTATATTCCCCATAGAAATGGATGCTAATTAGGAGAACTTTTAACCTCCCAATTACATGAAATCAAAGTCTACAGGCTTGCTGGAGGAAACATGCCCACATAAGAAGACACTGATTAACATAAACTCTCTGTCAAGCATTTTTAATCTTTTATTCATTATTTGTAGGACTCTGGTAGATCTGACTTTAGAGTTTTTGCTTTACTTTCCAGGGGAAAAAGCAGACTTACTCTCTGCATTTCTCACTGAGATTGAGAATAGTACTGACTTTTTCTCACTTGAGTCATAACATTCCTTGAGGATTAAAAAATGAAGGAAATTCTGATTGATAGCATTGATACGTGCCTACAAGTGTGCTTCATTGCAAGTATTTTTAAGATTTAAGGTTAGTAATGAATGATTCAAATGTTACAATCATGATTTCTTACACCCCAGCCATGGTGTCTGGGAGAAGGAAGGGACACGTCCTTGTGTTCTGCCCATTTTCCACCTTTCCTTCTTTTCTTCTGTGCTGAAAGAACTGTTGGCTTTTGTTTCTCTTTAACCCACCCCCTGCTCACTTTTGCTATTTGCACTTACTTTTCTCTTTCTACCCTTCATCTAGACCTGCTGCTGTAACGCTTCTCAGGCAACATGAAATCGTGAAAAATGGATTCATGCTGTTTCACACCTTTCAGCACAGTTTTTAAACAAGAGAAAATCAAAACAAAAGCTCTTTTTCAAGTGAAAAAGAGCTAAGTAAACTAATTACATTTCTTTCTTTCTTATCTTTCCATTGTTCATGCAGGTTCTTTCTCCTCTCTTTAGCTCCCTCTCTTGAATTTTTCTTTTCTATCTATAATAACTTGTATTTAAAACCTAGGAAGACAAATTGCCCAGACTGTTGGGCTTGTTCATGGGAATGACTTTGCCAAAATAAACTATTTTTCAGCCTTTTCAGAATATAAATTATTCAAGCCACATTTCAAGGCCTGGGCAAAATCCAGCAGGATGTTTATAAGAAAGTAGCCAGATAGATCCTCTTATTTAAGTAAACACCAGTAAAAGAGAAAAAGAGATGTAAAAGAGGTAAAAAAACCTTTTGAAAACAGGTACCTCTGGCAGCACCTCTCTCATCCTGACTGAGATGATTTCCTTAGGCCATCCCCTCCCCAGAGACCCATGGACAAAAGACCTTCCCTCTGCAAACCCTTGGAGGTGGAAATAGTGAAAAAGCCTCTCTTACCCCATGATGATGTATTGGGATAATCATGGTACAGTGACAAACTGTGACAGACGTAAGCTCTTTGTCATAGTCCATTGCTATGTTGCAATATTTTCAACCTATTCTTAGGCTTTCTTGTGCTACTGACGCATTTTATTATAAACTCTTTCTTTTTTAAAATTTATACTGCAGTTCTGGCCTGTATCATGGTGAGTGACACATGGTTCCAGACTCTAACCTGAAAGAGTTTATAGTCTATGTATGAAAGAATTTTTACTCTAAGTTGAATATTTCAGTTGTAAATCTTGCCCCAGCATCCTCAGGCACCATCCCAACATACAACTGTGTTCTCACCACTGCTGTTCTCTAATTTCTTTGTACTACAGCCTTTTGAACAGAGTAGAAAGATGTGACAAGCCACAGCTTCTTATAAACAAATAGCTTATCCTGTTGGATGGGATGAAACATGTGCACCATGCTGTCTTTTTTGGTGTTTTCTCCTGCAAAATTAAAATCTTTTATAAATCGCACAAGTTTGGCATAAAAAAATCCCCCAAATCTAGAAATCTGGCTTTTCTGCTGCTTCCCTGAACTGCTGAATAATTAGCTTTTCCTGTGGTGGTGAAAATAATGTGTGGAAACTGGTTAAACTTTCTCAGGGAAATCTCTCAGCATCTGAGAAGATGAATCACATTATCTCTGGGCACCCTTAGCAGGCAGAGTCCCTCCACTCACAAGCATTTGAAGCTTTCTGCAAACATGTGAAAGATGCCACAGCCAAAACTCAGGAAAATGCAACAGAATATGTGTGTTTACACAGCACATATCCTCATCCTTTGAGAAGGCTTAGCAGAAGCCCATCCCATGTCTTTCACCTCTATCTTAATGATGTCTGTGAGACAATGGTGCATGAGTTGTTTTGTGTTATCCCTTCATTCACGGCTTTGATCGATTAAACCAGCTACCTACATCCTTCTGAAGAGCTGATGTGGGCTCTAAGGATCCTCTTCCCTGCTCCAGCAAGAAAACACCACCTTTAAAACACTTCAGTGATTCACATTTTTTGCTTTAAATTTTATCTAGCTCTTCTCCAGTGAGCTGCATCCTCCTCAACACCTCTCAGATCACCCAAAAGGTCTGAAACCACTAATCTTTGCCACAGAATAAAAAAATCTTCTCTCAATCCTTCTTGGCATCTGTCATGCGTCTGAAATATGACAGTGACTAGAGGGATTCTGAGTACAGAGCCTAAGCTGAAAAGCCTCTGTATAGGAGTTCTGTCCCCTTTCGATCATGTGGAGAAGTACCACAGTGCTTGTAAAGCAAACATTCAATTTGCATTGTCATCCACAGCGCCAGTAATTAACTCAACGGCTAATTTGTTATTAGCTGCACCTAATGGATTCAAGATGAAACTTGTGCTTGTTTAATAATCAGCTGATCTTTGATATACTTCCTTCTTGCACAGAATCTGAATAATTTTACACAAATGTCCGTGTATATAAATTCCTTGAAGGACAAAAATGAAATGTTGCATGCACAGGTATTCACACATTTCATAAGCTCTGATGTGTTTCTACTGGAGCTCAATTTTCAAGTTATGCCTATTATTGAATGCTATGGAACCTCTTTTCCTGTTCCAGTGGAAAATTCTGAACAGCTCTGAAATGCAGAAAGCAATGAAAGGCAATTCAATTACCATGAACAACCCAGAATTTGTCTCCTCTTATTAAACAGCAAAAATGGGTAGTAATATGAATTATAGGGGTCAATAATACTCAGAGTCAGGAAGGGGCAAGACCTTCTAAACTTACAGGAGGAGGCTCTTGAACCCACTTTTCACAGTATGACATTTAATGGAGCATTTACTTCCTACTCTTTTCTATATCCCCACAAGATAATTTTACAATTAGCCACTTAATTTGAGCCATATTAACAACCTCCCCTCTGCCCGAGGTCAGTAGGAATCCAAGGGAGGGCTGAGTAGGTTCAACCAGAATTATTCACAATGGTGTGTGGACCCAGTGGTCCAGATGTGCTCAGAAAACACAGAGAACAATTACACTTGTGCCAGAGCCTCACATCCCATTGCAGGAGCCGGTTATGAGATGTTTTCTCTTTAAATGCCACTTGTGCCTTACAAATTAATTAACGGAGGAATTCGCCTGCACTTCAGTTGTTCTCTTCTTTACGTAAGTGACCTTAGAGGGTTGCATAACCCAGCACAACACTGTGATTCACTGCAATGCTCTACCATATTTAGTCTTATTAGCAGCTATTTGAGAAACGCTGCTGCTCACTCTGGAGAGACATCATTTATAGTGCTATATAAAGGTCTCTATATTTTTCCCTCATGAAAAGGATTACTGCAGCATTCTTATCTGTAATGCAATCCAGAATAGGAAAGACTCATTGATTTTTGAGGAGGCGTTTTCAATATGGTGACCTGTTCCATACTTTCATTTGAAATGTAATTATAGAACAAAATACTAGGATGGGAAGTGCGTGTTGTAGAGGAAAAAATCAAACGCACATTTTTTCTTGACATTTACTGAGAAAGAAACCTTGCCTGTCTTCTAAATGTTAATGAACAGCACACACAAGAAGAACCAGGGCATTTCTTCACAGAGTTTAAATGCCTACCACGCTTACACCAATTGCAATGACAGTATTCTAAAAAATGGAGTGAGGGCTGAATTTTTGCTCCTAACGTTAGCTCTTTTACTGGAAAGGAACAACCAGAAGACAGATCTGCACTGCATGAGTATTTTAACATGAAAATCAAGGAATGAATCCCTTGTCACCTTGTTCTCCTGCACTATGACATGACTGTCATTTTCTGGATTTTGACAGAGCTAGCCCTAGTCTTGTCACTGCAAGTGGAAGAGGAAAAGAAAGCTTGGTGCTAGTGTTAGTCTATTTGCCAGAAAAGCCATAATTTTTGCCACTTTAACCCGTGCATTTTATATTTCCTTCTGCCTCCCAAAACTTGAGAGAATTCATCAGATTTGACACACTGCCAATTCTAACAGGAAATTATTTTTCTTGGAAAAAATAAACCTTTGATTTCGTATTTATGGGGAATACCCATTTCCTGCACCATCAGAGCAAACCTCAACCAGGCTCTACAGACTTTATCAGAAGCAATGTAATTTTCAAGCAATGAGACATTAGGAAAATCCTGAGAGCAAATATCATGTAATGCACCTACTACCAAAAGAAGTTTTCAAGGGCATTCCCAGGAAGAAGCCAGCATCTCTGGGTATTTGGATCTTTCCCTTCTCTTGGAGAAAATGAAAAAAGGAGGTGACTATATTGCATATGTATCTATACGGGATTCTTTGAAAATTAGTCTGTTTATTCTTTATGATCAAGTTATACCTTTTCTTCTGCTGTATGTGATGTACATAAAACCTAAAAACCCACAGGAATTGCTAGTTTTATGAAACTTTTAAAATGCAATATTTATATTTCACCATTATTGTCATACCTTTAGAGTAAATTTTTTGTAGTATTTCCAGTGTCACTATTGTTTTTCTGAGCCTTGTGGAAGAAAGAAGCTAAAAGAAAGGGGATTTTTTTTTTTTATGGTGTAGGGGAGATCAATTGTGGATCAGAGGTGGATCAATTGTGAGCCATTTAAACTCAGGATTCATGTGCAGTAAAAGATTATGGCAACTTTAGAGTAAAGACTCCAACAGTACTGTCAATACCATGAAGATCAATGAGGCCACTGTATGATATGATAGAGAGATATCAAAAACTGCTGGGGGACACACATACAAATATATCTTGCTTTTTTTAGCCCCTCCATCTTCAGGGAGAATATGTTTCTCAAAAACAGATATTCTCAAATCAGCAGGGCAACAGGGTTGTCACTGTCCCTTCTCAACTCTACAGCCACCTCCACTGCAGCTATCGCTTAGGAGATGTTGCCATCTGTTTCCACCCATCAGACAACTACCAGATCTCATCTTCATAGTGTCATGAGCTTCCTGCAGTCAGAAGACAACAGTGTGATAGCAGGTCTAGATGAGTCAGCCCGGGGGCCACAGAGATGACAGATAGGGTGGTACAGTGCTCAATCACAACCTTTCATATCAGAGTCCTGTGAAGAAACTTGCATTTGTTGTAACAGCTGCCATCTGTGAATATGTTGATTTTGTTCAGAGTCCAACACCCACTTCCATCACAGTTTCCTTGTGCTGTCTGTCTGAAGTGGAGACAGGAACACCAGGGGATCAAGCAAACAGGACTGGACTGGGAAGATATCCCAGAGCTGGAACCTATCCCTGAAGCAACTGTGCAAACTCCACCCTTGGAGGTTTTTGGGATTTGTCTGGGTGAAGCCAGAAGTGCTAATTTTGAATTGCTGTGAGTCCTTTTTTTCGAGTGGGAGACAGGGCTATATGACCTCCTGTGGTCACTTTCAACATTTTTAAGTTTTTGTAAAATGTACCTTAAGTGTCCTGTAGGTAGCCAACACTTTTTTTCCCACTCTCTAGCTTATAATGGAATTGAAGCTACTCCAAGAACTGATCACATGCTGCCCATCCAGACCTCACAACACTGGGCTAAAGTTTGCAAGAACAAGGATCTCGTTGCTGTGTCCTTTCAGATTACAGTGACAAACTTTTCCTTGCCCAGTGTGTGATGACTTCACTTCAGTGAGGATGTACAACTGTTTTCTTCTTGCTGCAGGTCTGCTTGTTTATCAAAAGCTTCTGTTGAATTTCATTGTTAATTCAGCCCCCTTCCCACTGTTCCTTAGACCCGCATATCACACAGAGCAATCTATAAAGAGAATGGAAAAGAAAATGACTGGGGGGTTGTAAAGAGAAGGTAGCTGCCACAGCAAGCTGTAAACATACATATTTAAACTGAGCTGAAAAAGTGGTTACCAGTGTCTTTTTGTTACACTGAAAAGGATTGAGCTCTGAAGAAATCTGCCATGACCCCACTGATTATGTATTTTTTGTGGACTGTTAATGAACTGAAAGTACGTATAAATTTGCAGATAACATGAAGCAGAAAAGTGTATAAGCACTCTGGAGGACAGGTTCAAAATTAAAATTAATCTGGATAAACTGAAAAAAATAGCATGAAATCTGAAAGGTAGAATTCTGCAAAGAGAAGAGCAAAGTGGTCCACTAAGGAAGACATTTAAATGAATGAGCCCAAAATGGGAAATGATGTAGCAGAGGAAAGTACTACAGGGTATAATGGATAAGTAAGAAAATAAGAGTCAACTATGTGAACCTGCAGGGTAGAAAAGACAACTCTATATCTTTATTAACAGGGGAGTTACACAAAAGACACAGAAAGTAATTATTCTGCTCTATTTGTAATGGAAGAAGCCACAGATGGAATAATGAGTCTAGCTGTGATCCTTGTACACTGAAAAAAAGTAAAATTGTTGGAGCCTACAAGAGGGATAAGAGACTTAGAAAACATGATTTAGGAGGAAAGAATTGAGTTTGTTGTAGGAATTTTTGATTATGCAAAGGATTGCTGTAGGGATGGTGATGATTCACTTTACTGTTTTCAATGTCTCCATCAAACAGCTACTGAAAAAGATTTAAGACCTGATTCCTCCCCAACACAGATGGATGGACTACATGATATCTTTGATGTCCCTCCTCTGCTCTTCCAGGACACGATGAGTCGGACACAACTGCATTATGTTCTAAGGAGTTATCTTGCTAATCCTCTCTGAAATCCCTTCGCCAGCTTTGTGGATAATTGTGTGAGAGCAGTGTGAATGAAGCAATTAAAACTGAGGACCAGAGAGCAAAGAAATACTGCCAGAACCTCCTGCTCAGATCAATTCTACTGGCTCTATTTAAATCCTTCTTCATTTGGCACCTTGCACCAATATCCTGCGTCAGCCCCAGGACACATATGTATTTCTGGGAACTGCTTCATTCAGACTGTCCAACTCCCTTCCCCTCACACAAGCAGCACACACTTTGACACACATGCTCTGATATCCCTCCTGCAAAATTCTTTTGCAGAACCTAAAGTGGCCTCAGAAAGGGGCATGTTCTTGACAAAAGGTTTTCACCTTGTTGAATAAGACTTTATTGCTGGGTAGCCATGGGAACGTGGCTTCCTTCAACTCCAAGTCTGTCTAAATGTACATCTCATTGTTCTAGTTCATGAGCAATGAGTTATGATTTGAGAGGTAGCACAGAGGGTGAGAAACCTCTGGAATAAGCTCTTTATAGAAAAGATGTAATCTGAATACTTGCACAAACCTCATTGTTGTGTTTCTTCAGCAACTCAGAAATTTTATTATATTTTATATTTTCAATACTTGTCTTAAAATTTTGCCACACCGTGAGGGAGAAAAGCATTATAGCTTTCTGCAGAGTGGGATTTGGGTTGGAAAACTGAGCAGTGTACATGACTCAGAAAGTGATGGCAAGTCTCTGCAGCTGCAGTGCTCTGCTAGCGTGGCCTACCCTGCCAGGGCCTTCTGGTGACGTACATTCTTTCCACTGTGTTGTGTGATTCTGATCCCATGTTAAATTTCTTTCTTGACTTATTCTGTCCAGTCTGTAAACCCAAAAATTGGTCTGTGAGAAAGCATCATTGTTTAATGGCTGTCCTAGTGGAAAATAGAAAATAGTATCATCTATTGGCTGCTCCACGTGTTGGAGTCCTACACCCCTTTATATCCACCCCTGCGATATAATTCTGACTTGCTGTTACCCAAAATGGAGCCCTTTTTCTCTGAGTATTCCCTCTGCACGGACTTTTCTACGAGATTTCGTGGATAAGTTGGACCATCACTGGGGACACTTGACTGACTCCAAACCCTGTGATGTGGATAATTTTTGAAGTGTGACTTTGTCTGTCATTGATTTTAAGGTTCTCCTCCTGGGAACAGTTTGGTGAGTGCTGTACTGGTAATAGGCATGCATATAGCTAATACACCAATTTGCTGCTTGCAAGCAACAATCTCCTAGTTGCCTGTAATATTTAAATATATACTAACTGTTACTATTGATTGCTGTTACTGTTGATATGTATATATGTGTATACATATTTGCTTTTCTGGTACTAACTTTGAATAACTTTGTATATACATTTGCCTTATTAATAACAAGTATACTTGTTTTAATAATAATCTGTAATAAAGATATTTAGAAAATGAATCTTGTGTTTCCTTGGATATTATGTAATCATGCAAACCCCGTGTCACAGCAACCCTTTAAGTCACGACTCTTGTCTAAAAGCAGACCTACAGAAATTACTATCAATACCAGCAGGCTTATAGATTGGACCTTTCTTACTTTATTGTCTAACATGCATCATAAAACTACAAATTACAGCAGTAGAATGAGAAAATCATCATAAGAACACAGAGTATGGCCTGGTTACTGTCCCTACCAGTGTCTGCAACTCTCCTGATGAATGTGATCGTTTGATGAGGTGTAGCCATTACAGGAGAACCAGCTTCCAAGGTGGGATTTGAGTGGAAGTAATGCGAGGTGAGAGATGGAGGGAATTTTTGTGAAAAGGCAAGCAGTTCTGGGAAAAAGCAGACAAATACTGTAGCTTAAAAGCAGGCATCAGCAGCAGAGGAGAGGAAACTGAGGCAAACCTGAGACACAGGAGAAAGCAGAAGTAGCAACCATTCCAAGACACATGAGTGGGGAGAACAAGGAGCTTCAGACTACAGTACCAAAAAGTAGGGCAGGCTGTTGTGATCATAGGCAGGAAAAGCACTGCTGGAAGGGGGACTGCTAAAATGCTTTCCTTCAGCTCCCCCCCTTGTTCCATGCTCATTCTAGCCTGGGAATACAGCAGAAAAGCCTGACCCTCTAGACTAGTGACTCATTACACACAGAAATACTGTTCAATTATTGGAAAGACTTGTTCTCCTGGATCTCCACATCTAGCTGAAGTGGGGATTTACATCAGCACTACAGATCATGACACACACAGAACTTGTACACGTCTAGAGCTGATGTCAAATAGCTGATCTCATAACTGTTAAGCACACACTGAAACTAGCTGTTCCATCAACAGGAAGCAGCTTTGCTTTCTGACCACTTTAGCTTCTTTCCCTATCTGTAGGGACATGCTGGAGGTCATTATAGTGCGTGAGGGTTTTGATGTAGTTGGGAAAATAGATTATTGCAATTCAGCATTTGTGCCCATTTCTTCAGAATTGTAGTCTCACCAACAATGCAGAGTAAGGACTTGCAAAAATAAAGGAAATTGGTAAAACAGGCTTTGATTTCCAAGCTCCTCTTGGAAACCTCTTGGTTCCAAGTCTGGATGAGAGGAGTCTAGGTACATTCAACTCTACTCACTCACGTATTCTTGTCCCAACCTCACTGTTGCACAGTCTGTCAGGACACATTCCTCTTTTTCAGTGCGGTGTGGCTAGTCCCAGTGTGCCACCAAGGTGAACCAGAAACTTCATGATCCATGACATGCAGAAGTCCACTCTTCTTGCCATCAGAAAGGTAGTGATACACTTTCAAATCAGACAAATCTCCTTTCATTGGTAAGTGCTCATTTTAATTACCACTGATTTCATGTGGTAATTGCACATGTAGCACTTGCTACAGTCTAGGCCAATCCAGACAAAATGATATTTCCCCATGCTTTGAATGAGTTGTCCTGGAAAGGCTCATAATAAGTAAAAACACACTGAGTTGCATTTACTGAGAGCCTTCAGCTGCTCTTTCTTCAAATTATGTCACCAAAACTAATGAAAAGTTGATCTGATTTCCCCTAGCTTCATCTCACTTCACTTCATCCCTGAATAGTACTAAACCATCAGCAGAAACTGGTTTAAGTATTAATGTTTCTGGAGGGAAAACCTGTTTTGCAGTGCTGTCACATTGTATTTAGGGGGTAGGCGTGAATGTGTGTATGGCTGTCACAGGAGAGTATTCCTGGCTCCTCCTTGAGCTCTATAAGGCCCTGTGCCCTCATTCTCATTCCCCTACTACAGGAATTTATAGTCACCACACACTCTGGAATGTTTACCCAAGAAAAAAGCTTCAGAGCTCTTTCTGTTCACGGTCAGGCCTCCCTATACACTCAGTGAGAGGTGGTTGTTGGGGCCCAAAGCAAGGCACAAAGCCCCAAAGATCTGAACACCACAATGTAACACCATCAACTTCTCTCCAGCCTTGCACTGTCAGAGTTTCCAGTTCTGCAGCCCTGTAGAAAAAAGTTGGCTTAATAGGTCTCTTGGGATAAGATTTGGGAGTAGGCAGCTATGTTAGCTGTGGTTATCAACACAGTCACAAAATGGTTGTTTCTAAAAGGCAAGAACCAATGTTCTGAGGTAAAACTTATAATATGAAATTGTCTGGTCAAATTTTTCTCTATGCACAGGGGAAGCTGATGGGGAGACTAGCAGAAAATTGTTTTAAGGATCCCTTATTAAAATGCTGGCAGCACATATATTTGCAAAAACCACAAGTGCATAACTTGATTTTGTGGACAAATTATGTAACTGTCTGCATTCTTGCTCAAACAGAGATTTCAATCATATACCTAAGCCCTGCTTTAAACTATTTGCATGTGTATTTCTCTTTAGAGGCAGCCATACCACTGTGATAGGGAATATAAATGATGTTTTTAATTTTTACGGATTCCAGTTTTATTCAAATTGGACTTAGCTGCCTGCTCACATCTCAGCAGATATAAATTTTGCTGGCAGGAATACATGCAGCTTAAAATTGTGTGATCTGAATTCAGCTTCTACTTCTTTTTGCTCCTTGTTTTTTAAAAAACAATGACAACTCACGGGGTGATCATTAGACATATATCTACATTCCTTATTAGGGTCAGCTTTGAAGTTATCTACAAGGACTCTCAGGTACATAACAAACCTTTTACCCATATTACAGCTATCTACACAATGTTCCTGATCAAAGTGGAGCTGTAATCAATATACACCTTTATCAAGGATGCCTTTTCTCTCCTTCTGGACAGGAGAGGAACTAAAAGGGGGGTAGAAAGGTGATTGTCTCCTTGTACTAAATACTACCACAGGCAGGTAAGTTCAACAGACCTGCCAGAGGATGGCAGGGGAGTCAAGGATGGCCTGCATTCTGTCCCTCAGTGCATGGAGTATATGAAACTGGCTTGGAGGGGTGAGGGTTACCATGAGCCCACCCACAGGTCTATGAGCCTGATCCTACTCTAGCCCTAGAAGTAAGAGGGGCTCTTCATCCCTGGACAGAATACAATTGCTGCTCAGGGGAGGACATCTGAACTGACTTTGCGAACTGAAAAGAGGCAGGAGTTTCTGTCCATGTAAGGACTTCCCCTTTCAGCCTTTGCAAAGGATGAATGCCCAATAACAGGGGAAAATAAATGATGGCAGGAAAGCAGAGAGAATATCCAATCCTAATGTGATTCTTGTTTTTCCTTCCCTGGAAAGCTCAGGCAGCTCCACAGCTGGAACATTAGTCATATACTGCACTTTCGTTTACCCTGTTGTTTCTCTTCTAAGGGTGATTTGCATCTCTACTGTTCAGTAGTGGAACCTTAATCTCTCTGTTAAACCAAAGCCCCCGGATTTCTAGTTCATAAGCAAGATTTCTAAAAGCTGAAGAGCTGACACTCATTAAGATGACTAGTCCCTAAAATGCAGTTGTAAAACCAGGTTTACCACTCCACTCTGGGTATATCAGCTAAGGAACTATTAACATATATATACTATTGCTGAATCCTTCTGAGAAAATTAGGTTCTCACCTCATACAGATTAATTGATTACTTTGCTTCAACCTACACATGCCAGATTTCATTACATTCTCATATATTTCACATCAGTGATTATTTGAAGGAGGAAGGTACCAAAGATAACAGAGAAAGAAGGAGTGTATGTTCAATCCGATGT
The DNA here is from genome assembly GCA_013397565.1 of Ptilonorhynchus violaceus. Taxonomy (NCBI): domain Eukaryota; kingdom Metazoa; phylum Chordata; class Aves; order Passeriformes; family Ptilonorhynchidae; genus Ptilonorhynchus; species Ptilonorhynchus violaceus. The sequence goes on along the minus strand of VZRJ01008648.1, from coordinate 3,771,353 downwards.
ACCTCAGTGCTGCTGTAAACCATAAATAGGCTGTTGATTTAAACTGAGCACTCAGCCAAGCTGAGCAGGACTTGGGCTGCAGACAAGTACACAAACACAAAACCAAACTGGAAACCTATTCACTGCCAGAGTCATAGTTACTTACCTCAGTATTAGACCCAAATTCCTTGTGCGTGTCTTGGTAGGTAAAGTAAATTTAAAACCATTTGTAATATGACAGAAAGGATAATTAATCAAATTGTTTACTTTTTTTTGTTAAATTCAAGGAGTCATTCTTGCATCTTGGAAAAAAGAAGGAAGTAGAGATTTAAATAAAGTACCACAATGCTGAATCATACCAGTTTGGGACATGATCACGGAAATTAAACCGCAATCTGTAAAAGATCTTCTCATATTTTTCTTTGCAACATTTTAATTACAAGTGTTTTACAAGGCCAGTAGTGTTGCTCTCGAGGTGGAGAACCCAAGTCACAGATGAGTGAGATCTGGGTAATTTCAGTGGGTTATTACTGGAGATGCCAAGGGAACCAGGGCCTAACTTTCTAAAGGTACAGATAGGACGCCTGCTTGCAGAGTCAGCAGAGACAAAGGCCTGGACCACCGGTACTGTTTGGAGCTCAGACTCACCTGCTGTCCCTGGGACGGCTAGCAAACGTGTCTGGCCCTTGAGAAGGATACGTAAGTTGATGTATGAGAAATCCTCTGAGATTCCTTAAAGCCCCCTGAGAAATTTTGCACGGGTTTCAGATAGGATCAGCTGCAAACCCTCAGCTATCAGACGGTGCACGGCTTTTTGGTACCTCTGCAACTGCACATCAACATATGGAATGGAAAGCCTCAGCTATGCACACAGACTACTGAGTGTGGCTGAGTTTAACAAAGACAAGCCTGTTTTGCACTGGGGAGCAGAGGACCAGACCCAGCACTCCAGATGTGTCTCACCAGTGCTGAGTAGAGGAGACCACATACACAGTAAGTTGCAGAACCGTCTTAAAATTAAAGTTCGTCAAAAAATCTCTGCAATTCACTAAAATAAGAGACATTTTAATAAATACCTGAACCTGATATTTATAATTATACCTGATTAAATTTATTTTTGCCACACTCTATATTTGGAATAAATACTTAGATGTTATTTATTTCAGAAGGAAATTTTGTACTGAATACCATGATATTATTATCATGAAACTGAAAGGTCAATATTACGTTGCTTCCTTTTTACATAAACAGAAATTTAAATATAAATCCACTTATAATTTAGTACTAATGGTGACCACCGGGAAAGGAAAGCAGAAAGAAAAGAAAACAAAGCTTCTACATTATTTTTTAAATGTTGCTAAATCTCTAAATTATATTTGTCTGAATCATGGTCAGTCAATATCACGGCAGATGGTGCCTGACAATTTGCATCCTCTTGCGAACAGTATCTCTAAAAACATTCAGTCTTCTGTATTCTACAAAATTTAGCACACAGGGATAGTTGCTCCCAAATCCTTAGGTATCATCTCACTTTTGGCACATATAATATTTTTAAGACCACAGGGGAGAAATTACCAATGGATGTTGACGATCTTTCTGTACTATGGAACACAGTAATTTTATTGAGTGTTTGTCTACAGTAAAGGACCATAATGATTCTGAAAGCAACACCATAAATAACAGAGAGGTGGTAAACTAGTGTCAAGAGGGTTTCGTTTTAGCCAGAAGTAGATCCATGTACTTAGAGCTTTAATATTGGTCATAAAACAAGAGGAGACATCAGATTTCACAGGTTTTTAGCAGGTCAGAAGAGTAGAGTGTTCAGGTGATAAGACAGATAAAAGAGGTACACTTTGCAACACTGCAAACCACAGGAACACAGACACTGATCTTCACATTAGCACTGCACGTAGTTTTCCTGAGCCACTGTGTGAGCAAGCAGCTCACATGTCCAAGAAAAGCTGGCTGCTCAGGAAAAGCAGAGGAAAAGCTTCCTCTGCTCCATGTTGCTGAGGAAGACTCAGGCATATTCCCGGTTACCTTCTTGCTGACAAGAGGTTAAAGAGATCCTGCCAACATTATATGTCATTGCAGACCTTAAAACTGAAGGTAGATAATTAGCGGCTGATAATTTAATAGAGACATTCCTGAGCAGTGCATGGAGGGAGGCACAGCTTACAGGTGATACTGTCAGTCACTTTTATCCTAAAATATAAAAACAACCAAATTAAATAACCATGTGGATTGGGCATAATGGTGACTATTTAAAAAACTGCAATATCCCAGAAAGAAGACACTAAATATATCTAGGGAATACTATGAGACAGGAGACATTATAGCACACTCTTAATACTGAAAATCCTTTCATACACACTCATTTAGAAAAGGATGTTCAAAGGTAAATGAAGGCTCCCTAAGACAAGCCTCTTCATTGCTGGAAATCTAGTGTCCTTAATATAATCTAAGTAAACAAAATGAGAAATTATTAAACCTTCAATTAAGCACTGTCAGATCTATTCTAATTATGTGGAAGAAATACCATATAGGATGAATTGTTAAACAGCTAATAGAAACATGGATAAAGAAAAATTATTTAATACAGAGTATTATGAAATTACAGATGTTTCAGTCAATAGTAACATGCAATGTATGAGAAAGCAGAGATGGTCAGATGCTTCCTAAGAGGACGCTGCTTTTGTCCTCCTCAATAAGGGAAAGAGATCGCGCATAGGGCACAAATGTCTACATGCATTTTGAACTATTTTCCAACACCTGCTATGTGTGGCATATTTAATTCATTGTACATTTTTAGAAGTTCCATAAAACTAGGAAACTAATACAAGTCCCAGACTGTATACTTTCAAATCATACCATTCTGAGTTGGAGTGATAGTGGTACCATTTTGCCTGTATTTCACCTGTCGGTGAAATATAGACAGATGTGCATTCAGCAAACAGCTGTGTCAGTGGTATGCAAGACTCCTCAGGACCTTTTCTCCAGCTGTTCTTCCAGATGTTATAACTCCTGGTTCATCACATCTGCAGCTGCTCCCAGTTCTTTCCACCAGATTTCAAAATTTTGTATAATTTTGCTACTTGCCCATCAGACTCTTTTGGTATATCCATGCCAGGAACTCTGCTACCACATATAAGATGTGTCTGGGACAGGGAAAAGGTGAGCAACAGATGAGGCAGGTACTTCAAACTTCTATAATCACAACTGCAACGTAAAGAGATACCTGTCCAGCCTGCCTTACCTGTCCTTGACAAGCCCTGAGCTTCACCTCTGTACAAGCTTGACAGCCTTTTGCCTCAGGGCAAAGACAATGAAATGGGTCAATGTATGGAGACATGAGCCAAATAACCTGGATGGTTATCAAGCCTTCTCTTCCCCATGAAAGCAATACACTTAACAGAGACAGACAACAGCTAGGATTTCTGTTCTGCAGAATATCCTGAAAGACTCATGATTGAAGTCGCATAACTGAAATTTTTAAATATCGCCAAGAAACAAATAGCTTGAAATGTTTCAGTTCTGTCAGGGTTTCTATATTTTCAAATTATTTCCTAGGCCTCCATCTTGCAGGTAGCAGATGGGCAGTCCAAAGAGGCTCTGAAGCAGTTTCATCAGTGAGTGGGGAAGATGAATCCCAAAACTTCACGTTGCTAAGGGGCTGGGGCAACTGGAAGCCCTCAGGCTCCCCATCTCCATGGGGGTCAGACAGATTTGCTGCCTCCATCTTGACAACCTTCTCACCTTAGTTCACAGGTGGCTCACACCCTGAGGGAAGTTCTCTGACCTAGTGCTGATGTTTAATTTATAGATGACCACAGTAAAACAACTTCCTTCTTCCTAATTAAAGAGAGAAGCATCATTCCTGTGGTGTGATTCATTTCATTGCAGTGTATGCAGGTACATTGTAAGATGTACTGTGCCCTAAAAGTGCCTATTTCTTTCCATTGACTGGAAGGAGAACCTGGAGTGCTTAGACATACTAATCATGTGAGATGATTCACCCTACACATCCAGCAGAAGCTAAAATGTAGATGGGACAAATCTGTTGTAATATTAACATTTGATGAAGTAAAGATGATTTTTTTTTTTTCTAAAATGAGGCAAAAAGCCCACCTCATCTCTCTCCCCAACTACCAGGCTCCAGAACAACATCTGCCCAGTTTTTTTGTGGCCCGTTCAGCTGATATTCTTCTCTGGTATGTGACACAAATTTTGGGAGGAATATAAAGAGGCTGTGCACACAGGCTTTCCTGTCACTTGCAAGTGGTCTTTTTTCTTTGGTATTCCATACCTGAGGTTGCTTAGTGATGCCAACAGACCACAGGAGGCCAATAAAATGACCACAGACCCCTTTGCAAGAGGGTTGGTAGTCCCCATAAGAGAGGTTGACACATCTCATTCTAGCTAGACTCTCTTTGCTTTTTAAAACTGTTCCAATTTATCTGCAGTTTGCAGCAAACTGTCAAAATTCAGCAGACAGAAAACCCTCAGGCTAAAGAAATACTTTCTCCCATCAAATTCCATTTAACTTTGTTTGAGTTATAAACTGTTAAAAACCACAAGCTTCCCATTAAAGCTTGAAATCTTCAAGAAAATTTTTTTCTGACAAAGTGACAAAACAAGTTAAAGAGGGAAGACCAAGCAGCACCGGTGGGTTCTGGGAGACACCAGGCAATGGGAGCCTGTGCCAGGTCTGGTTGCTCTGGCCATACTTCTCCTTACACCTACACGTTGTCCCTCCATATCCTGGCACATAAAGCAAAATCTACTCAGTCCAACAGGGTCAGGCAATTTAAGCAGCCTCCAAAGATATGGCACCCAGCACCAGCCTGGTGTCCGAGATGACAATCTCCTCTGGCCAACAGCTGATACAGCAACTGGAGCTCTGGCCCACTGTGCCAGCAAGGCGAAGTCCCACATGATAAACTGCTCCTGAGGAGGTTGAGGCTACAAAGATTTCTTTCAAGTTTTTTCCTAAAAAGAAAAAAGCTAAATTTATAACCACCCGAATAATCTTGGTTCTGTAATTAATTCTCCATATCCATCATGATATAGTCTACTTTTATTCCTCTGTGCTATTTTTTCCCTTGTTGTGATCTGATTCATCCCACACAGTGTAATGATATTCCTTGCAAAGAATAGTGATAGCACATGCAGCCATGATATTATTTTTCCTTCATTTATCGTGGCCTTGTAATTCGGATAAGGTCTTTTTTCCCCCCTATAGTATACAAGAAATATTGGTCAACTGTTACACATTTAATGAATTTTCTTTTCTTTTTATAGTTTCCAACCATTTTTTTCCTAACCTCCTGTTTGTGATGTGTCCCAGAGTTATTTTTTTAATTTAATTTTGTCTACAAACGTTCTTACAGTCAGAATAATTATTGTCATTTAATCAATGCCCCTAGCACCATAAAAATGTTATTATTATTATAATATTTTTCTCACTACTAACACAGATAAAAATGTTGCAGCTATCTTAAGTGAATGAGCCAATGAGAATTTTTATTGTGAGATTACTTCCCTCTTTGAGATTTTACTGATGGAAATTTTTGCCTGACAAAAATGGTTTCTTTAAAAAAAAAATTTAAAATTCACATTTCTGGCTTACAAGTCCATTTCTTTGTTTCTACGTCTTTTTAAAATACCTTCACCAGGTTTAGTGCTTAAAATATTCAAAACTTTGCAGGCAGTAAAGCTTCCAGTTAATCAGCACATGCACAAGGTAAAAGCTTTAATTTAAGTATAAAGCTTTTAATTTAGCTCCTCAAATATTTTCTCCCAAGTATCAGGCATTTTGACATTGATGTTGCAGGGGCTCAGACACTGCTACGTTCTAATGAACAATTAATCTGAGCTGTACAATTTAGCTTCAGAGTATACAAAAATCTGAATTCACCTACCACTGAGCACCACTGCAACCTGCTACAACTGTTAGAAATGTAAATGCAGATAGAGGATTATTAGAGGCAATTGTCAGATACCTAGTGAGCCCTTACTCGAAGAGACTTTTTTCCCCTTTCTTTTCTTGTATGAGTGAAAGGGAGATTGTATCAATCATCAATGGAGCCTGCCAGAACAACAGAGAAACAAGTAACTATTGGATAAATACTGGTTTCAGAATAGAATTCAGCACCATAAAATGCAGCTTTTAAATGAAAATTTAAAGAAAGTTTGGGGAATCCCCCTCACTGGAGATATTCAAGAATCATTTGTATGCAATCCCGTGTAATGTCCTCTAGGATGAGCAGGGAGGTCGGACCAGATGACCCACTGTGGTTGCCTCCCACCTGACCCATTCTGGGATTCTGGGATTCTGTGATTCTGTAACTCTGTGAACACAAGCACATAGCCTCCGAAAAGGAAATCGGTGTTGTTCTAATATGGCTCTGAAATGCACACTTGAAATTAAGACATCACAGACAAGACTTCACGTTTGAGAACCTTTAGATCATTTTATGGCATTTATATACAAGACATGCCTTCACTTATACAGTTCAGGCAGATTGCACAGAAATGAGAAACTCCTAAAAAAACCCATGAAGAGCAACAGCTGCCCTACATAGATTTGAGGTATTTTATTGCAAAGGTTTAGTACACAGAGTGTGCACAGTAGACCTTTGAACCTGGGAATAAGCCCTTTTATTTGTAGAAGTGAGAGGTCCTTGGCAGATGTCTTATCAGAAACCACTGGATATTTTTATCCAGTTTCTTCAGCTTATGAGGAGAGAAGGACTCCAGCCCCACTGAGCTCTGCATGCTGAATGTCAGCTGTCCTTGGCTGATGAGGAAGCTGGAGCCAGGAAAAGTGATGGGCTCCCTTCACATTCAACTTCCAGGCAAAGTGTTTCAGAGAGAAGTGGGGTGGAAGATGACATGAAGAATGAAAAAGTTGAAAATTGTCTCACAATTTTGCTGGCAATTCAAGAAACCCATTAAAGAATTAGGAAGAGCTGAGAGAAGTGTTCCTCCACAGGGACTTTGTACGGAGTGGAATTGTCTGTTCCTGAAGATGGCTCTCATTCCTGCAAGCCACACAGGTGTCTGAGGGGAGGGCCTTTGGCAGGATCTCAAACATCAGTTTACATCTACAGAGCACACTTAAAACCAAAGGATGTAGCACTTCCTTCTAAATTGTTTACAAAAATTATTCCACCTGCCATAGCAATGCAAAAAGCAAAGATCTGCAACTGAATTTATATCACACATGCAACCTTTTCATATCTGAAGAGGTCTTTATGCAAAATGTTTATGAAAAGCAGAGTTAACTACTGGCTGTATAATAAAAAGTGTTTATTATCCCAACATACTGTGGACTGGAGTGACTGATTATATCCAAGCAGGAATCTGCACTTTATTGTTTTAGAAGTAGTTGATGATACTGCTTTATCACGTGGCTGATGATACAGTAGAGATGGTGATAACAGCATTTTATCAATTAATCAAGATATAGTCCTTCAGTTGAATCAGAGGAACAAGCATTCCTGGAATGAGTATACAAGTGACTTTTCATGGTTCAGTAGAGAAAGCAACAGATCCCATAAGACTTACTGCACTTTACAGAGACACATTTTCTTAATTGCTTTTAAACATGTAAATAAAAATAATAATTCCTAACATGAGACATAAGAAAACTTTTGAAACATATATCCAAGGAAAAGAAAAGAGCCACCACAGCTCTCTACCATATATTGCATAAAATTTTTAATGCAGGTCATTCTAATTTAACAACAAAATTAATAATATTATTCCAAGTTTTCCATTAACTTAAATGTTTTGTCTTTATAAGACAACAACTTCAGGCACCATTCACAAAATATTAACTTGCTGTTCAATTGAGAAAGACTTTAAAGCTGATGTAGAAAATGACAAACCTTTTTCTGATGATGTCACTGATGATCCAAACCACAGATGCACAAACATGTTTATGATAAGCTGTTCGTTACTGCATGGTTAACATGGGAATATTCCATGATGTTCAAGACACCAATAAAATTGTAAGAAATGCTTGTAAATGTGAAGTGTGTACTGCAGTCAGCCAGCCTGAATTTGGCAATGCATCATCTCTGACAACATTATGACTGTACTGCTAATGATGACTTTGGGACACACCTTTCTGACCACAGATAAATGGAGAAGGATGACAAATGGTTTCTTGCTAATTGCCTTCATCTATACAATATAGCAAACCATTCAAAAATAAATCAACAGATAAACTTGTGGACTGTATGGCCATAATTTTGACTTTTTCTTTTCTGTAATTCCAAGTTTCAAAACTAGTGAAGATCCTAAATTCTGTCAGTCTGAAGCAGTGAGGTAGGATAGCCTGCACCATGGCTCTTTCCATGTCTTGTGATTGAAAGAATATTAAAATGGTTTTCTTTAGGAGAAGTTCCTATAAAATGGTGGGGATTTCCCCCTTGAAACTTTTAAGTTACTTAAAAATGATACATTTTGGGAAGAAGCAGACATATTTTCGGTGGATTTATTTCTCTCAAAAACGAAATACTTCTTACAACCCTTCCAAAATTAGAATACTCCATATGTGCTGAAGTTTATGAACTCACTGAGAAGTAAAATATAGTAAAAACAACATCAGGTTTGTTGGTCAAGCATGCCGTTCTTATTTGAAAGCGTGACATGACAAAGCAGGTAAAAGTGGAAGTGAAACATTATTTAGAGACAAAAAATCCATATAAATTTCTGTTTGAATTGAGAAACAACAGTATATTGACTTAATCTATTCACTTTCTTAAAAAAATACACTTACTTTTTAAGGAAACCATAAGGATTCCTGGAAGGTTGAAACCTGACAAAAAACTAGATCATAAAAATATATATGTAAAAAAATTTTGTGTACTGAACAATTCAATAAGAAATTTATACATATTTCAGGAATGTTATATTAGGAAATAGGTAATAGTCTACCTTAAAATCTTCTTGTTTCAGTTTATTAAACCATATGGGTTAAGAACCACTTCATTACATCCGGCTTAAGCTATACCTAGATGAGCTCTTCCAGTTTTGAGGGGATTGTTTCAGTGAGCTTGTTTCTTTCTGGTTGTTAGATATTCATTTCATAAAGCTGTCTATCCTACTCTGCTCTTCATTTTTACCATCAGTAAACTTTTCGCTAAGATGCTAGTTTCTCAATCAGAAATGTTGTCTCTAGAATCAACAACTTTTTTTAACAAATCCTATTTATTTACTTCTCTCTGTAGCGTATCCATGTTAGCTTTTCATTGCATATGGGGAAAAAGAGGAACTTTTGTCCTGACAGGTTCCATACAATGTACTGACAGTTAATGGATTGTGAAACATGCAGGCATAAAAGCAAACTAAATGAAAATGGCTCCTAACATGTGTGTTTATTTTGCTAGCACAGTTTGAGAAAACGTGCATTTATTTCAAACAGCTGTGCAAAAAAGCCACCTGTTTCTGTGCAACAGCCTTTTAATTCTTGTTTACAGCAATTGGGGTTTACATTTGCAGTAACACTATCCTGTAGTTACTGTAGACACTGTAAGGGACATACAGTTGCAGCAAGGAGAGGATAAAGGAGTGGCATTTGTTGTAGAAAATAGGATTAAAACAACAAATAGGAGAATTTTCATTTTCTTCACTCCCCCTGCTCCTCTTTCCTTTCATACAAACTAGCACGCTCCTTGTATATAAAGACATATATATGTATTTCTTTGGAATAACAATAAATAAATGAAAGAACCTGAACGTGGACTTCAAATTTTAGTTCTTCCAAAGGTGTTAGCAAACTCCATTCATGTAAAAGCAATACTCCATCTCTGACTGCTCTTGACAGAGCCCAGTGCTGTATTTAGGGCATGAGGAGCATGGTCAAAATGGTGTGGGGAGGCTTTTCTGCCTCTCTCTCTGCAGATGCCACAGGATTCTACCAAAAGTGGCAAGAAGAGCAAGTAGTACCCTGCAGTCATCCTTTATGAGAGACTTAACTTGATGGCAGTCTCATGGCAACAGGTTTTCCATCGTGCCTTTCATGTAGCAGAACAGCTCTGGTACTACCCCTTTTCTTTCAGCTAGGCTTTACTTTGTGAGACCCCTGACAGGGAGCAACACTGTCCTCCTCGACGGAGCAAGATCCCCAAGGAGAACTCGAGTACCTGCATGGAGGGAATTCATTAAGAACTGATACTTCAAAGCTCTCTATATAAGGAGTGAGAGATTCTCTATTTGCGGTTGTATGCTTTTTTTATTCTCTCTGCAGAAAAAGAAAATGAGAAATACATTCCCAAAATCTGGCAGTAACTACAGCTTGAACTTATCCAGGTTCTCAGAGAGGCAGGTAGCAGATCTTTGACTTCAAGCTAAGGCCATGTTCTGTCTAATACACGTTTTCCTGTGCAGCCGTGGTTTGGAAAAACAATTCTTCCCAGATCTCGCAATGGAGGTTGTTGTTCTTTGTGCGTACTTACTGAGATTAACTTGAACAGAAATAGCTGTTTCATTTAAAAGTTTCTAGCTAGTTGTAACACACACTTATCCCATTATAACCTAGGAAGTGCTGTTCAGCTGAAGAACAATTAAGAGGTAGGAGGAAGGACAACAAACAGTCAAGGGAGCGATGGTGTAAGTTAAGAGCTCATAGCAGATGTGAGAAGCCCAGTTAGTAACCAACAACAGAAATACAACTACTCTTAACCTCACCATCAAAGGATAAACAAAGGGTACTTGCAACAGTGTGATTTATCATTCCCAACCAAGACAAAAGAAGAGAAAAAAAGGAATATAAAAGTTGGCAGAGGAAAAGCAGCTGCTGAGGTAAGCACTCCGAGCCTCAAAGGAAGAGCTGGAAAAACTATAAAAGTGGTCAGAACAAAGAACCTGTGACACCTGGACCGGAAAGCTGAAAGCACACACAGCCTGTGGCTTGGTACCCATGTACCCCGTGGCACTCCACATACCCCAAGTACCCACTGCTCCCTGGACAACAGAGTGGTCAGGTGATATTAGAAAGGACTACTTACCACTGCTTCATTTTGTACAATTTTGTTTGTTCCCAGTAAGTTTCTCCATTAGACTTGTACCGTCTTTACCTTCACTGCCAACTGGTTGATTACTTGCTGTCTGGACTCATCCCTTCAACCGCAGATGTGGCAGTGAAGGAGAGAAATAAGGGTGAGGGACCAGGAGAGGAAGAGCATAGGTGACAGCAGAGTTTCTTTCTAAAAGAAAAAGTCATAGGTGAGAAACTATTAATTGTAGGACAGTGTTTAATTAGTGGAGTGTGGTTTTAAGTACACATTAAAGCTCAGAGGAAAGTGTAACTCTGAAAGTTGGCTTGATGACAATTAAATAGAAATGCAGCCTGAAACTCTACGCAGAAGAAATAATGGTTCCACAGCTCAGTCACTGAAGTCTGTTTCCTTCACTAGAAGATTTCTTTCCCATGAAAAAAGCCACATTGCCTTGTTCTCATCTCAAAATAACTCAAAATTTTCTTCCTTTGGTCATGACTGTTCAGTTCCTCGCCATGGCAGGAAACAGAGGCAAACTGATGAGTTGCTGCTGTAATTTTCTGAAGTCAATTTGAGGCTCAAGCAAGCTCATTGGGGAGAAATATACAGAGCTCCATGGGGCATTAGTGTCGACTCTGTGTGTGATAGCCCCTCTCCTCCACACCTATCCCAAAATAGTGCCAGAAATAAGCCAAGAACTGTGCCAGTACCTACAACTATTGAACTTTCAACTTTGATTTCTCAAGTAATTTACAGATGATTGAAATATTGTTAACAGCTCCAAAATCCAGCCTCCAAAATTATCTCTGCCAATTTTGACCATATGTGTCCTAAATATAACTTGTTTTCTTCTATGAAAACTATGATTAAGAGACTTAGTGAGCCCTATATTTTTTAAATTACTCCACAATTATTTCCCTCCGTTTGCTACTTTGCAGCTTTTACTGTTTCCTGTGGCATGAATCTTCATTCCCAGTCTAGAGACTTTCTTATAGCTGTTAAGACCCTGACTGGCGATAGCAGCAGGACACACAGCCAGGTAGATCAGGTAGCAGCTTGTAAACAGACCACTTGCTGGTACCTCTGTCACCATCTCTGTTAACAAAGGGAGGACATTACAGAAAAAAAATAATACCTGGAGGTTATAGTAGGTTAGAAACTGACTATGGGTCAAGAACATGCTGCTGCAAGAAACTTCAATCCAATTGTGTGATGTACAAGCAGAGGCTTCATAAGTGGCAAAGGATGTAATTTTTCCGCCCCACACAGCACTGTTGAGAACCTGTCTGGAGTACAAAATTGTAAAAATAACACGAAAATCACCAGAGAGAGTAACACTCTTTCTGAGAGCTTTAGAAAACAGACTGATGAGAAATGACTTTCAAGAATTTTGTTGCTTCTATCTAGAATAGAAAGACTTAAAGAAAGAGAGAAATAGAGGTCAAATGTTTTCCACACCTTCCAAAATAAACAGGTTTCATAAAGGACTGCAATCAATGGTTTCATTTTGCACCAGGCATGGAAGGGAAGGTTCTTTGCCACAGAAGATAAATAATCCAAATATGAGGGAAAAACACCTTCCAAAGGTTGAATAGAGGTTCCAATATGTTGAAACACAGATATTAGGAATATATGGCACTTCCAAAGCAATGCCAAGGATATGCACTTAATCTTCCCCAGAGAAGGAAGGTGGCTAAAAGGACTTCTTGAAGACCCTTACAGGATCAATATTTTCTTTAGCTCACATACTCATATATAGGCACAACAAAAATCCTGTACACTCAGCTTTCAGAGTATCCCACCCAGCTGCCCCAACAGCCAATTGAAAAATGTTACTGTAATCACCAGAAGCTCCCAGAGATTTCATTTATCAAATATCTGTTGGTATTAGCTGCCAAGTAGACAGCTGTCCTAGTAATGAAGTCCTCTCTTTCACGGGTCCTCTTCTTTTGCTGGTAATGTTTCATGCTAGTCTGGTACAGGTTGTATGTAATCACTGTTCTCTCCCCACTTCTGTTTATAGCAATTTGCTGTCTTCATAGAACTCAAGCACCTTTTGTTTTATTTTATACTGTATATAATATAAATATATTATCTCTATAAACCATATGTTAAGCTGACTTTTACAATAGAACAGCTGCCTTGGATTTGGTGGGATGGTTCAAAGAGCTCTCAAGAGCACTTACTCTAAAATCACTGGAACAGGTTTGTATTCCTCTGACAGAGCCCCCAGTGAATGTTCAGCAAGCAGATACCTACTCATGATGTGATATAAACCAGGTGTTAAGAGGAAAACAGGATGGACATTTGAATGGGGAGGTGTTGTTTCAGCGACTGAGACTTCTCTGAAAAGAAATTATTTTTAAGCAGGAGGTATTGATTGCTGCTTCAGTCCCAGCCTAGATTTTAACAAAAGGTGGGGCCACAAAATTGTGTCGCATGCACAGTATTTTCCTGCCTTAGCCTTCTGACTGAAAATAAGATGAAATGGAAAAATAATGTGTAATGTACTCCTTATGATTTATCCTGTAAAACTGTGGTACCCAAGCTCAGCTGAGATCTACAGTCATCATCTTAAACTTCTTATCACCTATAGTGTTCCCATACAAATTATATTCCTTCCAATCTCATAAATCCTAATTAGCTTTAACTCTGATGCCTTAGAGTCTGTGATTAAGGAGATCGTAGTATCTCACTTTGCTGCAGGATCCCTCAAGAAGCAAAGTAGAGCATTTGAAGGATAGTCTGATATAAAGTTAATAACCTACGAGCATCGTGTTCAGACCTGATATCCTTAATTAAGAAAATTCCAGTTTCCCATTTGGAAGTTCCTAAGAAATAATACGAGAGATAAAAGCAAAACATTTACAAAATGAAAGCAGCCACATTTAGCAATGTAGTTCTGATGATTGTCATTAAGAAATATTCGTATCACAAATGTATTTTATACTGGTGTAATTCACCACAGAGAAATCTGGGAGCTGGCATCAGAACTATACATTTACTGGAAGAGTGATGAAGTGTTTACTGCATTGCTGGTATGACATGTTGCCTGCAACCTGGGGAACTCACTTTTCCTTGAGTTACTGTTTAGTCTTACTTTATCTAATGCTGCCTTAAAAGATACAAAAGCCAGTTGCTTCTCACATTTTACAATTCTTGCCATTAAAGATAATGAATGGTCTGCCATACTCTCTGCTTTCTTCCCTTCTGTTCTAAGCTTGTCCTTTACAACCCCTGCCTTTATGGCATGGCTAACAATTTGCTTTGCATTTCCTGCTTGCAAACACTTGTTCTTTTTTTCACCTGTGCAGACCTACTCTATTCCTCACACAGGCTTTTTGAGCTCTACCTTGGAAATTCAATTCCAGCTTCCCTGGGTTAAATTCAGTTTCACTTCACTCATTGACTGTATATTCCCAAATATTTTTTGCAGCATTACAGCACTCTGACTATCTTCTTACCTCAAAGAGAGACCTGTCTTGTGTCAACAACAATAACATCCATTTCCACTAGTGTAACTTAAGCTGCTTGCCACATCTGTCTGCACTGAGGCAAACCCTCCAGAAGGATTTTGTGTTCTTGCAGACATGTGGAGTGCCATATACAAAAATAACGATGCTCAACCTGTTGAGCTGGTTTTAAAAGTATCCTTTCTATAGGAAGTGTTGACCAAAAATTTCAGAACAAATATCGTTTGCCTTATAAAAGCAAAACCTGTAATGGTTTGGATTCCTTGCCATCACCTTCCTCACTTATTTGTTTTCCTTCCCTCTCTCTCTCTTTCCTTCTGCTGGAAAGAAGGAAAAAGAGTGAATAGGAAACAGTGGTGTGAATGGGGGAATTTCTCACATTTTTCTCCTTCTAAAAAGTCTCATTCTCTGTTTTCTTCCTCTCCTTTCCTCTGTCTATCACAAGTACACTCTTAAAATAGAAAGGAAGAAAGTAAAAGAAGTTCTGAGACTTCTCTTTCTAATCTTCCCTCTCCCTTACACTAGGAAGGGGAACAAAACAACAAGATGCATGTAAGGAATAAAGGAATTTTCCATATTCTCAAGACAATCTACTCCAAAATCTTCTCAAATTAAATCAGCTTATTCAATTCTGATCATGGATATCTGTATGGTGACAAGATCAAATAAAGTGGTTTTCTCCTAAATAAAATTAGCAACTTGAGATGTTAGGTTATATCTAAAGTTTTCCTTTGACTTTGATGTCGATTAAAGACATGTCCCCTTCCAAAGGTGACAGAGAAACAGCAGCTGTGGACAGTTTAGTTACAGCTGAATCTGCAGTAATGCCTTCTGCAGAAATCCCCCTGCCTTACATATTCATGGAGGTTTTACCCTCTGCCTGTCTCTCTTCTCAAATTTAATTTGTGCTCAGCCCTTTGCAGCACGACACATCTCCCCAAGGAGTTCGCCTCTGTATTTCAGAAGGATATTTGCCTTCCCTACATACAGAGAAATTGCATCTGCTCTGCTGAATCAGAAGATGCTCAGATCTGTGTGTGAACTGGATTTGTCATGCATTCAGCGGTTGCTCTGTGGAAGCTTCTGAAGCCATGGAAGAGCAAGGTTCAACAATGAGTCCATCTCCAGGAGAGCAGGGCAGAAATTTAACCCCACTGCTCTCGGGATGGGTGGCTAGCACAGCCTCCTGCTTGTGGCCTGGGAATAGTCTGTCAATGGGGCCCCACACAGCTCCTGCCAGCCTTTTCCCTACAAAACCTGCATCTACACCAGACACCTGCAATACCAGACAAGCATACAACGTAGACCTGCAGCACAGAACCTCTGAGCAATGAACTCTGGCCATTTAGGGCTGCCACCGATGCAGCATCTCTAGTGTTGGGTGGTGCAGGTGTCAGGCACAACAGAGTTGGGTGGGTGATAGAGGGACATTTGCATTGCCAGGCTAAAGGCAGAAGTACAGTTTGAGGTCACATCTGCACTTACCCCCAGGACTTCCCACAGGATGGCATCTGCTATCTCCCTGCCAAAACACAGGCATATGTTCTGTTAGCCAGTGTCAGCAAACTGCGTGGTGATGGCTACATCTCTCCTTAGACGAGCAGAGGACTTTATCACAGTAAATTACTACAGTCCTAAACCAAGTGTCATGTGTTGGTTCAACCCCTCTGAAGAATTATATCTTAGTTTCTATTTTTCTTCTTTCTTGGAAAAACAACGTTAAAAAAACAAATGCTATTTCTTTAACTGCAACAGAGAACTGAGAAAATTATTCTGGAATTTGAGAGGTTTTCCTTTTTTATAATATTATAGCAAACTTTCTCAAACTGAAAATGTTACAGTGAAAATGTAATATGCTTCTGCTTGTAATGCTATAAAGAACAGTAATTCCTCCCAGGAGAGGACAACAGCACTCCAAGAACTTTTGCTGTCCTAGATAAAACAAGATTTCAACTATCACTTGGCACCAGTGATATATTCAGAAATATATTCCTTCCTATACTCAAGAATCTTGTCTAGAAGGGAGCGAAAACAGCAAACACGTACAACTCCCATGGGCTCCTGTTAGCACTGGTTGCAAGGAATAATTAGAAGTTATTTGGTCCCACAGTTTCTATGCTCCAGTTGAGTTGGCTGTGGTTTCCAAGAACTAGTGGGACTGCACATCTGGAAGGTCAGTTTGTTATTTACATTTATTTTCAAGTTTATTAGTCTCAAGCATTTTTCCAACAACCTACCTTAGACCACTACCAAGGGGAATATCTTCTGCCCAATAAATACCATCCGGTTCCAGCTGCTAGGATACAAGACTGGGATCTAAGGCTGAGCAGGTCAGAGAGGAACAGCCACCCACTAAACCGGACATTAGTGCAGCATTTCTTGGGAGTGGAGCAGCAGCAGGCAAGTCTGACGTCCTCTTGGGCCTGGTGACAGTCAGAGAAATGGCTGCAATTACCAGCCAGCTCTTCCAAACTCCCTCTAGCACAGCTTTTTCAGTCTCACCTGAACCCGTGATCTGACCATTTAGTGAGTGAATTCATTTCTTTATGGGTCAGAACTGGTCAACCGCCCTACAGAAGCAGGTACAGAAGCTGGTGTAGTTGTCTTTCAGCTGAGCTCTAAAGTAAAAACTTCAGTCACAGAAATAGAGATTTCATAGCCTAAGTTTCCTGGTATTGATCAGTGTCTGCATACTGCACCTCTGGCAGTTTCCTTTTGTATGCATGAATCCCTAACTTAAGTTTCTCACAGAATGCAAACTGGGGCCTTATACTTTCAGGGTAATATCTCTTAGGACAGAAGACTACTTCCCTTCCACAGGCAGTGGAGGAAATCCTTTACAAAGAAAGGGTAGAATGTCCCCCAAGCCACTAATTCCAAAGTCTGGGCCTGAGAAATACTTTGCATACATATATCCAGTATGCACAAAGGTGTTATATATAATATATAGTACTATACACAGAAAGTAGTAAGGAGTAGGGTATTAATTTGGTATGCAACTAGGAAAAGTCAAATTAAGTTTGCAATACTTCATCAAGTTCGATGTTTGAAGAAACATGACTTACTTATTAATTAAATTCTAGTCCAGCCTTTTTGTTAGACTTCGGTTATCTGTTTTCTTCAAGCAAAATGTACTAAGTGATTAGACAAAGGGGCCTTTCTTTTGTTACCACTGCAGTTTCCCAGCTTTACCAAAAACCATCTGCTCTCAGATATTATTCTCAGTCATATTCTACGTACCTATGAAGGTTATTTTGTAAAACTTATTCAACAAGGAAGGGGTTTTTTTTTAAAGAAAGAAACCCGTAAAAATACAAAATAAAAAGCCACATTAACCCAACCTCCCTTATATCCTTTAATTTCACCAATAAAACACCAGTACCTTGGTTCTGACCTTTGCTCTGACTCTGTGTGTGATTCAGAGTACCCATAACAGCCCAGCTGGCGTGTAAACAACTTGTAAAAGTTAATGTAGCAAAAACTGTGGAAGGATTAGATGCTGCACAGTAAGTGTGCTCTTAAAGTTAAGGGGCATTACAGTTGCTCAGCATTATGCAGTCTGAATCAGCATAAAGTAGGTAAGGATTACTTTTGTTTTCACCAACACTTGAAGCTCTAAATTATGTTGAGTGCAGCTAATTATAGGATAGTTCTTGGAATAGGGAACAATATATTGGTGCACAGGAGTGCCCCTATTTATTATCATCTCTTGACAGAGGTTTCAAAAGTCTGCTTATAAAATGTATTCTAGTTTCCAGTAGAAAAACTTGTCTTTGTTTCTTACCAGTCTATTCTATTTCTCTTTGGCAAAAAATTACACTTATTTTCTCCAAGTTGTGTCTGTTACTGCCCATCACAGTAACTGGTAAGCAATTTGCCTGTCTTTATCCTGATCCATGAGATTTTCCACACAATTTTCCCTCCCTGTCCTGGTCAGGAGGGGATAAATTGCACAGCTGAACTCTGGGAACTTGACATGTAGCCAACAGAATGTCTGCTGGAAAGACACTGTCTCCTCTCGAAAGTGTGTAAGGTGATTATCACTGTACACCTGCTCAGAAGCAATTAATCCCTGCAGGTGATGACTAAGGTGGTCATGCAGCTACTTGCAAGTATAGATGATCAAGGAACTACATGGAAATAGCCAAGTTTATCATTTATTCTGAGCTGAGCACTCAATCCCCAGGTTACCTCAAAGGCAGAAACTCTGTTTCAGTTCACCCTTTATTCAATGAAAGTTATTTTGCTTTTCTGTCAACTGCAGAAAATTATTTAAGCCTCAACTTTAGTGGAAGGGCAATTTAATTAATTCACAGAGTTATTCTTTTAATTGGATTTGGGTGAATCAACTTTTCTGAAACACAAGAAAGGGGGTTATTGGCTTGACTTCACAAGATGCTATTCTTACATTTCAGCTAGCACCAGAAGCAAGGTTATTACTCTCTGAGGATGTCAGTCTGAGACAGCAGCATCCACTGCATTTTTATTATCTTACTAATACAAAAATTCAAGAAAATTTAGTGTTAAAATCAAACTCTCTCCTTCTTGATTTATTTTTAAATGATGGAAACATTAATTAGACTGACACCAAATTGATCATCAGGCTATACCCTTAACTGTCAAGAAAAAAAAGTCAATTAAATGGGAAAATATTCACATTTTGGTGATGAAATATTCTTGTCAACTTCATCAAGCAACTGTGGTGATTGATACACCTGAGCTCAGGCTGGTAGATGACACCAAAGTGAGGTCCACAGAACTGTTGTCAGTTCCCTCTGCTGTACTAAGTAAAGTAAATTCAGCAAAACTGTGAACAGCAACCAGATTAGTCTGCACTAAAATAACAATAGGCTCCTCCTGTATTCTGGCAGGACTAGGTAGTTGAGGAGACTACAAATTTAGGAGTGAAACAAATAAAAAACCCTCAATAACAACCTTCTAACCTAAATCCACCATGTCTTGAGATGCAAGACATACAAGAGATGCACTCCATCAACAAGATACGCCAAGGGAAGGATTTTTCTTTATCCTTTTTAGTTGGAGTGAATTCTTGAGTCATTAGGAAGCTCAGATCTGTTACAGTCTCAGTTCCAAACAGTAGAAGATCCTGGATGGAGCCTTAATGTAAAAAATGCTCCCCCTTTCTCTCCCCTTTCTGTCCCGGGGCACAGGCAGACAGGAGTGGGCAGTGTGCATTATTAGTGTTTGTGTTCATGTACAAAGTATAAGCCACATCTGAGTCTGTGACTGAGCACACAGTTCCCTGACAGCCCCAGGGGTGGTGCGAAAGCAGAATAGGACACCGTTCTTGCCTCCAGAAGTTTCTAAGTCCAATAAGACAAGAAATACTGCAAAAGGAAACAGAAAGAGGTGGAATAATGTCACTTTGGCTAATCTATGCCAGAGCTGGGAACTCTACTTCTCTTAAAACCATGCAAGATGTTTTTGCACCCACTTCTACAGGATCAGCAGAAAACAGTGTCAGAGAAAGTGCCTCACAAGTGGGACATTCAGTGCTACCAAAGAGACTGCGTATCTGAACTTCTTACAAAAAACATTAAAAACCCATCCCCATAACAACGTGAAGTTCCTCTAACAGCAATACAAGACAAAACTGGAATTCAGGTAAGGCAATGAATTCACATTCAATGGCTGCACTTGTAAACACCAAAGTAGATGTTGACATTTAATTTTCTCACATTTCTATTCCTAAGAGGAATTATTCATTCCGTTTACACAGATTTATTGCCTTAATTGCTTAGCAGCACTTGGTATAATATTTAAAAGGTCAAAAAAAAAAGTTTTTAAAACATATTGTGAGGTCCTAAGCCCCTGTGAATTACAATT
This sequence comes from Ptilonorhynchus violaceus, assembly GCA_013397565.1. Taxonomy (NCBI): domain Eukaryota; kingdom Metazoa; phylum Chordata; class Aves; order Passeriformes; family Ptilonorhynchidae; genus Ptilonorhynchus; species Ptilonorhynchus violaceus. The sequence continues at coordinate 3,751,045 of VZRJ01008648.1, read as the reverse complement.
ATAAAGCCTTCCCTCTAAAACAAAAAGAAGTCTAGATGTGAATGTGCACAAATGGCTTCAGAGGTGGGAAAAAGAGGTAGGTGCTGTTTTAAGACATGCACAAAAGCACATTTATGGAGGTAAATGCTGTCTTCCCTGTGGGTAGAAATATGTGTGCACTGTTGCATCTCAAGTCTTCAGCTGTGAAGTTCTCATCGCCTTTCCTAAGCAAAGACCCTGGAGGGAAGGGAACTTGTGGTTCTGCTCCTACACAAGTCTGATAAGAGCATCCACTCCCAGGAACTGGGACTCAATTAATGTTTTCCATTCACACTTCGTAGTAATGGGAAAATTAGGGGGTTTATTAAACAAAACCTTTCTGCAGAAAGCTTTGCTTTCTTTCAAATGCTTTCAGATTCTGAAGAAAAAAACCTTTTTCTTAATCAAATATATGTTCCCTTTTTTCAATGAAATGTCAGTGTTTATTAAAGAACATGTTCTTTTCCAAACAGTTCTGGTAGATAATTTATGCCAATGACTAATTATGTAACTGATGATGATTTAGAGGTCAATATGATCTTGCATAGTGCAGGTTAGCTCTGCTGAAGTCCAACAAGTCATGGTCAGGCAGAAAAATTTTCCAAGATACTATGAAGTTTGTACCACCGCACCACACCATCCTCTCTCTGTCCAAGCCAACAGCTTAATCTGCAATGATTAATTATTGAGTCTTATACTTCTCCTTCCCCATTCAGATCAGGGCTGCAGGCCCCACTGGCCGTGTGAGTATGGGCAGGAGTGAATTCCTCCTTCTAAATTTCTTTGCACATTTCCCTCTTGCAGAAGGCCTGAACAGCTTATGAGCTGCCCACTGTTGCTAGATAGGAAATTGCTTCAATCAAACAATTTCCCACTCCGTGATGATGATATGTACTGCAACTTCAGTGCAGGACTCCTACTGCTAATTTAGCTTAATATGAGCGTGTAACATCACAAAATCATTTGGCAACAGCAGTGTTAGGATTCCAACCAGAGCTGTTGCCATGACATGGAGAGGAGTTTAATCTTCTAAACTAAGGAATGATGTTTTAGCTGGAAATGCTGTAAACTGTGAAGAATTTAATCTGAAAAAAAGGATATGTAGTTTTACAAAATGCAGCATGTACATTACCAAATCAGTATGACATTACACTGACTGTGCTGTAGTTTTTACAAATCCTACCTTAAGACTATAATCAGTACCTTTATTTCAAATTTAGCTTTTCATCTGATTTTGATGGAAGAAGAAATGTCAAAAATTGGTATTCTCTGTGCTTCCTCAGACCAGTGTCATTCTGAACAAGATTCACTGTGACTGTACAAGTAGAAAGTACAGCAGGTTTTAAGGTTTTGTTGCCATCTTCTAGGCTATCACAGTTAGTGCTGGATGCTAGAAATTACAAAAAAACCCTCTCCATACATTGAGTCAATTCAATGTAAAACACTTGCTGTCATCTGTCTATTTTCTAAAATCCTCATTCACAAGGTTCCCCGAGGTGGATTTCTGCAAAAAGGGAAGAAGGTAAGATGATGAAAGAAAAATTGTCTCTTTGCTTCAACCTGTTTTTAGTGTACCCTTTTCCTTGCTTAGACTTTGCTACTTTCATTAATTCTGTGTAGGGTTCTACAAATACTTCATGTCTCTGTCATCCCTTCTTGTATACCCCCACTAACACTCCAATAAATTGAATCTTTCCTGTGGAGTTAAGTCCTTACACTTGTTGGGGTTTGTTTGAGTCCTGGTACGTTCTTTTTCCATCGTACAATAACAGTGAAGTGGTGTATGTCTGTAGAGGGATACCACAGCTTCACCAGGTAGGAATGAAAGCCAAATAGGACATTCCAACCAAATCTGGTGAAAAAATTCTACCAGCCCTCAAACCTATATTTGATTCCAATCTGCTTTCATTTTCAGTAAGAGATGGCTTTGGGGGACCAGCCTTTTACACAGACGAAATTTAAAGTTTTATCTAGAACTTTCATTCCCAACCACTCTATACTGTATTTGCTTAGCAAAAAAAAAGTCACACTGTGCATTTGCATCAAATATTCAGTAAAATAAGCTAGTCAGCACCTCTCCACCCACAGTAAGTCCTCTACAGAGTGCATCCACTCAACCTGTCCTCTCTCAAGGCATGTTTGCTGCTTTATCACTGCTATTTCTCAATGCCTCATGTCCTTCACCCTGGTTCTTCAACAGCAGCACTGTCCTCCCTACATAGCTTCCAGGGTGTGTCACCGCTTGCCCAATACCACTGCGTGGAGATGATGAGGTTGTATCTCTTCAACAATGCCGTAAGCAAAGCAGCTCACAGCTGAAGGTCTTGCTTTTTCCTAGCCTGCCTTCTGTCTGCTGCTCTGCCATCCTTCAGATCAGGCTAGCTAGAGTGAAAGAGACTGGGAATTTTAAATCCTTCAGCACACACCACCTGAAGTGATTACTTTCCCTTTAGGCAAGAAAGTGTTCTGTTTTATTATCAGAGCTCTGTAGCTTGACCAGTAGCTGCTGCAGACAGAAGATTTATTCATCTTAAGTGAGAAAAGAAACTTGCTTTTCAAACCAAAAGAGGATTTTTAAAACTTTATTTAAGACAAAGCTTAAACTATTAAGCTGTTCCAGTGTGGGTGTAAAATACAGTACCAGATCCAGTACAATATTTTGTAAATAAATCTGAGAAGCAGAGACATGGGACTCCTTGCAATTTCAGAGCATTTTTCAAAAAGCAATTTCTCAAGGCACTTCTGTGGCAGGGAGTACATGCAGTCAGAAAAGCAGCATGGTGAGTAAACAAAGGAGTCAAAGCTAGGGTATCCAAATGTACAGGCTTCTGCAATGCAAACACATTCAGTAACCTATAAAACATACTGATAAGGGCTGAAATCAGCAGGTGCAACAAATATAGATAAGAACATACCACAGGCCAGGCACCCTGTGGGCATAATCTGCCCTGTAAGTCTGCCCAAGCACAGGCTCTATTTTTTTTCCTCCAGAAGTCAAGAACAATTCAACATTTCTTGAGGTTCTGGGACATAAACAAGCTGTCAGAATTACACTTGGGGGCAGTCCTACTTTGTTTTGCTCATTTATTTTTATGTGTAGGAAAGGGTAAGTACCTACAAATATTTTCCTGGCCAGAACAGGAAGAGCAATAGTTGCTGGTTCACAGTAATCACTCACCTTGGCTGCTGAATTGCTTCACATGAAGGAACTGCCCTTGTTCCTGTGCTCAAGAAGGCATGCAGTCAACCCTTATGAAAATGCCTGTCCATATGCCATGGAGCCTCCAGCTGGACTCTGTGCAAAATAAGCTTGCTTGCACTGTCCAAAACCCTGCCCCAGCACATGCAGCTGGAACAAGGGATGATGACACCACTATGACTAATGAATGCAGGCTACCAAGTAATCAAGGCACTTGTGACCTCAAATGTGTTTGGGAAATTCTACCACTCTGCTTTGAGAAATTATATTCACTTTTTGACCTGGATGCTTATGGGTCTGGCAGTGCCAAAGACTTAAAATGGGAAGGGTCAGGTTTGCTTAACCCTTAAATACTTGTTTGCTGGAGACTATTTCCAGTAGGAAAATTTGGATTGCACATTTAAAGAAAAAAAAAGCAGAAGTGTGGCTAAAATCCTATGAGTAATAGGGCAGCTGAAGCAATGTGTAAAAATTGCTCAGAACCAGAACAAAACCAAACAATCATTATTTTTGCACTCTAATCTGTTCCCAGTGGGTTGCTTGCAAACCCCAGTAGGTTGCTTGATGCTTCTCTGGCTGTTACCTGCTGGGATATTCCCATGACCATTGAGCACGATGGAGCTAAAACCAAAACCAACTGGCATACAAGGCTTCTTTATGATGACTGCAACAGTGAGTATTTTTCAGATAATCTGTCACTCTGGAGGAACAGGCAGGATCCCTGAAGATGAGCTTGTTTGCATAACTTTATCCAAATATTGGAGATCCTACTGCATTCGAGGCATCCTGGGCTTCTCCTCTGGAGGCTTGTTTCTGTAATAGCAGAACACTCCCCTTCTAGTGCTATAAACTAAAAGAGGAACCCTTGAATAGAGATCACCCTTAGAGTTTGGAGTCCTCTAGCTTCCCTGAGGGGAAGGGGGGGGTATTAAACTCATTAAAGCTCATAGCTCTGCCAATCTGCTTTGTGACAGTGTCATGTCAAATTATGCCAAGCATGTGACGGTGGAAGACTTTTCCATCTTAATGCCTGCTCACTCTGCTCCAGCTTACCATGCCACATCATCCTATATCAAGTGATATTCCCAGTACAGAAGATTTTCCCAGATCATTAACTGTCTTTCAGGTTACAAATCCAGCTTTCCCATGTTCTCTGCTGCACCACAAGGATTGCTTTTTTTACACTACATATCCAGCAGGTGATCAAGTAAATTGACAGTGGTACTGAACCACCTCTCTTTCCTCCACTATCCCACTACCCCTTAGTTGCCACTGACATATCACTTCTTGCTACCTACTGCCTACTTGGCCTCCCCAGTTCAGCCTCCCAATGTAATCATTGCCATACCTTCTTCAGCTACCCTGCTCAAAGTGCCAATTTCCCACTGATGCTCCCCAATCCTCCAAAGCATTTGCTTTGCTTCATTCCCTCCACCTGTCACCGACCTCCTCCCATGCCTTACTTTTCCCAAACCTTTTTAACACAGATAGGGTTAATGATGAAATGAAACAGCTGAGAAATGGGAAGGGCAAAAGCTTATCATTCACTTCCTCTTTTTTTTTTTCTTCCCCTGTTTTTAAGGGAAAAAATCCAAACACAATTTAAAGGACTGAATATGGCTGAAATTACACTGTTGGGGACAATCTGTTCCAGCTCAGAAGGTGGTGGGAAGAGAGTCCAAGCAAAAGCAAATTGTCTATCTCCTACTGCAAAATGGAAGAACAATAGTATTAATTGTCTTCCATTTCGTATGCAAGGGTTTGGCAAAACTGTCCTGGCTGCTGTATTACCATCAAAGCTGAAATGCTAAGACATATGCCCAGTGAGAAACTATAAAATCAGAGCAGGAAAAAGGATGCGGGGGCTGCAGGAGGAAAGATTTAAAAGGCTAACTATGAATACAGCTGGGCTTAAACACATCTGCAAAAGAAAAGGGACAGCGATTTTCTTATCAATATTTGAAGGGTCTGCACACCAAGGGGAGTTACCTCCTCCAGGAGAAAGGATGCAATTAAGAACAGCGGATGAAATCACAAGGTGAATTTAAACTGCCCATTGTGAAAGCGAAAAAACAAAACCTCTTTACAAAGGAAGATATTTTAGGAAGCGGGCATCCCATTGCTTGGAGCGTGGAAAACTGATCCAACAGAAGCTTGTTCGTTGCCTCAGTCCTACACTGCCAGGGACACACAGTAGCTGACCTAATGGGGTTTTTGCATCCGTTCACTCCATGTTTTGGATTAAATGAACACAAACTCAATATTTGTATGTATTTATTAAAAGAGTTTAAGATTGTACTGCCAAGACAGGCTGAAAGAGTTGGGGTTGTTCAGCCTGCAGAAGAGAAAGCTTCAGGGAGGCCTTACAGCACCTTCCAGTACCTAAAGGTGTCTACAAGAGAGCTAGAGAGGGATTTTTTACAAAGACATGCAATGGTAGGACTAGGGGAGAAGGATTGAAACTAAAAGAGGGTAGGTTTAGATGACATATTAGGAAGAAATACTTTCCTGTGAGTGTGATAAGGTACTAGCAGAGGTTGCCCAGGGAAATTGTGGATGCCCCATCCCTTGCAGTGTTCAAGACCAGGTTGGAAGGGGCTTTGAGCAAGCTGGTTTAATGGAAGGTGTTGCTGCCCACGGAAGGAGGATTGTCACTATGTGATCTTTAAAGCCCGTTCCAACTCAAACCATTCTGTGGTTCTATGTCTGATTCTCTGCACTGTGTCCCTCAGGCTGGCATCACTTCACTTTCCTTTGTTGCCAGCACAAGCACTACTTGAAGGAGTGGGTTTTGTAAAGCTTTTCTTACCCCAATATATTGAATCTGTCTTGGAGTTGTACTACTGTGTAATTAAATTTAATGCATTTGAGTTGGAGGCACAAATAAGGTGGATGCTATAGTAGAAATGTAATGATGGGATTCTTCTCCAGCTGATGACACGGACCGGAGCATTTCCAATTTTCAGATTTTGAGTCTAATGGTTCATTCCTGTTCTTTAGCAGGGGGCATTTGTGAGACAGAGACACTGGGTGCAAGCACTGAGCTGCTTGTTTTGTAAAAGTCAGTAGCTACAAGGTCTAAGTGAACCCTGACCAATAGCTCACCCCAGAAGCTGGGTGGGGGGGACATTCAAAAAGCAGACTTCAGGTGGTAATTTGCTATTTAGTTTGGACAGTACAGAGCTTACTGATCTCCCTTGCCAGCACACACGGACATTATGGGAACTTGGAACAACATATCTAAACATCTAAAGAGCAGCAGCAGGATGGGGAAATTAGGAGTGCCATCCCAGACACCTGCAGGCAGAAGGTTCACCATTCTTTGGCTTCATGTCTGCATTTTCCTGGAGCTCAGGAAATTTCTGTAGTCTGGACAGTGAGGCGAGTAGCACTGACTTACTTGTTTTGGAGAACCACCTACAAGTCCCAGTACGTAATGTGTCCCCATGCCAGGAAGCACTTGGAAGAGCAGAGCCCATAAAATAGGTCGGGATCACATCTTTTTGGGTTCACTGAGATAGTTCATGCATTTTGACACAAGAACTTCTACCCCACATTTTCCAGACTATATATTGTGGAAGCTCAGTTCTCCATTAACTTCACATTAGTGGGAACATTAATGAAAATTCAGTGAGTTCACTGTTAGAAAAAAGAAGTTCTTGCTCTTACAGAGTCTTCCTTTATTTGTCTTGGATCATGCCATTTTCATTGTTCACGTATCACCAGCACAGGATAAGTCAAGCCGGATGCACCAGTTGAGCAGTCTGATATTTAAGCACATATTTACAGGAAAAAGGTATTCCCTGAGCAGCCCTTGGCTTAGGACTCAGACTCTGCCAGGCTGGCAGGGCCCAGGGATATCAGCCATTGTACAGGGCCACAATACAAGGCTTCAAGACCGGTTCCAACTCAGGCAAGGCATTTTCCAAGGCATTTGGGTGGATGCCCAATTTACTTTCAGAGGCGAATTTCTGGCTTGAATCTTGCATTTTAATGCCATGCATTAAATTAAACACTACACAGAGAGCATCAAGGAAGCAATTCAGCTCTCTTGTGATGTATTGATTCCACCTACCATGTGCCAGGTATGTCTCATTGCCTTGAAATCTTCCAGCACCACAGAACAGTTTGATTTCTCTTCCTCTCATGACATGCTTCTTGGGAACAAGGTATAAAGCACAAATGGCAGAAGTGTCATCCTTACAGCAGAAGTGTTGCTCCAAAGTCAGTGTGCTTTAGGCACTTCTGTCCTTTTCACTTCCAAAATGCCTTGCACACAACTCCCGACTTCAATAAACAGTATGTTGCTAAGAAGTGAGTTGTGTTCATAATAACACTTTCTACGAGGCAACCAGGAAAGGAGATGGATTTTTCCCACTGCCTTTTCTCCCTTGGACTGTGCAAGTCCCAAACACCCTATAAATAAAACCAGACATACATAAACATGCAGCCTCCAACCTCTGCCAAGCAGTCCACGATGGGACTTCAGTGGCACCCAGAGCCTGCCTCTGCAACCCAAAGATCATGAATCCATGTTCTAAATTTGCTCCTCAGTATAACCTGTGCAACTAATTATGACTTCTTGCCTACACATAATTTCTCCTGAAAGCTCACCTGTCCATCCCAAGCCTTCCTTTACAAAGGCAGGGTCTTTCCTGTTTTCTCTCAGACTCCGATGGGATTTCCATTTTTCCAGGTATCAAAAGTCAGGAGAGTATACTGGCACAGTACTTCAGGAAATAGCAGTAAGAAGATCACTAAGGACCAAATTCTGGACCTGACTAAGATAAGCTGTTTTCCTCCCAGACGGAAAAACGTCGGATTGAAAACAGAAGATTTTCCATTTACATTGATTTACCAGTCGTTTGAAGGACACTATGCTTCCTTGCCAAGATCTCCTTTTCTTAGCATCAACAGGGACATGGGTCTAAGTTACTTGGAGCAGTTTTTCTTCTACAGCATGCCTGACAAACACATGGAAACAAAACAGTCTAAGAAATACTGAAGAATAAGCAGGCATTAAAATTAGTACTTGATAGTTTACGAAAGCCAAGATTAAAATTTTAAAGAGAGCCCTACAGGACCATGGAGACTCTTATGGAGTTTTTTTTCTTTCTGAGATTTTGCATTTGAAGTAATGAACTTCAAACCATGGATGTGGGAAAGGGTCGTTCCTGGGCTTACAAGTGAGTTTTTGTCGAAGACTCATCTGACTCTGCATGCCTGACTCATGAATCTGCATATCATAAGAGATCATGATAGAACTTCCTCCCCTCCCTTTTCTTTCCTTCATCCATCAAACATCAAATCCTTCTTCATCTTCCTATACACCCTTCACTTTCTGCTCTGCAGGTCCTGCCACTTTGCAGCAGTCCCTGCTCCTGGTATCTCTTCTCCTTATCAACCTGGACATCTGCTTTCACATCTGCATTTTGAAGTGCCTTCCTTTTTGTCCATGCCTCTCTCACCATGTGAGAGCTGCAGTATGAGTCCCAGTTAGTCACTGCCCGCATGTCCCAGGAATTGCTGTCAGCTCAGAGGGCTCTCCAGGATGCCTCCCACCCTTCCCATGAGCAGCCCAAGGGTGCTCATGCATCCTCCCTGCCCTTGCAGCCATAGAACTGGCAATCTTCATGACGTCTTTCCTGGATGGTATCTCACAAGGACACACATGGGATAGCAGCCAAGGCTACATAATGTGCTAGCAGCCATCCTCATGAGGAATACGTATGCTGTGGGAAGTACTCTGATCCACGTTAGTCCTAGTGCTGTGCCTAGACACACATATATTCCTGGCCATGGGTCATGCCTGCACATCTCTAAGGGCTTTCTCATGGATGACCAGCGCAGAGCAGCAGCTAACTGGGATTTATTGGTGTGCATTAGTTCAGCGACTCTGCATGTACTACAGAAGGCTGCAGTGCCCTATAGTGTATTAATATACACTATAAACACTTGTGGTTGGAAGAAATGGAACAACTTTCACCATTCAGCACTTTCATACTCCTAATGGTAATGACTGTTCCCTCATTCCTGCCTCCCATCAGCAGCTTTCAAGGAAACATCATTAAGAAGGCATATTCCAGTACAAGAAAGACATCAGGCTCAGTTAATTTAAAAGACATCTTTCAATAAAGCTAATTTAACATTCAGATCAGAGGTGCCCTCAGGGATTCATGCCCTGCATGGCTCTAATACTCAGCTGTAGCCCATGTTTGAACAATATAGGTGTGTAAGATCTAGAGATGCCCACTCAGTGTAGATTTTCCTGAAAGACTCTTAACATAAGTCAGTCTTTTATTGCCCTCTACAATACAGTGGTGTTCAGACATATGTTAGAATGGTATATATTAAATTAGGTACAGTGATCAGTTCTTCGCTTGTAGTCCAATTTACAATACTTGCTTCCCTGGTTGAAATTGAGAGAAAACTTGATACTCGGATCCTCAGTGGGCTCAAAAATGAGTAGGAAGAAAATTAAATCCAAAATGTTTACAGAGATATCAAACCTCGCTGCAAAAATATTTTAGATTATAGTATTATTCCACTTGTTTCTTTAAGTGATTCAGTGCTTTAAGTAAATAGTTTTGATTGCCTTAATTGTTCTAAAGAAAAACATTTGGATTCCAGTGATATTTAGGAGCCAGAACACAGATAAAGCAGTGTCTATTAAACTAGGTAAATAATAACAGCTCCTTTTACAAATCAAGTTGTTGGGTTTTGTGATCTCTCTAGGACCTTCACATCAGAATTTTGCAGGCTCTGTAGAGAGTACCTGTTCACAGTGTGTCTAAAATAGAAGATGGGGATTAGTTCCATTACTAAGCTAAAAGGATGCTACGTTTCCTCCAGAACACCTTAAATTATAGTAAAATCATTCTGTGAGAAACACAGTAATTAAAATATTGGAAGTTACAGCAAAATATCAGCACATTCATTTCAGTCGAGTCCACTAGTTCAGACAGTGCAGTGTCTAGATGTAAAAGACTATTTACATATCTGGAGGCAACATAATTGTTTACTGTATTTTGTAGATCTGTCTTGGTTTCCACTGTTTCAAGAACCAGATGCTATGAAGATACATTCAGTTGCTTGATATGTGAATTGCCACTTTACATGAAATGAGTAGAGGGTGGGATCCAGCTCAGCAGAGAACTGAGTGAATGGCCCCTGAGATTTACGGCCACAGAATCAGTGGAAGCCATCACCTTTCCATGGAGATCACTGTTTCTCTATGCACCTACAATTTAGGGGGACATCCATCTTAAACAGGCAAATTGGACCCCAGCCTGTAATGCCAACCAACTCTCTTGACAAGCCATAGCCACAATGCAATGACTAATATTTTAGGGCTCAATCAGCCAGTGTGTCTGTGGTACCAGTTTGCACCTTCTTGTCAGTTCACATTGCCTGAACAATCTTGATTTAATGCAGGACTATGCTGGCATAAAGACAACAACTTTGTTTTTTTCACACAAAATTAGACGTACCGCGACTGTCCTTTATAGAACTCTTCAATACATTGATTAAAGCTGTTCTAATCAGTTAAATATAATTAAACAAAACCTGATAGCAAAAATCTTAGGTTTCTGAATGAGAAATAACCACATATTTCTAGAAAAATAGCACATATTCAATAGCAGACACTCATACTGATGCTAATTCATGCACTGCATAATGTTTTCCACTGTGATGGTTATAAATTACATACTGTAACTTAATAACTTGGAAAAATGTGCTATTCCAGGGATAAAAAAGGAAAAACATCACAGCAGTGACCTGCCAGGTGTAATAGAGAGCTGTAACAAATAGCCAAATAGCAGCTATATTGAGATAGATAGATAGAGAGAGAGAGATAGAGAGATAGATAGATAGATATGTAAAACTTCAGGAATGCAGCTGTTTGGTTCTTCCATATTTACAGAGCAAGAAATGTATGCAAACTAAAAATATTTTAATCATCACTCCTGTGGTCCCCACCTATTTCACAGCTCTGTGGTACTGTCTGCCATACACTGGTGAACTCACGAGCCTCTGGGAAGTACAAACATATTTGAGCTAATCCCTGCCACCATGCAATGCTGCAAATCCAGAAAAGATGACCCACCTCTTTGGATTCAAAATTGATTTTTTTTCTCTTAAATGTTTCTCCATCCATCAATGTCCAAGCGTAAATGTAGGAAGGTCCTTATGGATTCATTTTACTCTCGAGTTTCTGCTTATGTGCTACTAGAGAAACAAGAGTAAAAAAAGAGCCCAGAGAAATATGGACAAATCATTGCCTGGAACACACAAAAAAATTGAAATTACTTTTATCTTCCTTTTGTTTTCCCTTTCCTTTGTACCGATCATCAAAGTGATGGAAGTTTTTAGAAGAGGGGAAAGGAAGGAAGGACGAAGTGCCCTCACCATCTTCTGCAGTGCCTATCACCTGATGAAAGGCTAAAACAGTCTTTAAGCTGTAAGATTCCTCACAGATGATGCTGTCTTGGCAGAAAGGTCCCACAAAGCCACCTCTGCAATATGGTGTATGGTTTAGGTCACCCCAATAAAAAGATGTTTTTTCACTGGGTAACAGCTGAGGTGATACAGGTTTTGGATGATGACCAGTGCTAATTGTGGGCAGCAAGTGCATCTTTAAGCAGTAAGCTGAAGCAAATCAAGTGGAAAATGCTTGGAAGTTTAAACTGAAGAAAAAAATAGTAGAAGAGATTCAGGTATTAATTCATAGAATATGGAGCTTTATGTCATGGGATTTGCTGTGATGTGTGTCTGGGTTCATCGTCAACATCCAACAAAATTTCACCTACACAAAAACTGGCCAAATTGAAACTCAGCTGGTTGGAACACAACACAATATTGTCTCAGAGCAAGCCAACCATCAGCTTATTCCCAGCAGAGCAGAAATTAAAATATTCAAAGTCAAACAAGTTTTAGTAAATCAAATGTCTGCAGACGCCTGTGGTGATATAAAAGGTCATTGTCAGGTACATAAACAGTTAATATTTACAACTGAAAGCAAGACATGGAGAAGAACCTGTCCCTTCAGGTTTCACTAAAATTAAGCATAGATTTTTAGAGAGGTTTCTTTAAATAAGGCTGCAGGATTCCTCCTCAAAGCATCAGAGGCCATTCACTGCTTCAGCACAAAAGCTTAGGGACACTCCCCAACAGTTCAGCCTTTAGTGGGAAATTAAGTTTCCACAAAATCAACTTTCTATTCAAGGAAAAAATCAATTTTGCCCCAAGCATTCAGGTTTCCTTTGGGAAAATCAAAACAAAATATTTTCTTCACTACATGGGCTTGACCTAAACCAAATGTTTCAGTTTATTTTTCAGCTGAACAAGAATATTTTATTTCAGCTCAGTTCTACTTGAAACTGCCTCCGGGTGTGCTGTCATGGTGGATAGAAATTGCCCAGGAGAATCTGGGAATAAGACAATTTGCATCTCAGCCGGTTAGCTGGCTCATAAGAAAATATTATTAATTCAACAATATTAAAATATCATATTTAGAACAACAAGACTGAAGCAAAATTTTGGATACTTCCAGACTGAAGTTCTTCATAACTTTTCCTCCCATTAAAAAATTTTGATATGGGGAAAGAAATGTTCAAACAGTTAAAATTGCACATGAGCAAAAAATAATAATTCTGACTTTAATTTCCAGTCAACTAACCATTACATCAGTTTTATGCCACAGTAATTCCATTGAATTCTGCTGAAATGACACAACCTAAAGGGGTTGCAGGCACAGTGTTGCTGAGCTGACCTCAGTGCATGAGTTCAGGCAGATAAAAGTTGTGTCTTAAGGTGCTCCAGGTTCTCTCTCACATTTAGCTTCTCCTTGGGACTGTAATGATGCAGAGGAACTTGTAGATCCTAAGAGAATAACATGTGGTTAGAAAGGAAGACACCCTACAAATCACCAAGAATACACTGTGTCTTTGCAAAACTCATGGATGAATGAGACAATCAGGCTTTTAAAAGTAAGATATTATTTCAGCTTCACCTGCGTCTGAACAGGCTCTGAAACTAGCATTTGTGTGGGGGATGGACATGATTAGAGACCTTCAGTTATCTATACATACATACATATATATAAATATATTTGCTTATTTCTTAGAAATTATAGTTAAACTGAGTTATTCCAGCTTTCCTTTCAGCCTCAACTTCTAATATTCAGTTGTCATTGAAAAGCAATCCAGAGCAAATCAATAGGCAATCAGTTTCACAGCAAAGACCCCTACAACACTCTGCCGGTTACTCACGTCAAGTTTACAGTCATCAGGACACAGGGTGCTGGTGCTGCAACACCCAGCTTGCTCAGGATCATCACCTGTGAACAGCAAGGTTGAGGGATGCTGTTCCTGCATGGATTTCAGAAAGTTTATGTCAAGCTGTTCTCACCTCACTGCAATGGCATGGGTCTAAAAGGCTGAGAGGTCCAGAATGAGCTCAACTCATCAAAAAGAGAGCAGGGGGTTTTAGGTATTTGTTCTGGTTTGTAATAGCTTCTGATTCCCGTCCAACAGCCGCTGATGAATGCAAACAGAGACATCAAATTGTAGAAGTCTCAACCACAATGCAAATTATTCACATTCCACTTGTCTCACTTTTAGATATCAGAGTGATCCATTAACCTCTGCAGTTACTACTACATTTACTGATTACAAAATCCATTCAGAACATCAGAGAGCAATGGCAAACTGAGAAACCGAGGATTTTTACACCTGAAACAATCCTGAGAGAAAAACAAATTTGAATTATGTAAACTAGGCTTTTTACTTCTCCTCTTTGAGATGAAAATTGTTGAAAAGCAGCATTTCTAGGAAGTGTTTATGTGCACCATGCCAAGCATAAAAACCCTGCCCAAGAGAACAGATTAACATCCTACAAAAAATTTTCAAGTGGAGCTGGGGAACAGGGGAGGGTCTCTCATGAATTTGATATGTTGGTGCCTTCCAGAAATTAAAAAGTAATATGTAGTCTCTTTCCATGCCAGCTGTGTTTCTAAAGACTGCTTTCTGTCTACTGTAGACCACACTATCGCCATTTTAAGCTAAGATTTCACTTAATTTACATAGGCTGGGGCAGACCGCAGCTGTCTGTTCTTAGCACAGACACGCTGCCTGGGATTGGAGGTTGTAGTGTGTGATGGTCTGCTGCTATCTAATACCAAGCTTTTTTTTTTTTACTGGAAGATCATGGGACCTACAGTTTTCCACCTTTAGGAAAAGCAATGGTCAAGGCTGGTTTAGACATGACTAACCACCTAGGAGTTGTACCACACTGTTCTCTCAACGTAGAGCACATGCTTGGTTTTGCAAAGAGATGAGAGCTCTGGTACCCTCCTTTTGCTGGGTTCTGCAAAGGAAGATTGAACACTTTTTTGTTGCTTGACCCCTGCAATGATACTGTATGGAAGGAAAACAATTTTCAGGTTCTTGGGAGGAGGTGGGACGAGTGACTTTTCCAGTAAAAAAAAAATAAATCCTGAGATAAATAATACAATAAACTTGTAACCAGTGGCACATTCAACATACTTTGCTAGAAGATGTAAGATCACGGATTTCCTTCTAATATATGAACCTACACAAAAGTGGTTTCTGATTTATCCATGTTTCATGTGCAAACCTTAAAAAACTATAAAAAGTATACCTGTGCCTCAGTTTCACATATGTCAAATTGTTTTCTGGGGGAACAGCTTAGTTTTCAGAAGGCACTCAGACCTTATGGTCATGTGTCCACAGCTATACCAAAGTAGTAGTAAGGACTACACACAGTGCAGTCCTTATATGAAGAGCTTATGACTGTAGCTGCAAAGGTCTTAGACAAGGCAACAGTCAGCTGGCTTGCACTTCACTTTTATGTTTGTGATGTCCAGAGTAGAGCTGCAGTCTCAAATGAGCCATTGTACGCCCTCAATCATAGTGTTTGGCAAGGTCCAACTCAGGCCAAGTTTGGAAGAAACTTTTGTAGCTGGTATGCAAATATGATTGTAAGTCTTACATCTTACTTTGTAAATAGTGGACAGCCAGGACTCATTGATCTCTCCTGCAGGGCAGTGGACTGTTTGCCAGAGTCTTCTCTTTGAGTAGTATCTCTCAAGGTTACTTCTCAAAGTTGAGAGATTTCTCGACTCAATAGAGTGGATAATAGTATGGTAAACTTTGAAATCTTAGCTAAGTGATACAAAGGATTGACTGTGAACATATAATCCTCGAGACATAAACCATTCACCAAGGCTGGGACTAAGTCTGGAATTAGGCACACATAAACTCCCTTCTGAGAAGGAGCTTAGAACACAAGGAGGTCTTTTCTGAACCTCATGACTCAACGGGAGAGTCTCCCTGCCAGTTCTGTCTGACCCTGTCCTCTATGCAGTAAATAATCAAGCGCACCTTGTCATCAGATCTTATTAAACCACTGTCATGTTTACTATCAAGCTTTCCAAAATCACTGGGTTATATCAATAAACATATTGCTACTTCTTTCTTAGGAGTGAAGTTTACCCACAACATACCCATGACTGCTACATTATAGCTGTCAGAGCCCAGAGCCAACCTTCTAAGAAAATAGCAAGACACCTAGGTTCCTCACAAAGGTTATATGGAGCCTCAGCCAACAGGTCTTGTGCCAGGTTTCGCACAGTAGCTGCATTCAACAGAAGTGGAGCCCACCCTCTGCATCAGATACGCACTCTTATGTTGAGGGCATCTTCATGGGGATGGCTGCCAAGCCCACTGGAGCATGGATGCCAAATTCACTCAGTGAACATAGTAACACATTTGGTTATCGTATGAAAGGAGAGAGGGAAGGGGCCTCTTCTTGCTCCTGGACGGGACTGCCAGGGCTGAAACATTTCTTGCTAAACTCAGCATTATCACCTTTTTTTACCAGTTTGTGTTGCCTGATAATCTTCTGGCCTCACCTATGGGATTGGGAAACTTCAGTACTGGGATGACACGTTTCCAAGTTCCACATGGGCATGAGTGGGAGCTACTGCCTATCTGCCCCATCTTGCTAGGCTCATCTGTGAGTAAAACTGGCTCCAAAGGAACTTTACTGTGAAAGGCTTTCTGTAACTGTGCCCCACTGAACTGAATGGGCTTCAGCGTGTGCTCTGAGACTCACTTTGGTAACGTTTTGGTCCATGAAGAGACTGGCACTGGTCAACTGAGCTGTAGTAATACTCCATGTGTTTGAAGCTCCCTGGAATCTGCAGCAGGGTGGACAGTGCTGCATGGAGAGCTGAGCTATGGGAGCAGCCTGCAGCTCCCAAGGGCCTGCCAGGACCCACAGGTGCCCAGTGACACTTGCACCTCTCTGAGCTCTCACTGTAAACTGCCTGAGCCTGCCTGTATAAAGCCATTGCCCTCGGCATGAGGGAAATCTGCAATATATTGCAGGATGTGCAGGGGAGGAGCAGACCCACTGAGATGAAATTTTGACAACTGTAAGTCTCAGAAAATCTGGGAGCAGGTTTTGTGTTAGGTGGCAAATTGAAGAGTTGGCTCTTTCTTCATTCGTGTCCTGGCAGCAGAGGTACGAGGCAGAAGCGGTGTCAGGCTGTTTTGTTTCCCCCTTGCTGAATACATGCTTTGCTTTACTGAACCTCTTCATTTGGGACACCTGCTTGGGACAGGCTGCTGGGGTTAGTTGCTACATTCACCTCCTGACAAACCAGTATGACATCACAGTGACTTCAATTTTTTATAAATATCTATTGCCAATTTGATTCACATGTCAGCACAGACCTGAAGTTAAAACCGAAGGGGACCGAATATTAAGTCTGCCTTTTAAGGCTGGTGGAATTTCCACTCTACACAGAAAAAACTTCTGACTTATATTTTTCACTAGTATCTACCATTGCAAGCCTTAGATTTTGTCTCTCTCAAGCCTGCACCCTGTAAATCCCTGTAATTGCATGCAGCTGTTTGTGAGCCATCCGCTGCAAATTGAAAGCGTGCATTGAAAAAGCCCCCAAGCAGAGAACCTCTGAAACACGCGCTGAAAAAGCTGCTGGTTTACCAAAAAGACCCTCTTTGGTCTGCTCTCCCCTGCCCTCCTCTGCTGTCGCTACCTTGCAGTTTATGACATCCAGATAGTGGGAGGTCTGACAACCCGAACAAGGCAGCAAGCAAGAAATTCCATTCCTGTTGCAATCAGTAATTCCTCCATGGAGGCTGCTTTTTCGTGAGTGTGTGTGCGCGCGCTTTCTTTTGTGTCACTTCAAGAAGGGCTCTGATATTATTATTACTTTAAATATAGCTTGCCCTGGGGCGGGGAAATGCACAAGGAAAGAGCCGGCAAGCAGCCTATCTCTCAGAAGAAAAGAGCAAGCCTCGCAGCACAGGAACTGGCTTCACTCAAGTGTGCAGTTTAGAAGTCAAAAAACTATTTCAAATACCACCATTGTGGAGGAGACTGAAGAAAAAGGACATGAAACTGGCTAAACACAGTGAAGAATATGGTAAACCAGAGTACAAAGTGCATCTGATTGCAGTTTGAAAGTGGGCTCTGAAGTGCAATGTAAGTCTTCCTTAAATTGTATTCTTTTATAATAGTATCTAGTTGTTTAATTTCCATTCCAAAGCCACACTGGGCCAAAAAGTACAATTAGCTACAAAAATCAGCATGGAGTAGAATGTGTAATATCAGATATGAGGCTGAAAATGATACTGAAATACAAGAGAAGACAGAGACTATCAGGCATATTATGGAAGATGCACTATAAATAAGAGCATATCTAATTATTTCAAGAGAAAGATGCTGGATGGAATTATTAATCAACTTTCTTAATAGGGAAGCGAGAGATCTGCTGTTTAATACGGCAAGCTATTTTAATACTGCTGTGTTTAAAATTGTGTGATTACAGTTACCAATAGCAATAAGATATAGCTCCAGAGGGGAGTCCTAGTGGCTGCAAAAGTTTTATCTCTTTTATTTCTCCAACATTTTTGCTCTCTGAAAGCTCAAGTCCACATTCTCTATCCAACAGCCTGGTTTTACTTTTCAGATGGATTTTCAATATATGTCGACATTGGACTTCCTATGGAACTGAAAACAGAACATTTCAGCTTTTGGAGTAATTCTGGTATGTTTTTCTACATCACACTAGTGGCAAAAATACAGTCGACAAAAGATTATGCTTCCTTAAGTTCTGGCATGGAGAGCTGAGGAGTATAATGCCCAATGGTGACAAAGGGTGATAATTTCCTGTTTTTCACTATTTATCTCTGTGGTTTTGGACTTAGCAATGGATATTCTTTGTGATGAAGAGAGCTCTGTGAACCCAACTGCAAACTCCTTCATACAAATAAATAATGAGAGAAGATTCTACAGAAGTGTTTACGGAGCTGGAGAAATTAACATATCTCATCTTTGCAACTTGACTGTGAACTGTGAAAACCTAACTGATCTTTCAGCTGAAAGTAACATGAGTCCACCATGCTGCCCTTCACAGAAAAACTGGCCGGCTTTGCTGACAGTGATAGTGATTGTTTTAACCATTGCTGGAAATATTCTTGTCATCATGGCTGTTTCACTGGAGAAAAAACTACAGAATGCCACTAACTATTTTCTAATGTCACTTGCAATAGCTGATATGCTGCTGGGTTTCCTTGTCATGCCCGTGTCGATGTTAACCATACTGTACGGTGAGTATTAGCTGTGTAACCTACTGCATGCATTGACAAGCCTTAAACATTGCATGCAATAACATCTTGTTGTTATTATGATTTCATTCCCTTACCACAGAAAATTTTAATCACTCTATATAAGTTGAAATACATGTTACTGGTTAATGGATGGAATAGGTGAAGTACTTGAATCTTTTCTTACTTTGTATTTCCAGTTACAGGCATTTTAAACTCAGTCCAGAACATTAGTTTATTACTCAGGTGCTGGATGAATTTTCTCAAAGTTGTAGATGAAGATGCTTTGTTCTTTCTATTTCTTTCAGGTTTTTATTCTGGTTTATAATTTTCATATTCCTAATGAGAATATAGGGTCCTGCCAGTTACTTTGCTCTGCAAATATGCACTGAAGCACTAATGACTACCTTTAGATTCAAAGTAGGCAACCCCTCAATTATTTTTAATGAAGTAATACAAATGTAAATAATTTTTTTATCACCAATACCCTGCTTAGACATCTACTTACCAGCAAATGCTGGAATAAATATTGCGGGAGTTAAGAAGTGGATGGGAATTAATTCTGCCTAATTTTTAGTAATGTTTACAAACGCAAAGCTATAATTTCTTAAGAGAAGTTATTTAAGAATTAAGTTAATAATTACTCACAGTTCATGCCCTTGCAGGTGATTAATAGCAGATCTTTCTTCTCATGTTCACCACAATCACTTGCAGCACAGCTCACGTAGGAGAAAGCAGCACTCTGTGTGTTCAGTACCAATATTGTCAGTCTGTTACTATCCTTAAACTTCACAAATGAGTCTTCAGTGCCGCAACTGAATGGCTACAGTTCAAGGAGAAGCTAGACGTCAGGAGGAAAGTGAGATTGTTTGGAAAGATTTCTATTACTTCACTATTTTGGAACTTAAGGTACAAGCAGGAGCCTGTGATTTAAGGGAGATTTAATCCAGAAAACTGGGAGTTTATTTTCCATTTTCAGTGTCTCTACGCAGATCGCCCTCAGTAGCATTTGCAAACTGCATTCGGAATCAGTGATGGTGCAACACTGTGATTTATCCTATTAGTGTGTGATTACCTTTGGCGGGAGAAAGAGCGTGAAACAGAAATTGTCAGATGGGTGAGATTTAAGTCGTGCGTGATTCCCTGAGATAAGCAACAGGGACTCCTGCTGGCCAGGCTCCGTTGCCGAGGGAGGAGACGCCCGAAATCCGTGTCTCGGAAGGGATCTGGGGGTTGGGGCCCTGGATGCCTTTCCCGCAGGCCGGGAGCCGGAGCCCTCGTCCCGGGCAAAGGCTGCACTGCCCTCCTTGGCGACAGCAGGAGCACAGGAGCCGCAGGGCGCCTGAAGGCGTAGGGGAGGGGCTGTGCTGGCTTTGCCTCCTGTCTCGCTGCTTTTCCCCTTGCAAGACCAGGAATGGAAGGCCTTTGCAGAATAACTTGGGGAGAAAAATCATCTGGTGACACACACAGGTACTAGGAGAACCATCTTGGTGTGGTGCACCATCAACCTTTAGGATGATCAGTGATGGCAGGAGGGAAGTGTACCCTTACACGGGAGCATTTTCTTGGCCTCAGCTGCTCAACTTCAGCCACGTCACCTGTGCTGACCATCTTGAGCCCAAACTGGAGGTCTTTGCATATACCTGCTCTGCCAGGACACCTCTGAGGCTGTGGAACAAGGCTGTGGTCCACCACCACCTTGAAGGGGCATGGTGACTGCTTTGCTCAAAAGAGAGATGATTTTCTTCTTGAGAGCTTTACAGCTATTGTGGGCATTTCTGCTTCAGGTGTCCAGCCATGCCACTCATGTGCCTTTCCTAGTCTGCACCCTTTGGGCCAGACAGGCTTCTCCCTCCACCCAGCAGCACCAGCCTCTGCTGGAAAAATTCCTGCCAAGGTGGACATGCCCACAGAGCAGAAAACTTCCTGGAGGATGTTATCTACACCCTTCCTAAGAGTTATTGCACGCAGAGTTTTCTCCTCTCTTGAACATGTAGTCTCTAAGGAAGTTTATCTGGCAGATGCTGTTTTATCCCCGCCCCATCCAGGTTTATAGCAAGGACAAGAAGTCTAGAAGGACATGACAAATGTGTTCCCAAAGGTCACTGAAGCAGGAGAACAGATGTATGTTGTCAAGTGTAAAAATACTTTAACAGTTTTCCCTGTGTAAACTGGCCTTGCCTGACAGAGAGATGCTGCTGGGAAGTCATGGCCCTGAAAGCCAGCCATCACATAACACACTCCAGGGACCAGATTTCCCATTGGAAGACCAGAAAACATGATAAAACACATCCATAAATGCTGTATGGCTTGTCAGGGTCAGCTTATTACAGCTCAGTATTACAGCAACCCAAGAGCACCAAAAAACAGGTCTCCTCAGTGCCCACTGAGACTAAATTTAATTAGGCACAGACCTACCTCCTCTGCCTCTCCCTCCATTCCTGCTGTGGCAAATCTTGTACTGTATCTCCAAAGGAGACAGACACTCCCCAAAATACTAGCATATTCTCACAATATGAGCTTTGGCATTGCCCCATGCCATGCTATCATGGGCAGCTTTGGTAATATGCTCTAAATTAAATCTCTACAGGAAAAGGACACTGCAAAACTCGCTCCAAGGAGAGTTATTAGTTGTTCCCTGCAGGAATAGAAGGACTTTTGAATGGAGGTCCTGCAGGGCTCAGCTTAGCCTGGAGCTGAGTTAGTTAGGAGCTCAGTACTGCTCCTAACAACTTGTATGGTGTGTGGAGTGTGAGCTTACACAGCTTTCCAAAAGCACCAAGCTGGGAGATGTTACAAGCACTCAGAGGTACAAGGATGAGAATCATCAACAAGCATCTGAACCCCTGAAGAGAAAGTCTGAAGCCAACAAATAACATTCAGTGAGGATAAATGCAAAGGTAAAGAAGCAAACCAACTTCTGCTGAAGAAATTTGTCCAGGCTTCAAGAATGCTGAGCAAGATCTGGCTAACAAAATGTATCATTAGCTAAACATGCTTCTCTAGCACAATATTTTCATACAAAAGGCTCTTATCATTCCAGGTTGTATAAGACATTCCCTTCAAGACCCATGAAGAAATCTTGTATTTCACTCAGCAGTCAGGAGGCCTTGGCAAGAGTACCAAGTCCTGTTTTAGTCACTGAATGGTATACAAGATGCAGATAAATTTAGCAGAGTCTGAGGCAGAGAAAGAAGAAGTAAAAAAGTTTTAAAAGCATGATCTGTAAGAAAAAGATAAAGTACTCAGCTTTTCTTAGTCTGGAAGACAAAGAAAATAAACACTAAGGTAGGCAAGACATGATAGCTATCTTCCAACAGCTTCCAGAAAGGAAAGCAATAAATTAATCTTTATGGGTAGTAGAAAGAACAAGGGAAAAGGGAGAGATTAATTTGCAGCAAAGAAGCTGTAGGTTGGATATTGGTAAACACTAATGTGTCTGCTGGACAGGGAATTGCAGGAAATGCAGGGAATTGCATTCCCTGGAGGAGCCTATCAATATTCATTGACAGAGGGAATATCCTCATTTACATATGGGGTAGATGCCTAAAGACAGGTGAGATAAATATCACTGGTATGCAACAAAATAAATTTTTTCTTTAGCTGACATTAAATCTAAAGTTTCACATTCAGAGTTAAGGTAGCTTTGCATATCAGCAGGTGTTGATAATGCAGTAATTACGTGGATAAAGAGTCCTAAAACGAAATTGAGAACTTGCAGGTTTGCAATGACAAAATTGCTTCTCTTTCCACAGATTTGCTGCCAGAAATGTTTAATTATAGCACCAAGCATTAGCATTATGCAAATAGAATTAAAAACAAAAACATATGCTGCCTGTAGCCTGGGAAAGAAGCAGAGTTAACCCCAAAAGTTACAGTTAGAAGGCAGCAAGCAAATAAAAATGTTTTCTTAAAACAGTGTCAGGCAGCTTCTAAATGTATCACTTGCAACTACCTAATATTTACTATCCTAGTGGAAAGATACATGCACTAAGACATATGTGTCACAACAAAAGACAAATGCCACATCTCTAGCTGATGCCAACTTTCTCTTGTGCAGGATACGAATGGCCTCTACCTAGAAAGCTCTGTGCCATTTGGATCTACTTGGACGTGCTCTTCTCCACTGCGTCCATCATGCACCTCTGTGCCATCTCACTGGATCGCTACATTGCCATTCGAAACCCCATCCATCACAGCCGGTTTAACTCAAGAACTAAGGCTTTTGCCAAAATAATTGCTGTTTGGACCATATCAGTTGGTAAGTGAGGCAACACTTAAGCATATAATTGCAGATTTCTAGCTTTTGAGAGGATTTGACATATATACTGCAGTCCAAAACTTTATTCTCTGCCTGCAGTATTTTGCTTTCCTAAGCCTAAGAAGTCTAAATAAGTGCTGTAATGTAGTAATTATGCAACGGAAACCAACAATGACAATGGGAAATGGAGGAGAACTGAGCAGCACTGAAAGAATAAACATCAGTGATAGGATGACTGCATTCATGTTTGTTTTAAAGATGTGTTTACTTCCCATATTGAGTATCCATCATTACCTAAACATC
>VZRJ01008648.1:3705387-3727600 GCA_013397565.1 Ptilonorhynchus violaceus | reverse complement strand
TCAAAAAAAAAAAAAAAAAAACAACTGAAAAAAGTACTTCCCTGTTTTATGTAAATCAGTTATTCCCAATTTCTTATTAGGGTAATTTGCTTCAAGATTTTTTTCATGGGCAGATCTTCTCTGCCTTTCTTGGTGCACATGGCGGGGAATTTATCCATCCTATTTATGAGACAACAGATACAGTGTACAGTGTGAATGACAGGAACCCCTCCAGAGGACAGTTCAGAACTACAGTCTAAAATAGGTGTTCTGAATGACCCAGTACACGAACCTCTTTTTGGACTGGCAAAATGCACAGCCTCAAAACTAGGCATGGGAACACTGATCTTTCATTCCTGTGGTGGCAGCATGTCCAGAGCAATCTCATCGCACAGGAGGTGGAAGAGTTTGGTGTCTGAAGCCATCAGAGATTTCCTCACACACCTGGGGTGAAGGTTCTCAAATGTTTTGAAAACATGGTTCCCTTTCAGCTCTTGCGATTTTGTAGACCCTTGAGCATCGGCAGCTCACTTATTCAGAGGCAGGAAAAATTCACCCTTTTTCCCCTGGAAGAGATGGGACCTGTCAGCAATCAAAGGTAATTAGCCACTTCCCTGGCTAATACAAATTATTGCAAGTGGTAACTGTGGTCCCTTACCATTCTTCTGAGAGGAGGGAAAGGAGATGATGAGTAACACTGTTGTCAGCCTGGCGCTCTAAATTGTCTCCTGATCTTCCTCATGATCCTGGCCCACAGTCTGAGAAAAAGCAGTCTAGGATTGTTTGGATTTAAAATAGCTGTATCTTCTGCTGCACAGCAAGAAATAGTGGCAGTCCTTACTCAACAGGACAGTCCTGTGTCCTCCATGAGCTGATGAGGTTCAGCAGCATGTGGCTCTGGGGTGCATTCAGATGATCAGATGTAGATGGCTAGCGCAGGCCAGGTGAACCCATCCTAAAAATACCTAGCTCTCAGCTATAAAGGAAGCCTATAGCAACTCAGATGTAGATGTCTTCATTTAGATTAGATGAATCATATCTTGTCTCTTCTACACTTACATTTTAATTAATCCGGTAGAAAACATATTAGTTACTCTGTCCAGTTTTTCCAATCTCTGACACTGCTAAGAGCAAGTATTTTCAGTAAGTTTCGCTATATAACATAAAAAATCAAGCATTCCTTAAAATTGTACATACTGTGTTTGTCTACACTTGTGTGGTGGCTTGTGCTTTTTGTGTGTGACATTACTGTCCTATTTAAACACAAATTCACAGAATGATCAGAATGGCAATTCCAGGGGCAAACTAGTGGTCCACCCTTCTCTGTATCTTTTCTCAGACAGGGGCTTGCAGACAGAGTAACTGAACTAGCTCACTATTAAAAGGAATCCAGTTAAAAATGTTATTTAAGCCCTATTAGTTAGAACACGGTTTATGTCCTGTAGCAGGAGGGTTTAGTTCTTCCATAGCTTTATATTCCATTTCAACAGTTATAGTTTTTCTTTGCAGTAAGGACTGATAACATACCCATTGTAAAAACACCTTTTCTGCTCTCTGGAGAACTTTCTTCTAACAGTGACGAGATGAGTCACAGATGTTACTTATTATTATGGCAAGTGATAGCAACATGGTCCTTATTTATATAACTCTGAAATATACAACTCCTTATTTTATTGGAAATCACTCAAGTGTGGCATGAGTGAAGAGGACAGAGTCCCGCTTTACTGCAGCTGGATAAGGAGACATGTAAGGGAACAGTGGATGTCAGGAAAATAGGGAGGGTTATAGGGTAAACTCCATCTCATTCACACATTACTTGTCACCAAAACAGTGAGAAGGTTAAATATATATAAATGAATGTAGGCAAGTATACTGAGGTGGGCAGGAATGAAGTGGTTCTGAGCTGGTTTCCAGTCTCATGGAAGCAAGGGGCATGGGGAGACCAGCTCTAGGAAGTTGGGTCAGTTCCCAGCCTGGCAACTGTGTCGTGGACAAGCTATGGCAAATGGGATATGCTCCAGGGGACAGATAAGAAAGCAAACACATAGGAAGCTATAAGAAACTGAAGAGCTAGTCACTGCCAGGCTGGACTGAGTTTGCGCTATGCCATATTGCTATATTAATAGAATATAGAAAAATACCAGTGTTAAAAGGAACCTTGATAGATCCCAGATCACCCATGCAACCTGCTGTCAGTCAGTCATCAACCCTGTCCTCCTGATCTGCCACCATCCAACTAGGACTACACAGGAAACAGGTTTCTGAAGGTGCCTTTTATATCACTTACTAATAGGAAGTGCTTTCTGAACAAAGAGGTGCTCCATGTATCATTTACCAGTCTCCAGGCTCTCAGTGCTACCTAGAATGACAGGACTATAAATTATTTAACTCTTTGCATTTTCACATAGGCTGAGAACTCTCACTGGGATGAGTGAGGTGAGGGTGGTGAGACACTGGCGTAAGTTGCCCAGACAAGCTGTGGATGCTCCATCCCTGAAAGTGCTCAAGGCCAGGTTGGTTGGGGCTCTGAGCAACCTGATCTAATGGAAGGTATCCCTGCCTATGGCAGGGGAGTTGGAATGAGATTATCTTGAAGGTCCTTTCCAATTCAAACCATTCCATGATAGCTGGCACAGGCAGAGCTGGTATTGGGCACAACACACCCTCCACAGCAGACGGTGTGGCTACCATCTCACAGATTCAGATCCACGGTTTGCTCTCCCGCCTCAGATAGATATCCTTTTACTTCCCCTGGTCCTACAATTTGCAGCTGAGCTGGTGCCCTGTGAATTCTCCTGATGTATGAGATGGAGGGTAAAAAATAAGAACGAAATGAAAGATGTTATGTTCCCCGGTGCAGAGGTTCATTTTAGCAGAGGAAGAGCGGGGAAACAGCCAACAGTTTTATGTTGCCAGCTCATTTAATCAGTTCCACTGACCATGCAAACAGCTCAGGCTGAACTGAACAGCACTGATGAACACACAGGCCTGTCAGATGCTGTCTTCCACCACTCTCACTATGGAAACAAACCGTTTAATCCTACCACTTGTCTTTCAGCTTTCTGTCTTTCAACTCATTCTTTTTCTACAAGAGGATCTTCTGCCATTAGAGTTGAATTTTGCTAACAGCCTCTGATAAAAGAGTATTGTCAAAGCTTTCTGGACATCCAGGAACACTGTATCAGTTGGATTACCCTTATCCACCTGCTCACTGACTCCTGTAAATACTTCTAGCTGATCTGTGGGGCCAGCAGAAGCTCTTCTAGTGCTTCTCAACCCACCTACATTATAACTTCTAGTGTACGTAATTAATTACTGTTTTGTTCACTAAATTTGTAATTTTCCTTTTATTCACTAAATACACAAATTTATTCAGTGAATTTTACCCAAAGGCAGTCAGTCAGGGATCTTCTTTCCATTGGCTTCAGTGACATATGAAGCATTTAAAAAACAGCAGGAAAAAACCACAGATATTTTAATTCACTTGACTTCTGAAATCTTGACTTTCTCAGTTTAAAAAAAAAAGAATTGTGCTAACATTTGTTTTTACGTTTAGTGGAAGAAGAGCATTTAGCCAGCAGCCTTTCTTTCACTAGATCATGTAATGCCCCAGGCAATTGGTTTAAAATAGATTCTAATTACTGTAACAGATTCTAATCGCGTCTTTAATTCTTAAATCATCCAGTAGGCACAGTGGCTAGATAATTAGATTATTTGTAGCTGTTGAAGGCAAAAGCTCATTAAACCCTGAAAATTATTCCATTTGTTTTAAAGCACAGAGGTCATCATTGAGAACAGGTGCAAAAAGCCAAAGCATTTCCCCTTGCTAGAAAAAATAGAATTTTGAATAGAACCGGGATCTATAGAATTGTAAATAGAGCCTATGCTGAAGAACACATGTTAAATACCTTTGAGTCCTAAGTGGGCCTAAGAAATGCATTGCTCTGCAAGAGGCCAAAAGTGCATCATTCCCTCCTTGAAAGAGTAACATAAAAAAATTACAGTCATGAATGTTAAGTCCTTATATATAACATTCCGCAGTTCTTATTTCTCCCTGTTCCTCTGTTAATGGTCTAAGCAATGTGAAGGCTGATGAAGCCCAAGCACTCTAAGCTGAGTTTTCTCTTATCATTTCTGACTCAGCCTACACATCTGTTCATTGCCTTCAGGCAGTCTCTGCACTCCCCAGTCACTAACAACTTAGATTTATTCAGTACTTTTCATGCAGAAAAAAAAGCCCAACATGGAGCTGGATGAAGCTGGTAAAATACCTCCCACCACATAACTCTAAAATTTTGCCATTGCTTTTGAGCTTCAAAAATGAGAAATACTGTAGCATGTGAAGCAACATTCTCCAAAGTGCAAGGTGCACAAAGGCATACAAAACTAACCCAGTGCAACTGAGCCACCAGCTAATTTGGCATGGTGACATTTTATGTTGACACAGGCTTACACTTCCTTCACAGGCAGCCTGCAGTTTCTCTGCATGACTTCTTGCTGCCTTACAGAGTACGAAAGTCAGGGAAGCAGCAGGGATTGGGAGAGTACAACAACCAGTGCCTCTGGATTATGTTTTGCTGACAGCTTTGGCCTCCTTAGGCTCAGTCATCCTTCTGACAAGGACAGCTTTCATTTGCAAATCCCTTTACAGTTTTCAAAAGGCACAAACAGCCAACAGGCTGCAGGTTGGGAGTCCCTGTCCTGAATCTACTACACATCCATTTCTTCCAGATGACATAATTTGCCATTTCAATAAAGTCTAATTTAGGGATGCCTTGGCATAGGAAAAGACCATTTGTTATAACATGGAATATACTGCCGAAATATATAAAATTGCAGATAATTACATACTGAACTGTACTCTGACAACATGGATTTAAAGTTGAACATCTAAATTTGGAAGTGCTGGAGCTAAACTTGAAATATCTGCTACACTACCCTCTTTCCCATCTAGTAATTCACTCTGCTTCCATTTCTTCTTTTGAAGACTTGACTTTACGTTCTTAGCAGTTTTTATAATCATTTCCCTAGTGAACATTTCTTTTATTTTTATCATACTCATGAAACCATCTCTCAGAGAATGAACATACTGTTTGGTCATTCCAGCTACAGGACCTCAAGGGCAAAGATTGTAGGTTTTGTGTTTGCGCAATCTCCCGGGACCTTTACCATTTGTGGATGTGGATGCCACCACAAAAATAAAATGCCATAGAGAAGTTGTAAAAAATTGTTGCACAACATATAGAGAAATTTGCGTCAATTATAATGAAGGGTGTTGGCATGAAATTTCATAAGTAAAGTATTAGAGCTTCAGAACCATCTCAGAGCTAGAATCTTCATTGTATTACTTCATAGAGACACAATGCGTGAAGCTCAGTGGTCAGCAACAATTATGTCAGTAGAAAGTTCATTGCCATACGAATGACTCCAACAGCAGTGACAACTAATGAGAGACCAGCGCTTCATGTATAGGTTGTCTGGGGGAAGGTAACGTTCAGTTCCATGGGAGAGTAACATTCAGTGCTGTGATGCACATTTCTGAGTTGACTAGCACATGTATTCTGCTTATGAGGCATTACTTAAGATGGTTCTGAGAAAGGCACATAAATATCCTATTTATTTTCCTCATTGATGTAAATTATTGCTGTATTTCCCATGTAACAGAACCCTTTGCTAGACTTGTTCTTCCCAGAAGAGCGAACACATCCTCCAGACCATCAGCTTACCACACATCTCTCCCTCCCATAACTGTGAAGGTTCAAAAACCTTGCATTTTGAACTTGTATATGTTTTTTTTCATTTTCTGGCAAGAAGGTGTTACTAACATTACACTTTTCTTTATGGAAAAAAATGGTTAAAGGAATGTTAATGGTTGAACTTCTTTCTAAATTCTCCAAATTTGGAAACACAGAGATAAAGAAATGACATAGGGGCATGTGTCCATATAGACACATTTGCAAACCAGAGACATCAAGCAACCCAGCATGCATCTGGATGGGGGAGAATACATTATACCAGTAAATATGTGTCATCAAATGAAAATAATTATTATGTATATACTTAGCATTTTCTTTGGGTAATTACATCAGGATGAGATGAAGGGTTTTGCCTATGAAAAAGGCACACACTCATTTTGTGAGCACTTCTTTTGCAAGAAGCATTCTGCCTTACGGGTGAAAAAAGGAATCAGGAGTGGTCATGACATTAATGTGTGACATTTCTTTCTGCTTTGGTTTTATTTTTAAAGGCAAATTGTAAATTATAGAGATCTACTTTTAATAACAGAGCTATGTGGAAAGAACCTGGTTAGTCAAGGTGCTATGCAAGAATTTGTTGTCTATTTTTTTTTAAACTTCTCTTTGTTTTGAAGACCATAAGGACTATGTTCTTCTTCCTCTTGAAGCTATTGGCAAAGATGCATTAAGTTCATTTGGATGAGGCCTGTCCTATTATCCTATTTTTTTGAACGAATAAGTAACTGTTGGTGGGTGGCAATATGACCTATAATCAGCCAGTCTCTCTTTGTTGGGTATATCAGAGTCAATGGAATATTTTAAGAAAAAAGGCATTAACAGCACAGTGTCTAAGTTACTCCCTTTTCTCTGAAAGACTCTATTTTTTAGCCAGTCATGTTCCCAGCACAAGTGTAATACATACAAGACTTCAGAATGGATTCCCCATACACAAGGGGAAGGTTGAGCCTGGGTCCTGTCACAGGATCCTCTTTTCTGCAGAAAGCACCGTGTGACAGGTAGCAAAGTGCAGAAAGGATTTGTTCACAGGTCTGCTCTAGTCTTTCTCCAATAGTTCTCTACAACAATACATGCTCAAAAGAGGATCCCATATTCACCAAGAAATTACTTGAGCATCTCTAGTCAGAGGAGCTGGGATTTCTGCACAGCAGATGCCACATGCAATACAAATGAGAACAAAAGAAGTGTACAAGGAATTATGTTGGGATTCATAATCTCTGTCGTCTGTACACTGTAATTGCATTTAATCACTTTCTAAATTAAAAATGGTGCTGTTAAAGTAGCATTCTGTTGCATAAAAGAAAATGTCAGGGAAAATTTCATTCATTTTAAAATTATACAGAATAATTTCACAACTTCTTTTACGTATTTTAAAGGATTAAATTTGATGTAAGCCAGATGTTGCATTTTATGACGTTAAGAAAGATACATGTATTACAGAATTCTTCTTTAAAATGAAATCCTCACATTTATCTTTATCAGCAGGAACGTTGCAAACTATTGCACGTTCAGGCTGTAATTAACTTTCCTCACACGCTACTTGGCCTGTGCCATTGGCAACCATTCTAAGAAGAAGTCCAGCTAATAAAAGTCAGGAGTTTTGTCAGAACTGCAGCAACATATTCCTAATTATCTGCAACAAATTTAGAAACATCTGTCAGGTGATTTTTCCTGTGATGTCCTCCAGAGTCATTGACAGAAAATAGCTTGTTGAGACCCTGTGATGTCCTGAAAGCAGGCTGTAGCATCTTGATAAAGGCTCTCTTTTCTTCCTGATCAAATTTGGAATCTGTGTATTTCACAGTATTCAATCCTGCCTTTATGTTGGAAGTAAATCACACCCACTGGGAAGACTTATTTTCTTTTGGTAGCCCTTGTTATGATTTTGTATTTGATCTGAGTTTTGAAATGTCAAATTGACCACTATTGCCAGGATCATAGACTGAGCTGAACTGTGGGTATCCTGAAAGAAATACTGTGTAATTTTAAGTCCCAGGTGCACTGAGTGAGCAGTGTAAATTTCTCCTTACAAGCACAGAAGTACCCAGAAGTTTTAGATTGAAAGTTCCCCAGTTAAATCCAGCCCTGCCTTGCATACCCCTACAGGACATGAGGAGGTCACTCCTGCATTTCTTGCTGCAAGGACAGTTCATGTATTTATTTTTCATTTTCAAGGTGCTTTGTGACATTTAACAGAAAGATGAGCCTAGGGATTATGCCATAACACCCACATAGACACCACTAGATGGGAAATATGGGCAGATATGATCTGTCCGTTTTTTATTTCTTCTTCAACCCTGTCATCTTCTAAAGGGCATTGCCTGGTTTAACAGAGTTCAGTTGGGGTGAAGGGCTTTAGCCACGAGGTGGACAGTGAAACATAAAGCACAGGATCCTGACTCATCATCTTCAGACTCATGAAGACCTCTAAGCTGCTTCTCATTCTGTTTTTCCTTCCAAATTATCCATCACATCAGGACATCTATCCCAATAACTGTCCAGCCATTGCTGCAGTCTCCTTGTATAACTAGTAAGAAGCTGACCATTTGCTTAATCAGCAGCTTCTGCAAGCAACAACAAAAGGAGGCATGGAGAGACAATTGGCACATGGTCTGAGGTCTAGAAAATCCAGAAGAATTATAGTTTTGGTTATCTGTGCCCTTCAGATGGAGTGTGATATTGTTGTGAGAAAAAATATATTATAATCATTAAAAAATTTATCTGATAGCTACATTTCAGTCTCCTTTAAACTATACAACAAGGCCAAGTAGCACTGCTGAAGAAATCTAAGAGATACCAACAGAACTCTCTATTTAGTTCAATGGAGGATTAAGGCAGAGTTAAGTAAATTATCAGCATTCAACAAATAACACCATGTAATAATTAAAAGCCCAGAAGTATAAAAACTGGGATATTGGAGGCTCTTTTCACTTAGACTGCTCTAGGAGGCATGACATTATTTGCTTATGGTAGTAGAATATCTAAGATCTTTCCATAATGTCTAGTTTATTGCTACTATAAGCATTTTTTCAAGCATTACTGTGTATATAGCATGTATAGCATATAAACAATTAGGCATGAGGATCCTCTAGGAGCTTCATAGCTAAAAAGACAAACTAATAAAGTGTGACCTAGGAAGATACTGTAACAAAGCTATGGTATTTCCTTCTTCTCAAAGCACTATTATCCCCAAATCTACTCTCTTAGGGGCCTGAACAGTGAACACTGCAAAACTCTCTGACACGGAACACAGAA
Organism: Ptilonorhynchus violaceus; assembly: GCA_013397565.1. Lineage (NCBI taxonomy): Eukaryota > Metazoa > Chordata > Aves > Passeriformes > Ptilonorhynchidae > Ptilonorhynchus > Ptilonorhynchus violaceus. Next base: position 3,718,613 of record VZRJ01008648.1, on the reverse strand, counting down.
AGGTCCTATGCAAAACAGAAGGGATATCACAGGAGCTGATCCCACACAGAGGCTCTTTTCCTTTGCAAATCAACATACTTACCTGGGCCAGTGACAACCATAAATTTGTAACTTCTTTTGACTAGAAATTAAACTGTTGCTACAGGGAACTTAAAAACACCTATGCAATATAAACAACATTAGCTGAGTACACAGAAAGAGTGTTTGACCTGCTGTGCTGCATTTTTGCTGAGCCACAGAAGCAGCAGCCTGAAATAGAATGAGGAGTGCCTTGTCCCTCTGTGCAGAGCTAGGCTGGAGACCTGTAGAAGTTCTTGCAAATTCTCGGTCTAAATTTTGTTCTTTAGCCAAATTGTACAAAATTTTACTTATGGGGCAGTTTGGCATTTCTTACTTATTTAGGAAAATTTGTGTGCCTCAGTGGACATAAATGCTATAGTAAACTAGGAAATTAAATGTAATTATGTGTCATCTAAAAGAAAATTTCTGTATAAAATAATAAAGTCCTTCCATTTTCTGAGGATTCCACATATTTTTTATATTTGCTGGCACTAGAAGTGAAGGTTTTACCTGTGGTGTCCCATACAGAAAGTGTGCTAACTTCATGCCAGAAGACTTTTACTCTACAAAGAGAGAATAACTTCAGAGTTTCAGTCAAAAGGAGGTCATTACCTGGGAATAACTACAAGCACATTAAGAAATAACTAAAAAAAAAAAATTAATATTCAAATGAGATATGAAGACTAGCTTTGGGATGTGTGACTGCCTCCCTGCTTAGGAAAAACCTGACCAGGCAGCACAGTTTTGTCCAGCAATTTCTTACCTCTTGGAGGGCTCCCCTCTGCCCACAGCAGTTAACAGTGAAGGCAGCCTGTGCCAGCCTGTGCTGTCACCAAATCAAGAGGGTTTGGTTGCAATAGGAAGACTTCGTCTTTGAGCTCATTCAGTTGAAACCACCAGCATCCGTTCACCATTGCTCCCTGCTGCCCACATGAATGGCATCATCTGAAATCCCCAGTCACTAAATCCTTTTTCAAAATCATTTTCTTCAGGACATTTATAAACCTTTCTTTATTTATTTCTAGATGTTTGATAACTGTAGAATTCTATATGCCTCTGCTACTCCCTTTAGTGACTGGGTAACCATCTTAGGCAGAGAGATAACAACTTCTCTCAATTTGAGATCTCTGTGAGAAGCCAATAAACACCTTGGAAGAAGTCTTAGTCCAAATCAAAAATAATGTCACTAGCTGAAAAGCAAAGACTGTACTGGGGAGAGACTTCACTGGAAATTGCTATGCAAAAGGTTGTGTCTTCCTCATATACTCAGAAGGCCTGAAAAATCCAACAAGAAAATAAGAAGAACCAGAGTGTAAACAAGTCCTTCAGCATAACTAACAAAGAGAATTTGAGGAGTGGATAGGCAGGAAAAGCACTTAAAGCCAAAAGCAAAGAAACTGCTTCCTGCTTGTTGGACTCTTGCTGCCTTTAGGAAAATAGGTTGTGTGCACATTTTGAGGTTTATACCAAAGCAGAAAGTGACTCCATCAGAAGCTTCCTCTCTTATAGCATAGCCCACTCTGAAGCTCGGGTTTCTAATGAGTTAGGTCAAAGAGGGGCACCTGTCCTTCATTTCTTGCACTCTCCTCCCCGTAATTCTCCTCTAATCCTGTTTCTATTTAATTTATTAGCACAGTTCTACAAATTAATTTGGAGAGACATATCTCTGTTCTTGTAAGAAATAGGCTTCAGGACTGAGGATATAAATGAGAAACAGACTTCTCTGATTTTGTTTTTCTAAAGTGAAATAGATGATTTATGGCATAAATCATCATTTACAATAATTTTCTCATATAAAGAGAATTAAATGTATCTCCTACTAGGTGAAATAATATGTTTCCTTAGAGATTTTCTGAGCTGTCACGAGCAAAGCCATTTCAAAATTAATAGAATAATCCAAGTGTTACCTGTCACCCCCTATGTGACGTTACATTTAAATTAGTTTTCCTTTCAGTTGTATTAAATAGAACATGTGTGACCAAATAAAGTGCTCCAAGGGAAAGATACAGAAAACCATCTCCATGATAAAAAACTAAATTTGGTCGACCCGCACTGATAAGGAAAATGCCTGGACCCACTCTGCTTCCAGTCCTGTGAGTACAGCCTCTTGGAATGCAGAAAGGAGACTGTGCTCAACCAGCACTGTGACTTACTTAGCTCTTGCGGAAATCCACCTGAAAACAAATATTATGTGGGGATTTGTGAGAGAAAGCTCCTCGCCCACTCCTGCCTCCACCAACATGTGTACCTATCACCAGGGAAGAATCCCGTGCTGGTCTCACACGTGAAGAGAAATTCTAGCCCAGGACTTTGGGGACACTGCCATGCTGACTAGGGAAGGCGGAAGCTTATTAACATTAATGCTAGCTCGATACAGCCTCAGATGGTGATTCCCAATCCACACAGAGCTTTTTAACATCCCCTCTTCCCAGGTGCAAATTTCTGCTTTTGCACTGCCACTCATCAGCAACCTGCACACATTGGAAATATGGCTGGCACTACCTTGGCAGCAATGAAATTATAACAGTGAAAGGTTTGTCGTGACTGGAAAGGAGTCAATCGGGGAATAACATTTTCAGGTGCATGCAGAGAACAGCTGAGTGTTTGCAGGTCTGGGGAAATGATAATGTAATGACATAACCATGCAATGTAATGATGTAACAACTGTAATGGTGAATGTCAAATGCCAAGCAGAGACTGAACCAGCTCCTGAGCCAGACTGAGCCAGACTGAGCAGCTCCTCTGCATATGTTTAAGTGGAAGTAGCTGTCGCTAAAGTCCAGCTCCTGATATAAAATCCAGACATATTTTCATCCTTGATACTCAGAGGAGGACATGGTCCATGGTCCCCTCGCCACAAGTGGCTTACTGTGGCTTGTGTTCCTAGAGCAAACAAACATCCACACAGGGCACCAAAGCAATAAATACTATTTTGTGTGGTTAATTAAGTCAAAAATAGTGAAAATAATGTGATGGTAATGTACAACACTATACATCACGAAACTGAGATTATCCACTCTATGCCTTGGAATGTAGCAAGAGAGTATACACGGACAGCTGTTTGTTGTTTGAATGTGCAGATGTACCAAAAGAAGACAATTTCTGAGTACAAAAAGGCACCAGATACAGACATGGGCTTTTCTAAAGAAATCAGACTATATTGCCACATTGTGCTGCTTGAAGCAGAGACTGGCTTCTCCAAGCAGCAATCCTTTCAGAGGTCCCCAATGTCACAGCACATCTCTGTGCAGTGGCCCATGAGCTGGCCTATGACCTGGTATGTCTGAATCAATGCGACTGCTAAAACCCGAGATGGGGAGGGTTTTTTGTTTTTCATGAGCTGAATAAAGGTGCCAACTTTTGCTAACAAATTGTAATGACATTCCTAAAAGGTAGTTCCTAACCCTTGGACATTTATTAAGGCACAGAGTAATGCTCATTTGTATTAAAATCAATTGAAATGGATATATGCAAGGTGAAAACAGGTGACTGGCAGTTTCTGCTTGAAGGACACCTCACAGAAGGAACCTTGACCTTATCAGTTCACTCCTCTCTCCTTCTCTTCACCCCAAGTAATCCAAGTGTGCCACCCTGCAGGCATATTGTAAATTCTGGCTTTGATTTACTGATAGTCTCAGCAGCTCAAGGCAGCTGCAAACCCAGTTTACCTGTCTAGTTAAAGTGGTTTTATAGCTATTCTATACCTCTGAAGCCAGCAATGTGTACCACTATATCAACCTTTGTCAATTTTACCAAGCCTTTTGAGAGGACAAAAAGAAGGATGTCATTGCTTTACTTCTTAACCTTTGGTGTTTTCAAGAGCCTTTTGTCATCCTGAAACTGTGCCCAAATTCTTGAGGTTTAATGCAGAATTTATTACTCATTTTTATTGTTTGGGATCTGTTGTGCAGTTTATTAAAATCCACAGTTTTGTGGATTTTACAAAACAGCCATGTGTGTATAAATCAAGCTATATAAATAAACCACCTTGTACCAGAGAAACATAATATTTAGGGTTTCTCCACAAGGGAAAATGTTCTAAGTGGGAATGTCAACTGGAAATGGAGTGGCTAATGTACCTTTAGTGCTTGAATGGATGCTCCCATTCTGTGCTGAATGCTTCCTCATGTCTCAGTTTAGTTTGTTTTGAAAGCCAAGAAATATAAACCATAAAAAAGCCCTGAAGGTGTACCAAGATTTTTTCCAGACTGACCTTGAGCTAGTGGGAGCATGGAATGGGCAGGGTATGGAATAGCTGTTCTGTTACAGCCCTACCAGGTTGTTTCCTCCAAATCTTCTGCTTGCACGTTTCATTTCCCAAATACCTGTTTGTCCCTACCTGGTAGCTCTGCATGATCCTTTCTTGTGCAGCTGATTTTCTTCGTATGATGTTTGAATGCACAAGCACCATCTGTGTCTTCTTAAACATCCAGTCACCAAAAGCAGGGAGATGGAAAGCAAGGACAATAAAACCAGGAAGGAATTATACATCTGAATCATCAGGGTGAAATAGATGGTTCAGTTTCAACTTTTAAAGAATTTATTCAGTCAGCTGCAATAATGCTAATGCAACTTACACCAGGACTTTTTGTTATGGGTTTACAGGACAAATGTAATGTTGACCAAACATGAGTGACGTGTGGGTGATATTCTTGGCCATATGTGATGTTTCCTAAAAATCCCATTAAAATACTGGATGTGGGTTGCAGATGGAAGCTCCTTTATTTAAAGTTTAAACATGACTGCTTTTGAAGTAGGTCCCTGTGTCCTCATGGAGTTTGCCACACTTATGCTGCACAAGCCAGAAGCCACCTGTTAAAGGTTCCTTTCAGGAGGGAAGCAGTAACTTTAGTCCCTGTAGAGATATGAAAAGAGAAAACTGGGCTGGAAGTTCATTTATTCCATGCAGGAATGCCACAATATCATTTGTGGGATGCCCTGCATCAGCAGAACTGGGGTTACACAAAAAGCAGTCTACAGTTGTCAGTGTTCTCTGCCACCAGAGCGTGGTACCTTTGCTGTTTTCCAACAGTATACAGACCACTTCCCTGTGGCTGTAGGGGAAAGATGCCTTGAATGGTCACTCATAAAGGCTTACATGACTAGCAGTGCCTGCTGCAGCTCTTCTGGGTACAGCACTTTTGTGTTTGTTAAAGGAATGACAAAGAAATGTGGGAACTTCTGCTACATGCTGAAGTTTATTTCCATTTTTTAAAGCCAGAACTCTGGATTTAGCTGCCAGTCTCCAGAAGCTGCTAACAACAAAACAAAGCAGTTGGGGAGTTGCTCCTCTTGTGCTTCAGGTGAGAAGTTGTAACAGACTTTGGCCCTTTACTTGAAAAAGCGTGCAATTATGCTAAAATTTTCCTCTTTCTAGTGCTGCTGCCTCTGCTCCCATGCCTCCTCATGCAGCTGAACCATGAGGTAGTAATGAAAGGCATCTTTTTACTCTGTCAATACCATTGTTTATTTTATCTCTGCAGTTCACACTAGGTCTTTGAATGAAATGAAAAAACAGCCTTGCTGTTATCAGCACAGGGCAGAAGCTGACAGGAAACTTGCGGTATTGCTCTGACTAATGCTGTGTCTTCGTGCAGCTAAAGTGTAATGCTGGGAGGTGCTGGGTGCCTTCAGCACCCCTTCAACTCATCCGAAGAAAGGAAAGGAATTTCAAAGCATTCCTCATTTCCCTGGAGGTGTTCAGCACCCCAGATTACTCAGCCACAGCTGGACAGTCTGGCTTCTGCTGGTGACCTCTTCCTCTGTGCTGTTGGTGAGACTGACTTGGACCTTTTTAGCCAGCAGCTTTCCTGGAGTCACTGGAGGTTTCCGTCAGCTCAACTCAGGGGCAGCCTGTGCTGCATGAGTTTGCATCTCACTCACTGGCTTCTCCTAGCCCAAGTTCAAGCATTTAGACCTTGTGCAGGAGAAACAGAAAGGGTAATACCACAGGCTTTCCACCAGCCTCTGCCCTTGGGAGATAAGAACAGCACTTTTCTTTCTAAACTGGCCTGAGGCATTGCCATGACTCAGTTCAAAGCTGCAAAGACAAAATAAGCTACAGTGTTCTTAGAAAAATAAAGATCTTTGTAGAAGCTCCAGAAGAACCAAAAGAATGAAGCACTACAAGAGAATAATAATCTAATTATTATTACTGTTATTATTATTGTTTGGTATTGAGCCTGTACTCCACTGCCTTCCTCTAGGACTGGAGCTGTTATGCTGAGCACTGTATATGTGCGAAATGAAGAGACAGACTATGCTTTTAAAGGGCTCCCAGTCTAAGCAGCAGAGTGGGAAAAAGGGAAAGAAAGAGAGGTAGAGGAAGGTACCATTGAAATGTTCAGGACTTGTCTGTAAACCAGTAAGGACATTCTTGGGCATATAGTGAACAAAGTAGGGCACAGTATCCTCCTCACGTCATAAGAAATTTTACTCTAGTTAATGTTTTTATTTCTCATAAGCCAAAAACAGCAACTGGGATTTCTGTTCAAAAATGCAAATGGGACTGAAGTTTGCAGATTATGCTAACTTTCCACAAGAGTCAGACTCCTAGCTGTTTTTGTCCAAACAGGGCTGCATTATCACCTCGTGCTTCACAACTCCACTTTTGCTGTCTTCACAGCACATCATCTCTTCCATTGTCTGAACGTTGTGTCTCTTGGAGAGACAGTATCCGTTTGGAGGGGAAGAGACAAATGTTAAAAAAAAACCCAAACCAACAGCCAAAGAAACAGCAGCTGTTTGATTTTTCCCAGATTCTAGCAGCATTTGCAGAAATCCTTGAGGAAATGGCTGAGTAAGCTTGAATCAGACAGAGCAATCCAAGGAGAATGGACTTTTGTCACCTTGCCTTGCCATTCATGAAAAGGCAAGGATGCATCACATGCTCCAGGGGAAGACAAAGTTTGCATGGCTGTGCATTGAGAAGGCAGCCTCTAGCAGTTGGAAATACTCTGAAAAGACCTTTGCAGTCCTGCAGGATAAACTACATCTCAGAATGCCTCATCATATCAGTGTCTCTCAGTGATCAATTTGTTCCCATTGTTCACCCGGCCATTGCCACATGGGAAGCTGTGGTTTTTTAGCATTGTTGACTGTGTTGACTGTATGGAGATTATAGCAAGAAAAGAGAAAGACACAATGAAAGACTACTCCAGACCTACAATAAAAAACTATGTTTCCTCCTAAAATCAATATTTCCCAGCCTACACTTTTAATTCTCTAATGAAAAACAGTCCAAGATCACTCTTAAGACACTCCAGAAAAGAAAGACATAGTATCATCTTGGTTTTAGTTCATAAAAGTCTTTACCAAGGTGGCAGGGACCAAGGAGCAAGACTAGAGATCATAACAAGAGGCCCAAGATCCAAGAACCTATGCTTTTGTGGCTACCAGGTATCATAGGACAGTAGGATGGAAGCAAATTTGTTCTACCTGTGGCTGAGGTTACATGTATAGCTAAGATCACCTCAGCCACAGGCTGAGGTACAGGTAAATGTTTATTTTTTCTTGGAGGCTGGAAGTGTTATTCATTATTGTGTTTAACCTCTCCTTTCTCTGATCCACCTTCAGGTATCTCCATGCCTATACCCGTCTTCGGACTACAAGATGACTCCAAAGTATTTAAGAAAGACAATTGCTTACTTGCAGATGAAAATTTTGTTCTAGTAGGCTCTTTTGTGGCATTCTTCATCCCTCTAACCATTATGGTAGTCACTTACTTTTTAACTATCAAGTCGCTGCAGAAGGAAGCTATGCTATGCGTGAATGACATTGGCCCTAAGACCAAGTTTGCTTCATTCAGCTTCCTCCCTCAGAGTTCCCTGTCCTCAGAGAAACTCTTTCAGCGCTCCTTGAACAGAGATATGGGGACTTCGGGGAGGAGAACCATGCAATCCATCAGCAATGAGCAGAAGGCTTCCAAGGTTCTTGGTATTGTCTTCTTTCTGTTTGTTGTGATGTGGTGCCCGTTTTTCATCACCAATGTGATGGCTGTTATTTGCAAGGAGTCATGCAAGGAAGAAGTCATTGGAGGACTACTTAATGTATTTGTTTGGATTGGCTACCTTTCTTCGGCTGTCAACCCACTCGTGTACACGCTGTTCAACAAAACCTACCGCTCAGCTTTCTCTCGCTACATTCAGTGTCGCTACAAGGAGGAGAAGAAACCTTTCCAGCTGATTTTAGTGAACACTATCCCAGCACTTGCATATGATTCCAGCCAGCTCCAGCTAGCACAAATGAAGAGTTTGAAAAAAGAGGCCAAAATGATGGCTAAGGATTACTCGACGGTCACGATAGGAACACATCACTTAGACGGTACCTCCAAGAGAAGTATCAGCCCAGGGAACGAAAAGGTTAGTGGTGTGTGATGGTCAGCAGCTGCCATGACAACCACTGTGCGTACACTGAAAATTTCACCTGCTGTGAGAAGCTCTGATAGCTTAGGAAAATCAGCTGTCCTCAAGAGACCTTCCAATAACATCACCTACTCCTCATATTATCCTGTGGATGAAAAGCAGGGTTGAAATGGTATCAAATGTGCAATTTTTTTTCATACAGTACTTTGGCTGTTTTAAGCACAGGCTTTATTAAACTTATTTTTTTAATATTCTAAAGGATATATTTCTTAAAGAAAAAAATGCAACTTCTGGTATTATAATATGGGCTGTGAAGAAACCTACGCATTTCTTTTCTCTTTGCAAATGAAAGCTAAGCTGTCCTTTGATGTTCTTGCAGAGTAGGCTCCAGCTAGTTTGTCTTGCTACAACTGAGTTTTGTTATCATTAACAGAATGAGCACTTTATTGAATTTTAAATAAAATTATGGTTAATTTGCTAATATATATTTAAAATAAATTTTAAATTATTAAAGAAAATCTATTAAAACTGCTATAGATTAATTATATGGACATTTTGTTAACTGTTTTTATGCTATTTTTTCTTCCTCAGTAACCATTCTCAAATGTCCCTGGCCTTTTCTGTCATTTATTCTGTATTTCAAATTAGCAGTCTTCAAAGGTAAATTACACTTGAATAATACTTTGTTTCTACCACCACTTGTAATCTTTATTTCAGGACTTGTACTTTATTTCCATTCAAAAATTTCACGTGTTCAGCTTAAAATTTGAAAGTAATGTTTTCAAAAGTAATTATTGATCTTAATTCCCTGCTCCCTCCCACTAGTGTTGACAGAGAAGTGAAATAAGAGAAGAGTGGAAAACCAGGCACAACATTGCTAAATCATTTCAGGACTGATTCCAGGTCCATGACTCTGTTCGATTCCAACAAAGTCTGATTTAAGTAATGTCAGAGGAAGCTTTGCATGAGTAAAGCTTTCAGTGAAAGGTTGAAGCAGATCTTCTCTTGTCATTTCTCTTTGGTTAAAAAAGGCCATTTTAGGGCTTGTAAAGCCAGAATTATTAGAAAACTGTTAGTTGCGAAAAATTGTTTTCCCTGGTTTTGCTGTATTGCTGTTAAGGCAGATTGCTCAGGAATGGTCAGTAGCTTGCACTACCAGGACTCAGCCTTAATGAAATATGTATGGGCAAATGGGGCTCACTTGAAAAATAACAGGACCTATAACCAACACTGCATTTCACCTGCATAGATCCAAGGGCAGAACACATTGCAGACAGAACATAAAATACATTGCTTGACAGACATGCCTAGTCACAAAACTCTTCTTTCAGGCATCATAGCCAATGTCACTGAGGCCAGTGGGACTTTGCTGAAGAGGAGAAATATAAATGCTGCATTCACCTGCAAAACCTAAATCCAAGCATTTGATTCATTCCGTGAATTTTGCAGCCATAATCTCATCAGAACCAGGAGGTACTCCAGTTTCTCTGGAAAAAACACTGCCCATCCACAAGTAAAACTCCAAAGTCTTCATCAGTCCTTCTCTTGAAGTTGTTCAGTTTTTACAAAGCGATTAAATTTGAACCAAGTCAAAAAAAGAGAGAGACAGAGAGAAAGATTCTAGCCTACCAGGTGGGAGTCTTTGGAAGAAGACTTTTAGTTTAAGGTACTGATCTATGACAGACAAGGACTTAAAAGTTGGCTGGGTATTTGATTGATTTCCAAGAAACTGATTTTATTGTCATATATATATTGTATAACTAAATCTGTTAGTTTTATGAGCACTTTCCTCTGACATGGGATAAGTAGCAGCCACCATGCACTGGTCACACAGGAGCTCTGCGTTCACATGGTGAGACTGACTCACCCCATGGAGACCTCAGACTCCTTGTCTGGTTCAAAGTGTCATGATGTAGCCCCGTTGCAGTGATGATGCCATGCATGTCATCTATCACCTCACAGACATTCATGGTTTTCCCAAACCAAAACTGGCAGTTTAGGATCAGTTGATAAATCAAGTGGTATAAATGCTGTGCTCACCAGGTGCACAGACTGCAGAGACCAGGTATGGTCTCTCTGGCTCTGGGTACACTTGATCACCACAACCAAACTGAACAGCTTCAGCAGAAGGAAAAATGAACTCGCTGCACTCACCTCCCTATGCACACACCCTGCTCACACACAGCACTGTGTGAGGGGTGCCATACAGGCAAAGAAGGGTTTTCAAGGGGAATCTGCTAAATGCAGCTGAACACGAGGACTACCACAGTACTAGGTGGAAGCAGGGACTTTCCACTGTTTCCTGTTGAGTTTGATATAGACCCTAAATCTGGGACTTTGAACTAAGGACAATGTCCAGCTTGTATCCCACAGGCCAGCCAGGCAAGGGATGGAGCACTGATGGAATACCAGTGGTCCGGGTCATCCCATGAAACAGGGTATTCAGGCAGCTCCCAGTGTCCAGATGTCTACATTCCACAACTGGCGTGATGGTTTTGAGGATTTACCCTTAGAAACAGGTACCTCAGGGAATAAGTAGGCAGTAACAAAACCAAAGGTCTTTTGTGAGAAGAGGTCTGAGGCCCAAAGTCTGCCACCACACTAGATTGCCTTCATATGATGAACACTGACAGGTCTCTAAACCTGTGTGTGAGGGGAAATGAAACAGAGAGGCTTCCACCAATGGAGGGAATTGCCACATTTTTTGCCATTTATGCCTGACTTGATGTAAGTTTCTCTAGCGTTGCAAGAGAAAGAAGTGGATGAGACAGACAGCTTGGGTCTTATCATGCATTTGTGCCAGGGAGCAGAGCCTACCTGCATACTGTATGATGCGTATGGCACCCTGCACTTCTCCAGAGCTCAATTCCTCCCAAATCCCCCGAGGGTCCGGCTGCTGCTCTGCACAGACTTCTTCACCAGCTTGCACTTGATAAACTGTTACTGAACATTTCACATTCAGTGCTTATGCTCTCCGCTTACCTTCTGCATTTTGCCCATGTGGCAGAGCAGATCAGCCCTCTGTTTCTCTTTCATTTCACCTTCTGTTCCTCTTTCACAATGTCAAATTGCTCAGGTTGCAAATACTGACGGGGAATGTTTCACTACAATCACAGAGGGTTTCAATTACTGGCTTGATATTTCATTACAAGATGACTGTGAAAAATCATTTTTTTCCAACTTATTGAAATAAAACCTATGTTTTGGACATAAGAGACATGACAGCATTTCTTTAATTGACAACTGGAGAGAAAATAACACTTATTTTTTGCTTAGAAGCAGGGATAACTGATGCCTGACATTTTGATTCTGGGAGCACTCAGATAGGTGGTTTTATTGAGTGATCAGCAGCTTTGCCTAAGAAGCCTCTCAAAGCCAAGAATGCACAGCAGACCAATATCTCCAGTTCTTTATGGATATCTTTGACAGTTTAGTGAGGCCTGATTCTGCCACCTTGCATCAAAATGTTAATAGATTTTTGTGCAGTTTGCCTTAGTGAGGATGACAGAGTAAGGATCAAAATTTGTTCTAGGTACCATGCCAGATCTGCAAGAGATTGTTCATCAGTAGATAGCAATTAATGGACTCTTTATACTGCAGACAGATGACAAAGTTCAGCTGTTTTAAACTAGGATTTACAGCACTTGGCCCATGCTTGGGATGAACACCATGGTTTAGTACGACCAGCTCCAGAGCAACACTTCCATCTTCCAAAAAAATTTGTTTTCATTATGCATCAGACTGGAATGGAATTTTTTGTAATTTTTCAGGTAAAAACAAAGAGAAGACATTCATACAGACTAGGCCAGAGGTTAGGGCCTTGCCCTACTTCACAGGAAAATCATGCTGAGTCAGTCTGTCATATCTCCATCCAAAAAACCCACTGCGTCTGAAAAAAGTTTTAATCAACGATTTTTGAAGTAGATTAACAATTTATTACTGTCAAGACCGCATCTGAAAAATGTCCAAAGACATGAAGCTCACCATGTATCTCCTAAGCTGGTGTGCATCCTTTATACACTTCAGGATAAAAATTACTATGTATCTATCCCATCCAGTCAACCATGCACTGTACTTATGTAATTATTGCCAGACAGTGAGATGCATTCTATTTTGAATACCTATATGTTTGCTTATGTAAATACATAGAGAAAAACATTTGCTGTATTTTGTAATGTTAATGTAAAATGGTGTTCCAATGCTTTACTGTTTTGTCAGATCGCGCTGCTAGTAAAGCAGATTAAAATATTTAAATGCCATCAGTTGTTTTATAAACCGGAGGTTTGTCTTAAGTAGCTAATTTGTTTTGGTTTTATTTCTATCATAAATATTCAGTACAACGTCTGCTGAAGGCTAAAGTAATTTTAAATATTTTGCTGGACAAAAAGAAAGAGCATGTTGCAGAATTTAACTGTCTCAGTAAACTGGTCCAAAATAAGCCATTGTAATCATTCTCCTTTTCTAAGGACAGCCATCCTTCTACTGAAGAGGTACTCTTTGGGTAAGTACATATAGCTTAAAACATTTCAGTCTCAGAAACAGTGTGTTTGCAATAGTAATAAGCCAATTAAATTAATTTCACTAAGTAAGACTATAAGATTAAAATTAATAAGCAGCTGTATTGCTTTGCATGGCAAGGTTTTAGTAGTAGGGAAGCTACGGGGGTAGGTTCTGTGAGAAGCTGCCAGAAGTTTCCCCCACATCCGACAGATCCAATGCCAGCCGGTTCCAGGATGGACAAGCCACTGGCCAAGGCCAAGCCCAGCAGCAATGGTGATAGTGCCAGTGGGATAACAGATTTAA
>VZRJ01008648.1:3568761-3705098 GCA_013397565.1 Ptilonorhynchus violaceus | reverse complement strand
TGAGGCCTCCTCCCCCTGAGGAGGAAGGAACAGCACAAACAATGTGTGATGACTGACCACAGTTCCCATTCCCGGTCCCTCTGTGTCACTGCAGGGGAGAAGGTAGAGAAAATCAGGAGTGAAGTTAAGCCAAGGAAGAAGAGAGTGGGGTGGGGGGCTGGAGCCGTTTTAAGATTTAGCTTTTACTTCTCCTTAGCCTACTCTAATTTTATTGGCAATAAATTAAACTAATTTCTCCAAGTTGAGTCTGTTTTTCCCATGACAGTAATTGGTGAGTGATCTCTTCCTCCCCTTATCTCTACCCACGAACCTTTCCTTGTATTTTCTCTGCCCTGGCCGGCTGAGGAGAGGAGAGATAGAGTTACTTTGGTGGGTACCTGGTGTCCAGCCAGGGTCAGCCCACAGCCACAGCAGCACAAACAGCACAGCACAGCTACAGAGACATAAATAACCCCCGGGTCATAGAACCACAGTGCCATCTATAGTCGGTATCTTCTTTCACAAAGAGCATTGATAACAAACCCAAGTGGAGTTTAATGCTTTTCATTTTCTGTGTCTTAAAACCAAAATAAATTTATTCCACCAACTGATTTTACAGCATACAAGCTCTTGTTTTTAATGGCAGTGCATATCAAAGTACTACAGCTGTTAATAAGTAATCCCTTCAAAACCTTGCTCTAATCTTAAGGTTTCATCAATCTTTATAATGTGTAGAAAAAAGCATCCAAAGACATATTTTTCAGAAGCTATCAGACACAGGGAATCAGATTGTTTTAGCTGCAAATGTGTGACGTACCACAGGGCAAAATGTACTAGATAAAATCCCCTAATTGAAAATCCACTCAGTTTTACCTCATTCTACTAAATTACTCTAAGTAGGCTCCAGCATACCATAATTTCTTTTGTTCTTTGGTAAACTCCTTGCCAGATCTACCTGTTTCTACACAATTTGCAGTGATCATTGAAAGAGAATACATTCAGTTTATCAATCTGGCACTTGAAGACATAAAAGCAAAGTTGTTTGGAAGAGAAGATACTAAGTTTCATCTAAAGACATACTCTCTGAAGGGAGTCAGCATGTATATGCATCAACACCGTCCCTTATCAAAGGCTCAAAAGAAACCAGAAGTTAAGACCGTTTCTTGTCAGTATCATCAGCTGTCACCATGGAGGCAGGACACCTGCTCTTCCATAAATATTTCTGCAAGTGCATTTGCAATTGACATAAAAAACCCTCAAGGAGTTTATTTGCAAATTCTTAGGTCACAATTCACTGACAGTACAAATACTAGCATTTTGTGGGTTCACTGTTATTCTTCCTGTTCTATGATAAGTGTTCTGCAGCAGTAGGAGAGATTGCGAGTCTTAAAATCCTTATTCTTCACTGTTCCCCGGAACCCAGTAGTAAAAATTATATTCCTGCAACCACACAACTGCCACAGGAAATGGAAGCAAAGAAATCAGTAGTTAAAATGATGGTTGCTGAGTCTTCAAGCAAATTTATAACACACTTGTTTTGTAAATTCTCTGCTGCTGAAAAGTTTGAAATGACAAAGATGTTTGGGTAACCCATGTCTTTTCGCAGAAAAAGCAAAAAGTGTGCAAGTTGAAAAATTTTTTTTCATAGAGTCATTTAGAATGGGAACTGCTGGGGTCTCCTAGTTAAGTGTCCAGGCCTAAGCCAGTTCAGTCAGCTCCTAAAGGCAATAGAGAAAGAGAGGCAGCCTAAATTTAGTGTTTCAAGAAAGTGGAAAGAATCACCATTTGGAATTGCCCATTGAAGAAAATCCCAGTCTTCAAATCCCAGAAGTGAAAAATAGCTCTGTTCACAACAAACAGCAGATAGAATGTAGCCACATAACTTTGATTTTTAAAACTAAATACTTGGGGCTTATGGGAGGGACTAAGGCTAAGCCTAGGGATGTGGTATAGGGAAAAAATTTCCCACTGTAAGGGGACTATTAACAGTCACATTTGGAATCCCTCTGGGAAAATACAGATTCTTTGCTGAATGGGTCTTTTGAGGAACAACCACCTGGGAGAACGTGAAAAAATTGAACTGTGCCATTTTCTGATCTGCCCAAGAAGCCAGTGGCTGATGAAAGAGGAGCACACTGAGATATTTTAAGTGAGGTTTCACCTTAGAGATCTACATCTAAGTATAAAAAGGAGGAAAGAGAAGCATGTTAAGGAGATTACTACAGTCACTGTCAGACTACATTTATTTTTACTTATTCTTACAATTTTTTTCAGGAAGAGGCAGCTGTTGCTGGGGACTTATTTGCTGATGGGCAACTGAGGCACAGTGAGATAAAATCAGCAAAAGAAGCCACTCAGTGAGCTAGGAACAGAACCCAGAACTTAGAAGACACGGGTAAAGGTCCCCTCCTTGTAAGCCTCTACTTTGCAATGCTGGGGAAACAGATTTCCAAAGGAAACCTGGGAACCTGCAGTTCTTACTGACATGTGAAAAAAAAATAAATGTCTAACAATGCACAGTTATTGCAATTGAGATTTATGTGTTTTAAATGAGTCAGGTTTACTCATTTTAGGTTTGTAGAACCAGCAAAAATGTGGATCAAAAGCAGTTCATTAAAGCACTTTCTGAGATGAATTAAAGCAGTTGTGAGACCCTGAATGACCCAAAGAAAGACAGATTATCCCAAAATTCCTCTTTGATACTTCCCATAAGAAAAAAACTTTGTAGTTATTTGGGAAGCAGCACACAAAGACATGAAAATTAATCCAAGGCAGGATACCTACTTCAGAAACTTTGTGAAAGAGATGGAACTATTCAGGGTCAAGCAATGGTGGAAAATCTCAGGATTTAAAAGCAGACTAGTCCAGCAGTTATTCCACCAAGGTATTTGGAATTGCAGGCTATAACTGTGCATAAAGTAATGGATGAAGTTTCCACATGAGCAATATTCATCATGGCTGCACTCTGGAAATCTGCATTTCTGTTCTCCTCATTAGAAGTGTAGAAAATATTTATTTCTCCCTGTTTCTTGTAGACAGTGAATCTTTCAAATCAGAAGGTTTGCTTCAAACAGTTTTGTACAGTGCTTTGCACTGTGGACCTGTTCACTATCAATGGCAATAAGCTCTTTCCTTTTTTTTCAATGGCCTGTATTATCAATAGTGCACAATAGCATGTCCCTTCCTTAGATTTTTTTCCTAAACTCCAAAATATTGTTCCTGAAGTCTCTTCTTTTCACAAAGATCTATTATCCTTCTCTATCTCTCTTACTGCAGGGAGTACAATAAACTGGTTTTTTCTTGCCTACATATCTCAGGTTGTTCTCCATCTCATCACCCAGGTCATTAATAAAGACACTAAACAGTCGTGTCCCTCGTATTGATCCCTGAGGGTTGTCACTCTGACAGCTGGACTCTGTACTGCTGATCAATACTCTCTGAGCCCAGCAATCCAGCCAATTTTCCACCCACCTCATTATCCACTAATCGAGCTTATATTTCTCCAATCTTGTTAAAAGGAGACAAGGAGACTATTAGAAGTTCTTTCAAAGCCCTTGCTGAAGTATACAACTTCCACTGTTCCTGCTTTGTCCATTGAAGCAGAATTCTCATAAGAAGGTATTTAGACAGGTCAGGTGTGCGGTGCTCTTGGTAAATCCATGTTAGATATTCCAAGTCACCTTCTTGTTCTTTGTATATCTGGAAATGGTTTCCAAGAGGATCAATTTCACTACTTCCCTGGGAATGATGGTAAGGCTGGCCTGCCCCCATTTTGCTTGATCTTTTGGACACTAATTTAGACACTTTTAGACACTAATTATAACTAAATAATCCCTATATTGGTGACTCAAAACTTGTTCCCTTCAAGGTTTATTCTTTTTTGAAACTTTCAGAAGACTGCTATCTTTTCTTAAAATTCAGATCAATCAAGGTTTTTGTTAATGGTCTTTGGGCAATGTCAGCATCTACTTTTACTTTTTCATCTTAAATGATGTTTGGAATCTTCTGACTCTTTCATTGCCTGTACTTCCTCTAGGAATCATACATATTATTGAAAAAATATTCTTTCTGCTGGGGATCATGCCAGTTGTTCCAAAAGCCATCTAGGCATGTTACCATACTCATCTTTGACAGCAATAAATTACTGCCTTTTCCTCAGCATTTCTAAAAGCCATGCTCTTTAAAATAATCTTCTATTGTAATTTTGCATGACTCTCTGTCTTACCTCATTATACATAATAGATTTGAATAGTTCTCACAGGAAGAATTTATGATACACAACATAAAGATTTCTTCTGCTACTTTGACCCTAAATTTCACAAATGACTTCAAGTCTGTGGCCTGAACTGTACACCAAGACCAAGAAAGAAAGTCTACTGTAGATGTATTACTTCAAGGCTCATGTAGGGATCAAGAAATCCTAGGAACGCTAGCTGGTGTTGCTGATCTTAACTTATTCCCTAAGACCTAAAGAAAAGCCCTTTTCCCTAGGAAAAACAACCACAAGCCTAAACAAATGGCATTTATGCCTCCTCCTCTTCTCACAGCTCCCATTAATACGATGAGCCCTAATGTTCTACTAAATTATTTATTGGCTGAAATGGAATTTAAATTTGTCCTTTCACATTCGCTAAATCAGACCTTCACTATTACATTCCTGTCAGCCAATATATTTTCTTAGCTGCAATTATACATCAAAGTTTACTTGAATATCTGAATTCAAAATACCAGCCTCAAGGGATCAGTAAATACATAAGAATATGGAAAAATTTCTCAAACAAGCAGACTCTTCATAAGTTCAAAATTAATCTGTACTAGAAAGAAATAGAAAACAAAAGACGATAAAAGTCTGTGCAGTTTATTTACTATGAAAAAGCAAGACTGTTTCATTTTTAATTGTAATGCATTAAGAGGAAAATACTTTCTGTCAGAATTATCAAGCACATATTCCTCACTGGACTTAGTATCAGTTGCAACATGTGCCTAACTTTGTATTTTTCTGAAATGATAATAAAGTATTACTAATACTTCTTACATTACTGTAATAAAAGAAGAATGCTTGGGTTTTTTCCCTTGGAAAAGTTTTAAGTGCTTTAACAGCTCCAGGGACAAAGAATTTTTTCAAAAAACATTAACTTTTTCTAATTTCTTATAATAAATTACTTGTTTCTGCAACTGCAAATCTTCTGTATATATTCCCCACAGCCTATCTGCAAAGAGGAGTTATGAACATGCTCAGCCTCATAGCAGCTCAGAGCTATTGAGGCCATTCCTGACCACCAGTGCAGTGCTGCAGAAACACCAATACAAGATAGAGCCAAATGAAAGAGAAGCAAGGGGAGCTATGTAACTTGGATTACAGTGCAAGCAAGACCGAAGGACTAATGCTGTTTCCCAAAAAGACCTTGGGACTCAAATGGCACATTAACACTCTAATGAACAGAAAGGAAATAATGAAATCAAGAAATGGAACAAAGAAGAAAAAAAACTCAATATACACAGATAAAGTAAGTGAGGGTGTGTAGATTCTAGCCTCTGCTGTGGGTTTTGATGGCTAAGAAGCACCTCGGGCAAGCTGAAGAAAAATAAAGAACTGCCTTGAAGGGACAGCTGTTAATGACATGACAAGTTGCACTTCAGTGGAATCTTGATGGGAAGGAAGGAAGGAAGGAAGGAAGGAAGGAAGGAAGGAAGGAAGGAAGGAAGGAAGGAAGGAAGGAAGGAAGGAAGAAATTCTAACTTTCATCTAAGAATAAAAGGAAAGACGGATGTAGTAAGAAGGGGAAATAATAAAAATAATCAATAACAATGAAGTGACTGAAAATTCTCCTTTTCCCTGTACAAAGTTTCTCCCTTAAAAAGCTAAACCCAGGTTGTGTCAATACAGTCAGCATGAAATATACTTAGGGATGATACTGTTACCAGCCATATATGTTGCTTGAAAATGACTGATAGCATGGCATAAGACAGTTTAAGATAATTTAGATAAATAGCACATTTATCTAAACTCTACTGCATGTTCCACTGGCTGCAATATCTACTAGCACATTCTACTGGTTGCCCTGCTGTACCATGTGAGAACCAATCTAACGATGAAGGAAAGGAAGCCCATTTCACATCTGGTATTTTTCAGAGAATCTGAAATGATAGGCAGAATGCTAACAAAAGGAATCCACAGGTGAGAACTGCAGACATGGTCTTAAAGGATAGAGAAATGGAATTAAACAACTGTGCATAACCAAAGATACTAGAAAGATCTATACTGCAGCACAGAAGAGACTGCACCAACTTGGCTCCCTCTGCCTTACACTGTTCTTAACACTGTCCTGGTGTGTCAGCTCTATGCCATGAAAACAGCTCTTTGGAGGGCTGCGACACAGCCCTCACATTATTTACCCATGCATTTACTTTCAGTCATTTTTGACCGAAAAGACATAAAAAATAATGGTTACATCTGGACATCATGGAGATGTAGGGAGGCCAGGCAAACTCATCAGCAGGCCATCAGGTGACTCATTCTGAATATATCTGAAATGGGAGAAAATAGGGTAGAGGTTGTCTAATGGACTTGGACAGGAAGATCAGGAACACATTAAAATCTCATCAGTATCACTGCCTGAGTTAGGCAGGTTTTATACTGACAATAGATAAACAGCTAAAGACAATTGCAGATACCATGGAAAATCAGATGTGTGTAACAACAGCTGTCTATATCTAGAAGAGAGAAAACAGACTGGCTAAAGTGTAGCTCAAATAGCTAACTGGGCAGTATCTTGCTAGTGAGAGTAGGACACTTAGAGAGCTACAAAATGCATACAAATAGAGATGGAAGGAACAGCCTGAGGAGTACTTGAGAAATACTGGTGAAGAAACACAATTTAATTTGATTAATGACAAACACAACTTGACAAAGAAAAGTTGAGAGAAGGAAGTTTAAACAACTCAGAGACAGACTATTTGTACCAAGAGACAGGATAGGAAAGCTGCTCTGGAAGACAGGATGTATGGCCCAGCTCCCAGGTCCAGCAGCTGCAGTCCAAATGGATCTGCTGGGGAAGAATAGAAAGCAATGTGGGGACAAAATTGTCAGTACTGTTCATCCCTGGAAACAGGAGTCAAAAATATAAAAGGAATTACTGCCAACATTGGCAAAGTCAAGACTGCAAAATGTTACAGGTAAAAATAGTTACTGCCAATGCAGTACATGGTACAAGACTACAAAATAGGAAAGAACTTTGCTGAGGACATTTTTTGACAACTGATAGGCACGTTTAACTGCAAATAAAAACATAAAAAAAATAATAAAAAGAAGAGCACAAAGTTGGATAATTTGAGTGATGAATATGCTTGGAAGCATTGCCAAGTATCTTCTTTAGATTGTGATTTTGCAGGTGAGGTGTAAAATAGTATATTAGAATTTGGGCTTATTATAAAATCAGCGGTCTATTAGGTGGCAGCTGCTATGAAGAACTCTGAAATACTGAGGAGAGGTAAAACATTTGGAATGCAATGATGCAGCAGTCCCAGGTCAGGCCACTTCAGCAATTTTTTCCCCCTTGAAGCGGTGGAGGGACAATGATGCTAACAGAAATGCTGCTTTGAACAGTTCACTATTATCAGATTCTCTGGATTAACTTTTTGTTTCAGTCTTCATTTTTTACTCTTCGTCTGAGCCGGGAGGGCCACCTCTGCGGCACGGGGGCCCGGAGGTGCGCAGGGTGCAGCTGTCCCTGCTCCTGCCCTGGGCCAAAGCGCTGAGAAGAAACTGCAGCAGTGGGAGCAACACCACTGTTGTCCCAAAATAGGTTCTTTCACCTGGTGTGCAAGAGGTCAATCCACAAAGTCAAGGCATTTGGTTTATTTACAGTTCTGTGCAAAAAGGGGTTCTGGGCAGCAAACACAAAGCCAGCACGATGACTACCTTTTTACTATTTATACATTTTAGCAAACAAGGACATTAATGTTCATTGGCTACAAGTTACCTAGTTCTCTTATTAATTAGTATTCTATCTTCTGTTGGTTAATGATCATCTCACTTCTCATGCTAATCAGTCCACATAGTCTGTCTCTTCTCTTGAGTGAGTGGGTTTCTTGAGTCAGTGGGCTGCGAGTCGATGGTTGCAATATCCCTGTCAGTATTGCCTTCCACCCCATTAGAACCGATTTCAGCACAGTTGCTGAGTTGTCTTTGTTATTTTCTTCCTTGTCCTGGGAGTTCTGCCAAATGTCCTTGTGGCCCATAAATTCTGCGTTCTTTGTGCCCGCTATCAGCAGCACACCCTCTTCCCAAGCTTTGCTAACCTCCCTCTAGGTCTGAGATCACCGAAACGGGTCAAGCCCTACAACTTAACAAGGCAATTCTACTGAGGAGTAATTTCTCTTTTTAACACCTGAGCATCAATTAGAGCTTGTTCGCTGCTGTTTCACAGATTAAAACTCCTTTCTTGTTGATTAAGCTTGCACATATACAAAGATCAAACATCATAGAACAATCTTTCTTAAGAAAATTTTTACATATTTCACACTTTACAACACTGAAATAGCAGAGCCATAATTAAAACATCATGAGTCGTATCACAAAACGGTGAAAAGTTTAATGGCAGCTTCTTTATCAAAGTGCTCCTCATTCATGCATTCATTAATTAATTTGAAGTGTTTAATATTAACCATGTTTAAAAAGACAGTTTNAATGGAGGCACAGGAGTGCGCTGTGGCGTAGCGCGCAGGACTGGCTGTGTGGAAAGGGGCCCTGCAAGCCGGGCCGGGGCCTTGTTGCTGGCCCAGCGCCCCCGGCGCGGTGCTGCAGTGCCATGGGCATAACGCGCTGCTGGGCGGGCACCCCTCGGCTCCAGCCCCGCGGTGGCGGCAGCAGACAACGATGAGCCCCTGAGGGCTCTCCGTGGTGCGTGCTTTTTCTTGCCCGGTGCCTCATAGAAGTGCATAGGTGTGAGGGGTGGACATTCATTTTGATATTTATTACCTGGTCTGACGTTACCTGCGTTTTCCTCAGGATTTTCTTGTGTGCCGACCCTGGCGACCAGTGACAGGACCCGAGGGAATGGCCTGAAGCTGTGTCAGGGGACGTTTAGGTTGGGTATTAGGAGAAGGTTCTTCACCCAGAGGGTGGTTGGGCACTGGAACAGGCTCCCCAGGGAAGTGGTCATGGCACCAAGCCTGACACAGTTCTAGAAGACTTTGGACAATGCTCTGGAAATAAGCCTTCTGCTCCTCTGTTTCTGCTGTCCCACAGACTGTTAGAACATGGTAATTAACTTCTATCACAGGTGAGAGCAGTGCTCAGTATTGTGGTAGCTAGTGGCTGGATATTGTCGCACACAGAGAAGGATAGGTGGGACAGGTTTTTCTCTTACACAGTCACTGTGGAAGTGACAGCCTGGCACAGGTAGCTCCAGGTTAACCACAGCACATGGGAATGCTTGTTTGGTGGACAAAGAGCAAGCCACAGTTAGTGCCAGTGTCAAGGTCATTGGAGATGTGGGTCTGTAGGAAAGCAGTTAGGCTTTGCCCATTCTGCTCACAAGAGTTCAGCCTCCCTTGTCCTTTTTCTGTGGGGAAATAGAAAGTTAATGAAAGATCAGAAAGTGTTTGCAGGAAATTCTTCTGAAAAACTATATCATTAAGCAAAGATACTTCAAGCTGTATTCAACTTTTCTGTTCTCAAAACTCACTCTAAGGCCATGTTTTATTTTCAAATTTAACTTGCTCCTTTTTTTTTTTTTTCCCAGTTAGAATCATGGCACTGAAACAGGTTTCCAGCAACAAATGCTTTGAGGGTTTCCAGAAGGTATTTGAACATGACAGGTAAAACACCACTGAAGCAACCTAGATGTTTAGCATGGGGCAGTGAATCCATACTGTCATTGCTGTCAGTGTTTGCAGTCTGCAGGAAAATAGCATGTTCTCACTAATATCCATATTTCAGTAAGGAATAATGTCTGCTGCTGCTTTGGCAATGTTCTTAAATTTCTGTGTTAATGTTTAACATAATCTGGTATACTTAGTGCTGCAGATCTGAGATGGGAAGATAGTATTTTACCTTTGAAAATGAAGCTCCACTACTTTGGTTGTCCTAGTTGCAGCACAGAGAACCACTGTGTGGGCAAAGTTCCACTCACTCTACTAGATATTTCACTTCTGTGCACTCTGGAAAAGTGCTGTGAGCAGACAGGCTCAGTAAACATTCTTGGTTGATGAAGGTGAACAGAAAAACAAGCTTTTTAAAATTTTTAATCCAAATAAAAAGAAAGTCATTAGTTGTGCTTAGATAAGACTTTATTGACAGTTTTAGCATTAATATGAATTGAGTTGGTTGGTCTGTAGACTTAGCAGATTGAAATCTCCTCTTTCTGGGACATGCTGTGCAGTGTATGTTGCGCAAGTGGATGTGTTCTTCAGTAAAAATTACTTTGCAATTTGATAGCCAAAGCTCAAGCTAAATATTGCTGGGATTCAAAATTCAATTTTCAACCTGTTCCTGGTTAGCAGCACTGTGAAAATCTGGCTTATTTGTAAGTCTCTGTTTTAAGTATATTCAAAATAAGGTAGAAGAGTTCGCCTGTTGCCAATTCCAGAGTCTAAGGCTGAGTTTAAAATTTGATTTTCACTTCCTTTAACTTAGTTGTTACAATCACTGACCAAATCTCTCTTTGAATGAAATGCATTGATCCAACTTCCTTTTTTTAGTGTTGGTGACCTTGGTAATTAAGTAGTGGTGATAACAAGGAGTATTTTGTTGATACAGTGCAGAGCTAAAATGCAAAATGAAATTTGGAATCTACTTGCCTCCAAAAGCGGAAACTGGAAAGTGTCCTGTGCTGTATTGGCTCTCGGGTAAGTAACATGAATTTTAGTAGCTTAAGAAATACAATCTTTAACATGTTTAAGCTACTGCACTACAGTTACTGAAAACCTAATATAGAGGTACTGCAGTGGCAGCTTTTGAATTCTACAAAACCTCATCTTCTGGAAGGCGTATTTACTTTGAGCGTACTGTAAATTAGGATGCAGCTTGGGAGTAGCCTAGCAGATTGTGTTCTAAAATTCTCGGTGTTCAAAATGTTATACTCTTTTGTTCTAAAATGTTCATACTTTTTGTTCCAAAACATATACATAAAGGTTCTCCTGGAAGGCCTTCCCATTTGGACACCTCCTGCTTCCCTTTGTTTTTGACAGGCTGCTTCAGCTGCCTGTGTAGGGATGTGAAATAGAGCCCATGAAAGCCAGCACATTTTTCCTGTGGGCTCCAGCTTATCCTGAGTGCTGTTTTGCAGGGAGCAGCTGGTGAACTTCAAGAGAGGTGCTGTTAGCTGCCTTAGCAGAAGCATGTCTAGAGTGAGCTAAACCTGTGGGATCAGAAAGGGCCAGGGTCTTAACAGGGTTGTGCAGCAGGAGTGAAGTTGCCTCATGTGCAGTTAATTAATTAAATCTTTTTTTTCCCTATTATTCAAAATAAAAAGGAGAAACTCTGTTCTGCAATTTTAGGAGTTGCTTTATTGAGGCTTGTGTTTAGAAAGCTGGAGACTGGACTATTAGTGTGGAGACTCATGTTCCTTGTATGTTCCTTGTGTGTTCCTTGTTCCTTTGTATTTCACAAAACAGCTGGTGGGTCTGATTTGTGTCATGACAGCGAACTGTGTAAAAATGTTTATCCTTGAAGTTAGGAACATCAAAATTGTCTGAAGAGCTCTGAGCTATGCAGCACGTTTATTTTATTGAATGTAAACCGTGTTGTCTTGGCTAGTATATCAGTCAAATTAGGTTATTTGCAACTTGTCCTCAGAGAAAACTAGAATCATTAACCCCTCTCAAATTGCAGTGAAGAAAAATGGAAATATTACAGAATCACAGAATCAGCAGGTTGGAAGAGACCTTCAAGATCACCGAGACCAACCCATGCCCTAACACCAGCTCAACTAAACCATGGCACTGAGTGCCACATCCAGTCTTTTTTTAAACACATCCAGGGATGGTGACTCCACCACCTCCCCGGGCAAACAATTCCAGAACTTTATCACTCTTCCAGTAAAAAACTTTCTCCTAACATCCAACCTAAATTTCCCTTGGTGCAGCTTGAGTCTGTGTCCTCTTGTTCTGTCAGTTGTTGCCTGGAAATAGAGACCAACCTCCACCTGACTACAACCAGCTTTCAGGTGGTTGTAGAGAGTGATAAGGTCACCTCTGAGTCTTCTTTTCTCCAGGCTAAACAACCCCAGCTCCCTCAATCGTGTGAAGTATAATTGGTCTGTAATTAGACTTCATTTGCTGCGGTACAAAAGGCATGGATTGCTGTGGGTTTTGGAGCCAGAGCGCTTACAGGTCCTTTATCCTGTCTAAAGTATGTAGAATATGTCAGACCACGTGTGTAATTCTGTAATGCAAACAACTGAGATGACAGTAGACAGAAAAACGTAGTTGCAGGGTTAGGTGTCAGAAGTTAACAGTGTCAGCCTTGGGAAAAGTGTCTGTGGTCAATGGCTTTAAATACACAGTGCTTGCAGTACACTGCATGAGTAGGTGCTCGAGGGGATAGAGTGCACAGTGACCTGGTTTTGGTCACGTGTTAGTGTCACTAGATAAGACAGTGCAACTGTGTGTTTCTGTGGATTGTTAACTATTGTTGAGCCTAATGAAAAGACTTTTCCATGTTTATGGAGATAGGAATCCCTCGTGTTTTTCAAAACCTTTTCTGTCAAAAAGGGTTTTGAAACCAGTATGCTGTGAGCAGCGGGTAACCAATGCTATTTTTGTTTCTAGGGTTAACCTGCACAGAACAGAATTTCATAACGAAAGCTGGTTTTCAACAAGCTGCAGCTGAACATGGCCTTATTGTAGTGGCACCAGACACGAGCCCACGTAAGTTTTAACAAGAGACATGATAACAGGCATTACACTGAAATGCACTGTCTCTGTCCTCAGAGAATGGAGTGCTGCAGTGTGTTGAAAAGTGTGTTGCCCGCCTGAGTCAGAATATGACCTCACCTCTGCATCTTGCGTTGCTCAGGAGTTTATCTTGTGTATGTTCTTAATAACGTGGTAGTGAGAGTTCAACATTTGAAACTCTGTTACTGTTGTGACACTAAAACTAGAACAAAGGGGCCCTTGAGTTCAGCACAGATGAGGAGAGGGAAGAAAAGTGAAACAAGAAATGTGTATTATTAGAATTCTTGCTGACATTTTGTGGCTTGCTGAGAGCCTATAAAACCTGCAGAACTATGTTGCCACACAAAGCTGCAATGCTTGCTCTTTATTGTATTCTGTCTTCTAAAGCCAATTAAATTCATGTCTTCAGAGGATTCCAGTACTTGGAAAAGCAAACCAAAAACCCTTCTCTCCTGCAGCTACAGTAGACTATGGATGAATGGATTTTTTAAATGATGTGGTGTTATTTGTGTAAGGCTGAATTTATGATATGGGAAACCTGGAAATGGTGGATCTTCAATCATTGGAAATACGGTTATTTGGGGATTCACTGTTTTATGTTTCATATTTGTTGGATTCTGCTAAAGTTGCATGAGTGCTGTATACAAAGATGGCAGCCTTCTAATATTTCCCAAGCTTTAGAGGGTCACATCTGGCTGCAAGCAATATGGGAATGAAGTGATTTCACATCTAAGTTTTGAAGTTGTGTCAGGGCAAAGAACATAAATACATGTTTCTAATGAAGAAGAGGGACAGAAGAGCAAGGTTTGTGTATGAATGAACTTTACACTTCATTGTTGCTATTTGCTGCAGGCTAGAAATGGGCAACTAGCCTTTGCATTATTCACATTGGATAATTATACTGGAACTTGGTTTTGGTGTTGTCTGTGTAAGTTGTCTCTATCAATGTGTAACTGCATTTGCATAGGTCATTGCTTTGTCCATTTTCTTTTAAATCCCTCATGGCAGCTTCTCTCTTGCCTTTTAGTGTAGTAACTGATAAGGATTGCTCTGCTATTTAGATGAATTTTGGTTGCTTCATATTATACTCTTAAATTTTAGCTCAGAGACCCCAAGTGTTATAAAGTCTCTTTGAGCTGTCTGGAGAAACAAGTGAAAAGCAATTCAAATATAATCATGAGTTGAGAGGTACTGAAAATGGTTACATGTGCTTTTTAATTGTGTAGTTATGACTGCATGAGAATTACCTTCCAGGAGCTAGGAGATATATCTGGATGGGGAAAAAGACTGCATGAAGTCATGAAATACCTCATTACAGACTGTCTGTCGGGCCTTGATAGACTTTACTTTTCCTTCTTTGAAGGGGTTTGTTTTTCCAGACAGGTATGCTGAGCAATATTATGCAGATTCCTTTTCAAAGTCCTTTTCTCAAGGCTTCCTTAGAGGTTTTTTTTACCATAATGAGCATTGCCTTCATTGCCTGGCAAGACTTCCTGAGCTTTTGTCCATCTCCAAGGTACTGAAGTAGACTTTTTACATCCAACATGTTGTTTAAGCACCACAGTCCTGTGATTTCTGGACTGTTAAGTTACAGAATCACTCAGTGTTCAAGGACGTCACTGGAGCAAAGTCAACTTTGATCCTTGTACAAATCTGATTTCACACTGTGGCAGGTATCTCTGCACAAATTGGGAGGGACTGTCGAGCTACACGTGGGTTTGCAGTGTAATCTGACAGCAGTAAAAGCCCATGTAGTTTTGAATTGCAGAAACTAGCAACATTTTGGAGAAAGGGAGGCCATTATTTCCTATCACATACACCTTGAAATATTACATTCTCTTCTGCAAACCAGGTTGGTAAATCAGACTAATCAAAGGGAGGACTGGATGGGATGTACTGGCTTTCAAGGACACGTCTACAAATTTAGTTTGAAAGTATAGCCTTGAAAAAGAGGATACAATCCTGCAGTTATTCAAAGAAGAAGTTACTTAAGTTTCATGGAGAGTTGTAGGTGGGAGCAATGAAATGAATTGCAGAAAAGGTAGAGGTATAGACTTAAGAAATTATAGGAACAGTGAATGTTATTATTCTGGAGAATCTTAAAAAGGGAGGTGTAGCAGACATTATTTGAAGCACATAAACTGACTTGGACACACTGGTGATACGTGGTTCTGTCATTTTGAGGGGAAAGGAAACTTCTGTTTCTCACAGTTTCTTGTACTTCATAGGCTGAGGTCTAATGATTGAAATAAGCTGATAGCACCAATTTGCTGACTTTTGATTAAGTCCCTGGTAAATTGGACAAAGCTTTACAGAAGTAGTGTAGGAGATGTGTATGCTGTATTTAGTTATGGAGAGATACTGACGCTATTTATAAATTGGATATATCTGTAGATATTATGTAAGTGACAGTTTGAGAGTGTTGGAATAACTTGAAAACACTGTACTAATGAATGAAAATCTGAATTGTCTTATACTTGAAGGGGTAGATATATGATGATAGAGAAACTTGTGTCCCGAGTCTGATTTGTATGGCACGTTCTCCAACTCTGAACATGTAGTAAAGGAAAGATTTTTCATGCTAGGTGGCTGCAATATTGAAGGAGAAGATGAAAGCTGGGATTTTGGCACCGGTGCTGGTTTTTATGTGGATGCCACTGAAGACCCTTGGAAAACAAACTATAGGATGTATTCCTACGTAAAGGATGAGGTAACTTTGCTGCTGGGTTCTGGTGTTGTTGCGTAAGATAAAGGGGTGTGGCTCAGTCATAGGAAATTCCGACATCTTGTGTTACAAGGTTCTATAGTGATACTTTGAATTACTTATTATCAGTTCAGTTGTTTCATTTTGATTTTACATTCCCGTTCAAATTGGTCTCAGGGCACAATCAAAAATGTCAGGCTAAAACCAGAGATGTGCCTTTGGTTTCAGTGGCTTTGTGGCATTAAAAGGTATTAGTTGTGTGCTTTTTCTTAAACATATTAGTTGTGCTTTTTTCTTAAACATACTCAAGTTGCTTTAACATTTTTGTTACACTCTTGTTTCCTTTACAGCTGCCTAAGCTAATAAATGCCAATTTTCCAACTGACCCTGAACGAATGTCTATTTTTGGGCATTCCATGGGAGGCCATGGAGCTCTTATTCTTGCTCTGAAGAATCCTGGAAAGTACAAAGTAAGATGAAGGATAGCTTATATGAGGTATACTAATGCTTACAAAGATTTCTATAGATGTGATAGAAGAAAACATAATACTGAGTTCTTATAGGGCATTAAATGTATAAATAATTTCAGTTGCAGCAGTTCATTGTTACATAATATTTTTTTTCATGCTGTCTTTCTGAACAGTCTGTATCAGCATTTGCTCCTATCTGCAACCCAATTCAGTGTCAGTGGGGGAAGAAAGCCCTTGGTGGATATCTGGGACCAGATGCAAGCAAATGGGAGGTATGTGTCACATGCTGCAGCCGCAGTTCTTTAATAACAGATGAGTGAGTGAGCTGTAAATATACCACAGCAGGAGCCTGGAACAAAACTCTGGGGTGCCCCTGAGCTGGTACTGTTGTTCTACTACACCCCTAAGTATGGAAAAGCATTGTATGTTTCTGGTGGGTGTGACTTGCTGTTGCCTGAAAATGTGATGAGATACAGGTCTCTCATTACATCGACTACATTCCTCTCTGTTTTATGAAGATTTAAAAATCTGGGCTAGGAAGAATTACGAGCAGTGTATTTTTGTAGTAGCCTGGAAAGAAAGACTGCTGCAAACTGTTCAGAGTGTTGACCTTCATGTCATCTGCAGGGGCAGCCTGTGGGAGGCAGCTCCAAGAGGAGCCCATTGGATACTTGGAAATTGGTATCCTGCAGAACAGCATTAAATTAGACAAAGTTAGGTTTTAGCTCCGGGGCTCTAATTTTGAGATATAAGTAGTTGCATATGAATGGCTAAGATGCAAAAATGTTTGTCTGCATGGTTGCTGCATTATTTGGGCAGCCCTTCAGTATTTTTAATCTGAACTTAAACATTGCACTGTATTTCTAGAATTAAGTTAAAAGGGATCATCGTGACCATGTGCTCAAATTTTCTTGTAAATAAGCACAAGCTGCAGTTCAATCCCTTGTAAATTGGATTAAAGTATCCCTTAGGAAGACTTCCATGTCTGATTAAAATTTTACAGGATTGGAGAGTGCTATCTGCTTTCATAATTGGTAATAGAGTAGCTTGTTAGAAACCACCAGTAAAATTTGCTTAGACTTACTGTAATGGATTTGTTGTGAAACAAAACAAAACTACCCAAAAAACCCGTTTTCTGTCCCCTTAACTTGTTTTGGAGCTCTTCTGCAAACCCAGTCCAGTAGATCAACAGCAGTCATCAGGAACAGACTTAGACCTGCCTTTGGCACAGATATACAACCTCTGATCTCTGTATTTTGGCACAAAATTGCCATGTAAATATGTGCAGGATCATTTTATACCATGACCCCAATGCTGGGCTGAGCCCAAGCTCCCATTTCCATTGTAGTGTCACTTCTGCATCTGGTGGCAACCTGGAAGGACGGCTCTGATGTCTTTGTGTAGGGCTTTGGATTTTGCTGTCTGTCGGTGATCCGCCTTCTCCAGCCTTAAACACTTCGCTGTCTTTTTAAAGGAGTTACTTATTTTGAGCATGTACCAAGCACAGGACCCCACGGGTAACATGTTCCCTATGCACAATTCCATTTCGATACGTGTATTTTTAAAGTCTTCAGTTTTTGTTTCTCATTTGTACCGAGTTTTCTTGGTCAAATTATCATAGTTGGGTTACACCGATGTTTTGGCCTTCAGCTGCCAGAATAATTACAGCAAGACACCAAGTTTCTTCAGCAGGATCTAGTTTCTGCACAAGGGTGTGAATTAGTACTGATTATATGGCTGTTCTTCGATTCTGTAGGAATTTATCCCTGACCTGGATGTTCTGTTTTGTCAAACTGCCAACTTGGTAATTACTTAGATGATACAATTTGCCCTTTTTAAAGCATGGGTATTACTTTTCAGTTGCCTGGAATTTCCCTAGTTTTTTGCTCTTCCAAAGTGTAACTTGGTGTCCTGATCAGTGCTGCCTAGGACTCTCTCTCTGTGCCATTCTTTTCCTGGAGTCAGCAAACTGAAACCAGTTGAATGTATGTAACTGAATGTCATTTCTCTTTTATTTCTGCAGGCATATGATGCTACACAGCTTGTGAAGTCCTACGCAGGCTCTCGCCTTGACATCCTGATTGACCAAGGCAAAGATGACCAGTTCCTGTCCGCGGGCCAGTTACTGCCTGATAACTTCATTGCTGCCTGCACCGAGCGGAAAATCCCAGTAGTCTTCAGACTGCAGCAGGCAAGTTGCTTCTGCTGATCTTGATTGTTGGATTCTTGTTTGTGCATTTTGGGTGTATGCAGCAGGCAGCGAAGAGTGTCTGTTAAGGGGGCATGCTCTCACTGTGGCTGTGTCCCTGCCCAAGTGAGGCAGAGGGTGAGAAGTGACGCTTTCCGTTCCGTCGGCCACCGAGGTGTGCAGCACCACCCGACTCAGCCGCGCTTCACCACTAGGTGCCGTGGTGCTTCCAGCTTGGAGAGGCTGATCCCTTCGTGGGG
Source organism: Ptilonorhynchus violaceus (assembly GCA_013397565.1). Taxonomy (NCBI): domain Eukaryota; kingdom Metazoa; phylum Chordata; class Aves; order Passeriformes; family Ptilonorhynchidae; genus Ptilonorhynchus; species Ptilonorhynchus violaceus. Next base: position 3,686,597 of record VZRJ01008648.1, on the reverse strand, counting down.
ACTGGGGCCGCCGGTGCTCGGCTGAAGACACAGCATTAATCATTTTTAATGAGTATCACAGTCACTGTACAGCCAAAGTGACAGATGGCCTTTTGCTGCATCCCTTATCTGTGCTGTGGATATTGCGTTTACCATAAAACTTCGTGATTTAGTTTGCATGTGTTTGTGTAAATGAGGGAAGGGGTGGAACTGCTTGACATCCTAGATTCATTTAAAGACCCAGGTGGAAGGATTGCTCTTTCCTATAGTGCCGCGACCCGGAACAACACTGTCCTGGGAGCACTGGAGTCTTTGTAAGCCACTGGCAACTTCCACCCAGACCCAGTGGGGGGCCCAGCTGTGGAGAGTGAAGGATTGTCCTCTCTGGTTTATCATAACCCCTGCACTTAAAGATAAGAGTTCGTGCTGATGAAGAGGAGTGGTCCCTATGTTTTACCAGTAGGACAGTGCCAGTGAGGGCAACTGTTCTCTCACATTGCATCTCACTCTTCAGCTGACCCTTGCTGTTACCCATCTCTGGCTTACAGGCACAGATTAGGGCAGGTTAAGGTACTTTGTTTAGCTTCCTAGTGTTCATATATACTTAACCTGTAACATATCCCTTACCATTTTTTTGTATAATCCAGGTATTTCTTAAAATGGATCAAACCACAAGAGTCATTGCCTTTCCTATAAGAGAGCTTACCATGATTGCTTTATACAAACTGTATGTTCTTTGCTGATTTCTTTGTTGTTGTTCTTTTCTAGGGTTACGATCACAGCTATTTTTTCATTGCTTCATTTATTAATGACCACATCAAACACCATGCAAAATATCTCAATGCTTGAACCAGCTGGATGTGAGTGTTACCTGGCCAATATAAATCAAGGGATAGAAGTGAACTAAACAAAAATCATTTGCTGAAGTAATGTTTGTAAAATTGAGCTTTTCTGATTGTACTGCTGAGAAAAATAAAAGTCCCACTTAATTTGATGTGTGTGCTTTACAGTAAGTATCTGGAATGTTCTTGCATGCTTGGAAAACTCTCTCATCACCATGAAGGTACAAACTGCATTCTGGGGCAAAATGTAAGGCAGCAGATGAGTGAGTTTGGGTTTGTACGTGAGACCTCGAGAGAGCTTCTAGTGCAACTGTGCAGAGACTATGAATAACAACAGCCCCTTCATGTAATTAATTACCAGGGTTTACTTCGTCCTTTAATGGTGAAGGAAGTCCTTAGTGGCACAACTGATCAAGCCACTTAATCTGAAGTGGTAGGTGTATTTTTCCTTGGCCTATCTAAATACATTCCAAGGACCAAGTCTGGTGGAGAATACAGACAGAAGTTTGCTATGCACAATAGTTTACTGTCCTGTGTGCTATCAAACAAATGATCTGGAGTATTTCAGGGATGATACTTACAGAAAAGACCTCTTAAAAACCATGTGAAGGAAGCAGTCTGTAGTAAAGGGTTCTTTTTCTCTACTTACCTTTGATTCTTGCAGAGTGTGAAAGGCTTATGCTGTTTCTTAGATTTATCAGGACTGAGAGGAAACTGCTAAATAGATCTGAAAAAAGCAATTACTGCCTCGATGATCTGATATCTCATTGTTGAAATCAAGTGTGCTTATTGTACAAAAGATGGCAGAATTTAGGCCTGACAGTTGTAGATCTAAACTAGCTCTTGGTGGTATAATTCTGCCTTGGACAAGAACACAGATTGTTCCAGTGAGCTGTTTATCATATATGCAGGTACTCACTTGTAAACTCAGCCTTCTCATGGTTCAGCTGGACCTGAATCATTGCTCAAACTCACTCTTGCTAGAGGAGATATTAGGATAGATGGAGGACTGGTTGCCTTTTTGCTGAATGCTCTCCTGTGTCTCTGGCCCCTGCTAGATTCTAGGTTATGGGGAGGCTGATGCTGGGAACTTACATCTCTGTGCTGGTGACAGGCTTAAATTATCTATTCACTTTTATCAATCTTGCATCTATTTATTTGTGAAGTAAGATCTGAAGGCTGGGAAGATACAACTGGGTGCATTGCAAGAATTCTCCAAAAGGAAATTATTGCAGAAAGACCCTCTGCTTCCAAAATCCACTACCAAATGTGAAGAAGTACAGCTATAAAGTCACCTGTTCACTAAGGTAAAGACACTTTTCATTAGAGAAAAGAGAATCTAGCAGAAACTGTAGTGGCTGACTTCAGGAACTTTCATGGGACAGAGAAGGCTGGACCCTGTGCCTGCTACTTGTCTCTGCAGACAGGGACAGGGCAAAGCAGGCCTTTTAGCCCTGGCACACTGGGTTAGCTCCGGGGCTGAAGGTGTTACTCCGTTACTGCTTGGATTCAGTACAATCAAGGAATTGCCATATTTTGTTTGCTAGAGCAGAAGCCTGCAGAACAATCTCTGCATTTCAGGAGGAGAAGCTGCCCTGTACAGACAAGTGGAAGCAGTAAAATGAACAACTCTCATACATCAATGTGAGCAGGAGCAGCAAAGCTACAGGAAGAACATTTGCAGTTACCCAGCTGGATCTTATTCCTAGTTGAGCTGCACAATTCCTTTATTTGCATCACATCATCATCTTCTCCATCCCCAAACCCATCATTTCCGGTGTTATGCTCTCCAAACACCCTCCTTCACAAGAAATCATCAGTCACAGGGACAGGCATTAAAGGGTTTCTGTAAATAATATAAGTTTAATTGTAACTACAGTAAAGATTTTCTATATACATTATGTTCACTGCGCAGGGTATTACAGATCTGCCATGCATGTTTTATTGCACATATAAATATTGTACAAAGGGTCATGAAGATTCTCTTTTTAGCCGTCCAGGTTAAGACTGCATAAAAAAAGCTGTATTACAAAATACTTAAGAGCTATTTATTTACAGCCAACTTCAAGCAAATACTGAAAGACACTATCAGGAGAAAAACAAAATTTAATTATGAAAAAACCAAGATTTGTCAAAATAATAATTACAAAGCTTCATGTTGCCATATATACATTGTAAAAAAATACTCAGGAAACCTGCATTTTATCCCTCAGGATGCAGAAATCAATATTCCTATTTTTATACTCGATCCTTGAATGCTTTTAAGATTTGATAAACTCTGACTTGAAAACTTATTTTCTTTACATTGCTTGTGTTTTTTGACAAAACAGATATTTGTGCAGCTCTGTAAAATATTAAAATACATTTTCATTTAGTGTTAAAGTGCACAGTACATTTTATAGGAAACAATACACTAGCTGCCAATCAAAATTACAATTTAAGTCAATGTTCCCTCTATAAAATAAATGTTTTTGCTTTGGTTGAAGTAACTGGATATTCCATGCATACTGTCTCATTGTCTGCAAGTCCACTTTCCTCCTCCTCACATGTTGCTGTCACTACATCCCAGCCCGTTAGCAGTTTGTGTATTAAAGCGTGCAGTCTGCATTCAAATACCATATGAACCATGAAAAATCTGCTACTGGAACATTGGTGGGTTTCAAGGTAGTGCCTGTGAACATGTGTGTAACTGTCTCAAGAGGTGGTGGTGATAAGTATGCATCACTCTTCCCAAAAGTCTTCATAAAATAGTTCTCTCCACCTACTCTTGCTTAAATATTTTGTCCTCACCCCCTATTGCCTCTTTTTTTTGCCACTCTACATTTCAAACTCCCTGCTCCTTGCCCCCAGCACCCAGCCAGCTCCCCTTTTCACCACATGCAGCTGCCCCATCCTGCTTGCCCAAATCCCATCACTGGCTTCTTGTCTGAATGAAAATGGGATGTTCCAGGGATCAAAAGAATCGCCATGCTGGAACCTTTTGATCTAAAATGCGTGATGTCTTAATAATAAATTAGGCTTTTAAAAATCTTGTTGAAAAATGTAAAGTGGTGATAAGGAGAAGAACTTTATTTCCTATTGCTGACATGGAAGTAGAGGTCTGATGCTGCCAACGTGCACTACAGAACATTGTGCTTAATTCTGTGGAGCCTTTTAGAGAGAAGCACGGCCCCCAGGCAGGTTGGATCTGGAAGATAAGGTCTTTGAGACTGCCTTTGGCAATTTTAATCATTTTATCGCCTCTTGAAGGAATTACTGAAGAAAAAAAATATTTTGGCTGCCTGGTAAATCTTGTTACTGGTCTTGTGCTATTTTTAATTATTTGTTCTGTAGTGCTGTAATCTTTCAAAGAAATCAAGTTACAGTGCAAAATTACATTTCAAGACACATGATCCTAATGCACATAATTCATTTTGTTGCGGCAAAAGTTAAATATCTTGTGCATAGTAAAATAAGCAATCAAAAATATTTGTTCACATTTATTTTTCAAGTTTACATATTTCCTTTTGTTTTTTGTTCCTAAACATCTATATACAAATAAAATGGGTGTGCTCTCACTTTCAGCCAATTTAGTCTAGTGAGGGGAGAAGTGCTACTGGAATGTAGGAAACTCAATGGAATGCAGACAACTTTTTACCAATGTTCCACAGATTCAAGAAATAAAGAATGCCATTCCAGCTAGCTGTTCTTTTAATAAAAGCACCTATTTTGTTTGCTTTTTATCTTACATATTAGAAAATACAATTTACGGAGATCTAGAGCTACTGCACACCAAGTAGAATAAAAAATAACTAAGTATTTATATTAAAATAAAGTGTTTAACCACAAAAAAAGCAGTAATAAAATACAGTTTCCTAATTTACATTTTGCATCCAAAGGATGAATAACAACTCACTAATAAATAATATTTATATAAATATTTTATGTCAGGATATTTGTAAAAGGCAATAGCCTGAAGCAACTGCAGAAAAACCTAAGGTGGTAGCAGTCTGATTTCCCCTCCCTTCTCCCTCCCCCCAAATGATTACAGTGATTCTTAGTTTAATAATACAAAGGTATCTTGCTGCAAGACAGCTGTGTACTCCACACGTTTTTAAGTGGCAGAGAGGTGGCTGTTTTAGTTAAGTATTGTACAAAGTGAGCTATAAAAGCAGTGAAGCCCCAACTTCCTCTAGAAAATGTTTCTGCTCAGTTTCTGCTTTGTAGTTCGACACATACATACAGTCTGAAACATGGTTTTAAAATCAAAGCATAAGAATACTCTTGGAGTACTGGAGTTGTTTTCAATGCAGTTTGAAAAGATGGGCAGTTTTTGATTCTTTCATGGCACAGTGGAGCTGGTAACAGCAGAGAGAGTAGTTTCATGTGAACAAAGCTTGTTTCACTGTGGTTACATCTAGCAATGCTTGAACTGTTATGCTCACTTTTACCAAGCCCTTTTCTTCTAGGATGTGATGTGGTAGGCAGAGCTTCTCCTACAAAAACACAAACAAATGAGTAAAAATTAGAATATTCAATACTCATTGCAGAACCTTACTTTATATGATCACATTTGGAACACAAAGCCCAGCAAGAAGGAATCATTTCCTATTTTTAATTAAAAAGAACTTCATGTGATTTTGACAGAAAAGTATGATTTTGCTCTCATTACACCTATGAGTTAGTGGGAGATCTGTTAATAATCTGGGCCCCAGAAACCAAGCTGTTCTGGGGTCATTCCAGCATGTAAACCTTTTAGCTAAGAGTGAGGCCAGCAAGCACACACTGAACTTTCACCAAGCAGACAACACGGCATTTGCCTTCCCATGACATATGTGTCAGCTGGGGCATGGAAGCCTGATTTTTTCAGAAAAAAACACATTCTCCCCCTGAGCTCTAGACAAATCCCAGGATATGCACCCTGAAAACTACATACTAGCACTTAAGAGAAAAGTGCGTGCAATGTTGTGCATTCAAAGGGCAAAGCGTTTCGTTCCGAGTATTAGCATCTTATTTGAAATACTCAGGAATCAACTTTTATTCACCATAAGGACACAGCAGTCGTGGCCAGGATGAAACCCACCAGCTGTCCACAGAGGCTGTTACAGCAGAAGACAGTCAAACAGTAAATACTCTATCTCCTACAGGGAGCAAGACACCCACCAGTGAATATTTCAAGGGGCAGCCTTTTGTCATGACTGGCCTTCTCTTTAAAAAGAAGTTTTTCTTAACATAACTGGGTATTCTTGTTAAAGAAATCAATGAAATTATGAAATCAGGCAGCAGGTTTATAATAAATAAATGGAAAAGCCAGACTACATCACAAACAGTAATTGCAACTGTGAGACTCATTGCCACAACATGGAAGCCAAAAGCGTAAGTGGGATGACAAAAATATACAGATAAGAGAAAACCCCAAACAGTGCTATTAAACACAAACGCATGGAAACAAGTGTCTGGCTCATGAAGTCCTTAAGCTGCATGTCAGATGGCTTTAAGCTTGAAAAGGCACCATGTATGTGATCTAACCTTCTGCTCCTTCCCTATACATCCATACATGACCATCAGCAGACTTGGGATAACCAATGTTTTGGAAAGAGAGGGTGGTTTTGATATTCTCACTACTGAATATCTTAGTCATTCAATAAACTTTTAGCTTTTAAAACTACTGATGCATTTGAGATTCTATTTTAATTAATGGCCTGTCTTCTACTGAATATTCTTCTTGCTTCTGTAATATTAACTAAGGGTCCCTTATTTTATTCATGGTCCTTTTTCACACTTCCCTCATATTGATTATTTCTTCAATTTAAACCTCACTGATCTCTTCAACCTCTCTTCTCGTGAGACATTTTTTCAGCTCTAGTTCCTTCCTTGACTCCTATGGGTGCTTAGAACTCAATATAATACTCAAAATGATGCAACTAGTACACACAAGAATAATTCATACAGTCTTTATTATGTTATGCACCTATGTTCAATTGCTTTCATCTCCCTCCACTGTTGTCCAGTCCTTGATCAGGAAATCTCCAAGGGGCCATAGCTCCATCAGAAAAGTATAAAACAGCTGTTCCACTGCTTCTGATATTTATGACTTTCTTTTGTTAATGAATATTTCCTTTATGCATAACCAACAGTTAGCTTGCTTACATGTTTTGTAAAGTTCCTCACACCCCCTCCAGCCTCAATGAGAGAAAAAACTGCAAAACTTATCTATTAACTACTGAACCTAAAAATGAGAGCCAAACTTCATTCACAATCATGGCACCTGATACTGGTAACTGTAATTTATCTATATTTTGTTTACATTTTATATTTACTTCTGAAGTTGTTTTAATATTTATTATTTTATGTTTGAAATATTTTTTTAAAACCCAAGAAACAACATCAAACATAATTTTCAAGGAGCTTGTGTATTCTGACTCACATTGACCAAACTATTGTGGCATCTGCGTCCTGTTCCTGTCTGCTACCCTGCTGCAGCTATTTGCCCAGTCAGCACAAGGAACTACCCCCATCTTGCAGCCATTCCAGGTCATCTTCCACATTTCTATTCCAAACCTACCTACCTTAAATTGATCACTTAAGTTAACACTCTGAGTTCTGCAGTTCATACTTGTTTGTTCTTCTGACTGAAATATTGACCTGCAAGCTGTCAGAGATGGTTCCCCCCCGATTTATTACTCTGGGAAAAAAGTGTCTTTCCCAGAGAAATATATATTTGAGGATGGAAACTCCTAAACTGATACCCAATTAGCACTGAAGTAGCTACAAAAGAAGGTAGATATAGTGATACCAATCCAGAATGCTCTGATTCTGATAATTTAAAAAAAATTATATTAATTTTATTTGAGAATACAAATTAGACACCTTAAGTGAAATGTTATTCTTTCCACACTCTTCTACTTCTTTCCAGTGTCCTTGCACAGTAGACTCTTGTTTCACAGATTTGGTGGCCCTTAGCATGCCAAGATTTCATTATTCCTCTATGCTAGACAAAAGGCATCAAATAAGTAGGCCTGCTGAATCCAATATCTGAAAACTAAGGGATTAGTATTACAAGGCTGAAAAGTAGGGACTGAATCCAAAAACCCAGCCCCAAAAAAACCTACCTTGCTAGTTATTTATGTTTGAAAATATTCTACATTTTTCTATTGAAGTCAGATTTGCTTAAACCACCACAGTTAAGGATGTTTGCTTAAGAGAAATTTAAATTTCAAACTCACCATTTTTATGGCAACCTGTAGCACCCACTGAACTATTCTGTCATGCTCTCTTGCTAGGATTTTTGCAGTTGTTTACAAGCACATTTTCACTAAAAGCATAAAGGAATGCATGTCCCATTTCATACAAAAATCCCATCCAATATGATATTTTTTTCTTTTAAAAGACAAGCATTATCTAATTTTTTAAAATACAGCATAGTAGTTTAGTTTGTATAAAGCAACCTCTCTCTACCTGCTGTATTTACAAGATGCATACTCCAATCAGGAAAGCTGTTCTAGGAGGTCTATTAAAAAATACGACCATACATCTGTGTTGCAGGAGTGAGAAATTTCCCAGCATTTAATTTTTTTATATTATATATCATTCTATGTTAATGCTTGAAACATGTCCAATTGACAGCCTTCTCTTATGAAGCAGGTGAAACTTGGCTAATATTTTATAATTCTGAGCTAAACACGTGGCTACAATGAACTTTTCAAACTTGACAATGAGACCAACACCATCTCCTGAAAATGACAAACTTCTCTTAATGTGTCACAAATCAATTCTGATATCTAAGCCCTAACCACTGTCTTAAAAGCTTTGTAAAAGGCTTTCATCAACCCAGTCTCACACTTTTCAAATCAAGAGTTTTAGAGTCCTATTCTATATTTGCGTCTCAGACTAAGAAGAGTTGAATCCTGCCAAAGATGGAATCCAGAGCACATACAACAGCTTTCCATAACAGCAGTTATATCCCAGGTATCTCCATACTTAGGCTCAGCTATTGTCCCTGCTTTTCCATGCTCTGCCTCATTCCCTGACACACTACAACTGCTGTCTAGAAACCACCACCAGCAGAGCTGTGAAGCTGCAGGCCATGAATATTTAAAAGCTTTTCTTAAATCCTGACATTTTGAGACAATATGCCTGACCAACCAAGAGGAGAATTTGTCTGAGACTCTGAGGAGACTCATCCTTGCCCACTTCTCTCCACATCTGATAAAATTTCTGACCCTCTTACAATAGATTCAAACCCATAACAGTATAAAAGTGTGAACTGTCTCTAAAAACATCCCTGTTGAAACCATCACTGAACAAATCACAGAAGAACAGACACAAGAACTGGGCAGTAATTCTACAGACTAGCCTAAAACAATTATGGTGGGAAGGGCTGCCACTCCACTCGTAGCAGCACTAGTATCTCTCTTCTCTATTTACTACAAAAATGAAGATCTAATACATTTTTAATGTTTTTTTCTCCCTAAGAACATAAAGGAACTTAATTACTTGCTGCAAGCAAACCACTTTCTACAGACACACAGCCATTTTGAATGGATGTTTTCAACCTCATCACGAAGCAAAAGACCAAACTCCTCCTGACAGAAAAAATGCTAAAACGTGCATAAAAAGGAGGCAGCCACAGGAGGCCAAATCACAAAGCAGCACAAAGAGACAGTACAGCAGGTGTACCCACAAACGTGCATGTGTGCATGTGCTTGCTAGAGCACGTTTCTAATCCTGGAACAAAATATCTAATTTAGCATAGAAGAAAGCCAGGAATACACAATAACACTAATCCCTCAAGGATACGTGACACACTCCACATACAGATCTATTTCCTTTGACACCAGATGACTTCAAAGTCAAGACAACTGTTTGAATTAGTTTATGGCAGGGCAAGCAGCTTGACAATTCAGATACAGGAAGTATTTATCAAAAAATACATTGCTGCTATAATATCAGACAGGTAAGTGGTAAATGACCACATTTTGATAACAGCAGGACCCAACTGTATTTGTTAGTAAAAACAGAGAGAAATGGAATTCCACAATTTGGCAAGAGCCTTTCTCTTTCTTCCCTGTATTTGGAGGATATGAGGTTTCAGATCTACAGGGGAAAAATATTAATAAAACAATGAATGTGCAATTTCTCCAAGTACAAATTAAAAAAACCTAAGTCCATGTAATGCCCATCATTTCATGCTTGAAGCCAGCTACTTTGAAGTGGGAAGTCACTAAAAGAAACTTCAGGGCACTTAAGCAAACTTATGTCCAAGATACACAACCCTGACATTTAGTTAAGTCAAGGTCAGTTTTCTTTCTAAAGGCTTGAAAAAGAAAGCTATTGCAAATATTTACTTTTTCATATATCTAAGGCAATTCAAAATTAGGTCCTTTTGTATATTTTCTTCCTTTTCCACTATTAGTGTTGCTGTCTGTATATGCCCAGATGCCCCGAAGTACCATTTGAAGTACAAAAGAAAGAAAAAAGCACAGTAATTCAGGCTATACTGCAGCTGCAAAATTATGTATTTGTAGTCATAGCCAGTCAGACGTCTAAATATGTGCATCTTCTGAACATTCAATAAATTGCAAATATTTACAAAACTGTAGTTGCAGATGGTGGGCTTTGGATTCCTTGATAAATTATGACCTTGAGCCATAAAATTTTGACAGCAGACCACATATTTTACAAAATCCCTCACAGTTTTATTCTAACATGCTTAGAAAACAGTGACCTGAAACTGCAAGGAACAAAAATCTTAATAAAGACAAGACACACATGAAACAGTAAGAGAAAACATATAGCTACAAGGGAAATACCAATTTTACCATAAAGTTATACAGTAAATTCTGAGAAAGTGATAAAATGAGTGCTTTGTATCATCAAAGTAGAATAGGTCATTATCTTAAAGTATTTTTCTATCGATTTCTGCATTATGCAGCTTACGTTTTAGAAATGAAGGAAATGGCAAAGGTTCACAAAATCAGCTGTACCATTTTTTTTCCTCAACCTGCATGTATGATTGTTTTTTCACTGGAGTAAAATTTTTGTGAAAAACAATGACACAGCAACACTTTGGAAATGTACTAATGTATATTGAGTAGAAAACCGTATTGAACATTTGCTCAGATCTAATTCAGTCCCCATTCACATAAAGTTCAACTTTCAGAAAACTTATTAGGAACACAATGGGATCTACATACAGCTTTCAACTGTAAAAACTTGTTAATATACAAGAGGCATTTGAAGGACTACTACACTGCATTACATTGCACTTAAAGAGTATTTCTTTTTTTCTGGATCAAGGAAAAAGAAAGCCAAGTCCTCATATTAAAATGCCACTTGTAATCCAGTGCAAACACATTTTACCTGCAAGTATACCCACTACAAATTGTAGTTATTATTTTATTGCAGCACGGATGAGATGATCTCCACAGGACAAAAGAATAATCAATATGATTGTCATAGTACAGATTGGAAACCAATTTATTAAGAAATCATGGTTTGAAAATCTCTGATGATCACTGCAATGGAAAAAAATGAATGGGAAAAGAAACAGAGGAGCAAATATAATTAATGTTATTAATGAATACAGGGATGAACTACAGTGCACTTCTTTTTTTAAGCTCAAGGTGATTGATTTAATTATGTGACTGGCTGTGAGCAGAAAGTACCAATTATACATAACTGAATGTCTCAATATTGGGATCTCCTCAAAGGTGAGGAACACCAATCAGTTCAATCAGTTGAACTGTTTATTTCACAAGCAGTAAAACCACAGAACAGCAGCACAGAAACAGGACTCTGAATTTAGCAAAGAACCCATTAGAGTACATTAATGATGTTTTACTTTCCACTTCCTTTAGTGGAAGAATTACTGACTTCAGAGATGGAAAGATGCATATTTTTCATGTTTGCATTACATTTGAAATGTATTTTGAGAAACTTTACATTTTCTCAGTGTAAATATAGTAAAGATGTATTTCACTATTTCTTGCCCTGTACGATTTATATATATTTGGAAGTGTAATCAATAACAACTCAAAAAAGCACCAAACTGGATACGCTTCATGTATAGCACAGCTATGCTTGTCATGAACCAAGTATGTTTGTTGTTTTTCACACTCTGGTTTAGGATGGCTTCACCATTGCTAATGACAAGAAATTGCACATAATGCTACACTTTAAACACTGTATATTGTCCTAGCTGAGAATACACAGAAAATGTTCTCTAAGTAACTGAATGGCAACTCTGTTTGCATGGTAAGCATATGCAAAGTTAGGACTTCGGACAAGTCTGAGAGTTACATGTGAGTATGACTGGGGGACATTCACTTGGTCTACACTGGCACAACAGTTCAGTTAAAACACTCAAATCCACTGAAGACATGAACTTCCATTTCTGCACACCAAAAATGCAAAATACACTGATCTACCCCTCTTACCTCCCTCCCAAAACTACTGTATACAGTGGATAACCACATGTGATATTAGACAATGAGACAGACATGTGCTATGGGATGGTAGCAAAAACTTTCTCCACATGGTTTTCTAATTTCAAAAAATGAGATCATACATGTAGTTCAGTACTGTAGAAGGGGGGCACAACACAAAGCATCAACAGGAGACCTGTGTACCACTTATGGGAGCAGTAGTAAAATCCTAGCCTCACAGAAGAACTCACTTTTGTCTCAAATGTCTACATTGGATTATAGAAAAACATATAATTAATAGATTCTGAACTGACTCAAGCCATATGTCACCTTCTCAAGTTTCAATAGAAAAGCATCATTAAAACAAGACAACCAAAATCAAGACAAAGATCTGCTGCAAGTGGAAGCTCAATTGTCAAGCTCTGACTGAGTAAACAAGTGTCTGGTATTGGAATTGCTGAAACTAGGCACACAGTTAAAAGACAGGTCTGTGCAAGATGAGGGCCCAAGTTACCCAAATAAAGAGCTTTGAAGCACTCACTGAACTCTTGCCCGGTCACAGATGACACTCTTTACAACAGAGTTGTTATATGTATGCACTGGAAGCTGCTAGACACGAAACGCTTTAAAAATTTTGATTTATCCATCATCTGAAATTCGTTTTTCCATCCTAAAATATGTATCTAATAATATATTTACTATTTTATGTTTTGGTTGGTTGTGTTTGTTTTTTTTTTTGAGCCACAGAAACCAGGAATAAAACTGCATTTAGAAGTTTTTAAATAAACTTTTACAAGTATCTGTGGAATGTTTATAGTGGGGGATGTTTATAGTGAAGCATTAAATCGGAACTGTGTGGCCAGAATAATCAGTAACATACAAATTCTTATCTTAGTTATACTCTAAAAGTCTATAGCTAATTTTATTATATACTAGATGGGGGGAAATGAATGCATGTATTTCCAAGACACAAAACTGAAGGCCTTTGGTTAGCTAGCCTGAGACTGTTACAAATTTAGTCAACACCATCTAGGCCAATATTGCAATGTCAATATAGGTTTATATTCAAGGGTTTATATTACTTAATCAATTTTCATTTGGATATTTCATGTCCATAAGGAGCAAAACAAAAAAAATTGTCTTATTTTAAGCTTTAGAGAAGATGAGCAGAAGACAGAACTGGAAGGGAAATGGAGGTCATCAGTCCAGCAGTCTAACCATAGGCAGAGTTCAAACAAACCAAAATGCCTCCTGGCTAATGTATGTCTAAGCTTTTCTCTAAAACCTCCTAGGATGGAAAAGCCAGAGTCTTCCCAGAGGATCTGTTTTCCTAGTTGCATTGTCTTTGCTATATTGGTTACACAAACAAGCAAACAAACAATTTGCATTTTCACAGGTGATGAAACAGAGAAGGTAGTTATATGACTTGCTTGATGCCACACAAAAGAATGGCAGGTACAGGAATCTAACAGCTTATTCCCAAACTATCTCACTGTGTCACACTGTACTGCATGATCTTCATCCTGAAACATCCTCAAGCCCCTTGCATCCTCTGGCTTGCTCATACCCACTGCTAATTTACAGTCGTCACCTCTGGGGTGTAACATAGCAAGTGTTTAAAAGGTGTTCAACACCGCTTTGTGTGACAGAAGAAAAAGATTATTCTACCAAATCTGGAGAGAACAAAAATATAAGTAGGAAAACATAACTACTCCAGTATGGAATTTAATCAGAACAGTGGACAAACAATGATCTTTAAACTTACAGTACTGTTGTTAATATAAAGAATTAAAAAATAACAGTAATTTGAAAGGTAGTTCTCTTATTGCTTTTAACACAATATATATAGAGGTAATTGGCACCCACTCAGGAAAATACTATCATCTGTTGGAAGTGCCACCTGAAGTTGTTTCAGTATCTGCATCATTCTCAGATTTTCACAAAAAGTAAGAGGCTCAGTTCTGTTTAGCTTCTGATGCACATCTAGCCTACACCCAAAAGTAGAATAAGAGGAGCTTCACTGCTTTAACACGTTTAGTGTGTAGTCTAGGCAACATGAAAGAAAAACTATAAATAAAGAGGTACATAAGTTCTTAAACTAGAGCTGGCAGGGACAGAAGACATGGGACATGCCTTCAAGATGCTACTCCTTCTTTCTCCTATTTTAAGAGATTAATAAAGATATTACAAGGAAGGGAAGCAAGGGAAAGGGAGAAGCTTGTAAGGCAAAGGAAGGAAATTAAGTACCTGTAATTTGTCAGAGACAAAGCAGAAAGTTTGTGTGCACATGCGAACAGGTTATGCTGTTAGCAAATTCCAGTGATAAGTTATATACATCAAGACTATAAAAAGTATATGGAAAAGACAAAAGCCTAATAGATCCCAGGAGCGAAAAGTAGAAGTTGATTGTGGGGGTTTCTCCCCGAGGGCGAGCAGAGTGTCAACAGTCTTTCGAATGTGACGAATATCCGACTGCAGGATGTCATACGGAGAGCAGAGGTCAGCCTATCCCGAAGGGCAGCCATTAGAACAGAAAAAGAGTGCAAAAAATTAAAAATACGAAACTAGAAAGATATTGCTAAATAAATTATCACAATATTCTACCACAAACATGTAGGAATAGTTTTTTCCTAGTATTGCCTTAGTCACTAGACATCCCAGCTTTCTTTTATTTCTTCTAAATACTGAAGCTATAATGTAACATCCAAATGTTAAGACAGAAGAGCTCAGGCCTTCCAATCCTTCCAAAATTATGCCCGAGTTCACAAGGCTGAGGAGGTGCACATGATCTGCTCATTCCAATGAGGTCTGCACACCTTTGTCCATCTGGACCTTATTCAAATGCTTAAATGGAACCAGCTGTAAAATCTAACTTATAAAATAGCAAACAGTGGGTTAGAAAGCTGTTAAAAGCACAAGCAGCAGCAATATGAAGTCTCAAGAAAGAGTACTTACAGAAATCATTAGAAGTATGCAAAATTCTCTAACATAACAATCAAAAACTTGGTATTCAAATATCACCTTAAATGATTCCCCAGGATAGAAGCTAAAAAAAGTCAATGTAGCACTAGCTATACTTAATTTTAATAAAGTTTCTAAACTGAAAAATTGAACACTAAATTCCATCTGCAGCATTTTTAAAATTATTAGCAGGTTAGACTCCCATACCTTTTTTGGAAAGTATCAATGACTTGATGTGGCCATTTACTCTAGACTAGCTATACAATATGAATTGTAATACGTAATAATATCAATATGCTCACACAATATTTAAAATCAAACCAAACAACACTCGTACTTTTGAAATGCAATCTAAGATACACCATTTTACATTGCAAATAAGGCCTTACTGAGATAATGAATACTTACTGAACAAAATTACATGCAGTAAGATTTTGAGAGAACACTGTGTTCCTGTGGAAGCTTTTCAGCCTCACTTCCTTAATGAACTGATAGTACATGAAATAAACCAAGACACGGAAGTTCAATGTCTGTTTTCTGTTAGTGCAAAGTTTCAAGGTCCAGTTTGAAATAAATTAAACTTTAAAATACTTAAAATGTTTTTCTATCCTGAAAAGTGACTAGTGAAACTGGAAGTCAGAACTGTCATTCATACACAAAGAAAAAAGTGACACTTTTTTTTTTTGCTTACCATGACTGGTTCTAGCTTTACCAGGAGTCAAAAGTTGCAAAATTTTGTTACTTAGGCCAGCAGATACAGAGAGGGGAACCAACCTGCCTAGCAACAACACTACCTTTGCAGTCATTTTTTAGAATTTTTTTAACACAAAACTATAGTTTGACAATAAACTTCACTGCAACTCTATTTGTCATTTTTTAAAGTCTGAAATCTCACAGACAGCACAAACCATGCTGATCTTGTTTAAAAATGGGATAGAATTAGTACTCTAGAATGTGTACATTCGAGAACACCTACATCCACAAGCTGCTTACCAGAGAAATAAGTTTTAGCGCAAACTATTCATGACTATCAACTACATAATATATTGCACTTTTACCAAAGATGCCAATAAACCCAGTAAATGCTGGATTCATTTTAAAACAGCATACAAGACTCAATTCCCACTTATTGCAAATATATACCAAAAAAATAGCTAAGATACATTGAACTTAAACTTAAACACAGAAAAATTCCAGAACTTTAAAACGAGGACTTCTCCTTTTTTTAGAATTTTTTGTCCAAAAAACCCCAAAACAATGCCAGTAGTCCCTACTGCAGTCAAATGGAGAAGGAAGCAATTTCAGAGTTAGAGAATGAGAGCTGAGAGCAATAATAGGTTGACTTTTTACAGACATTTAAAAGATGAATTTGCTAATCCAAGATTAACATCCTAAACAGCATAAAGAGAAGCCAAAGCGTACAGAAACAGCCAACACATGCAGAAGAAACTTCCTACAGAAACTGCCATGCTGTGTTGTAGTGAAATTCAGTGAAACCTGGAGAAGCCCTAGGAATCTCTGACTATTTTCGTGTGTTTTGTAATAATGGATAATTTGGTGTCACATTCACACCTCATCATATAAAATGTTTATATTTTATGTATTTTAAACTTCTGTAATGTAGCTGTAGATGAAAAAAATATATAGCTTTTCAGTAACAGTAGAAGTATTTCCACTTATTGCACTGATGTTGTGCAATAAAAAAACAAAACTAAAACATGACATAATGGAATAGTGAAATAGCACATAACCCACACACAGAAGTCTCAAAGACAATCATCCCTCACCTATCTAGCGCAAACACTGCCCCTCTCATTTAGGGGGCTCAAATTATTACTGGTAAGAACTACAAAGATACATCTACTTAATCACTACATTTATGGACTGACATTTTATGTCTATGAAGCCATATGATTAAATCATACAGCTGTCAATCATGCACACAGAATAAACACCGTAGGACAGAAGTGGGACAGGAAAAGCATAACCAGCTGTTTGTGTGCACAAACCACCCTCATTCTGCATGCCCCTGCAGTGACTGTGGAAACAGCATTTCAGAACCAACCTCCTTGGATTTTGACTCTGGTAAAAAAACACCAAGAGTACGTTTGCAGAAAAACTGCATTAAAGAATGAAATCTGTAGTGCATATGCACTATATTCAAAACACAAATGAAAGGAACCTCAGAATTCTGTTTTCAGGACTGTAATTGAGAGTATACTGAACCACTTAACTCCACACCGTAGGCCAGTGTTACATTACCGAGTCCAGAATGAAAAGGTGAAGAAAGGAGTCATACCTGATAAAACTTACTGCAACTTCATGGATGCCTCATGATGAAACTATGGAGAAGTAACTGATTATTGTGAAGTGATTAAAGCACAAACATAAGTGGCAATGATAATACACCTTGCAATAAACTGAGAAACATGATTACCAGCTGAACGACTTCGCTGGATAGAAGATAAAACACTTTACACACTCACTGCTTGGTTGCCTCCTTTACTTTGTTTTGCTGCTTTTAGAATATGAAAGCCTCCTGCTTGTTTTTTTAATTATTATTATTGTTTTACTTAATTTGCAATTCCTACACTAACACAAATCACATTGATTTTTAGAACAATTCTGGCTGACATTGCCACATGGTGGATGTAGTTTTCAGAGGAGAAGGCAGAAACACAGTAATAGGTCCCATTTACAGGACTCAAAAGTCACTCAGAAGAGGCACAGCTCAATGTTTTGTAATCCACACCTTCATATGATGACTTGAGATCCAAAAAGCCATTTCTTATCATCACACTTTTCTGTTCAGTATGTTTACACCATATAATAGACTGAAAATTTAAGAGATATGACAGAAGTCTCTCATTTTCACCCAAGATATAATTTGTCCCACTATATCATGCTGTGTCACTACTGATGTACTGGAACACAGACACTTGGTAAACCTGCTGGAACATTTGGCTGTGAGAGATTTCATTTTATCACTACCTTTTATCAACAGAAATTACCATTCGAGTACTAACCGTGGTAACTTCAATCCTTTTTTTTAAGGTATATGAAGATCAACAAGGTGTTTGTGTGGGGAGTCTTTCTTTCCTTTAAAAAAAAAAATTATTTCTCTGACCTGACCCCATAAATGGCCAGAAGACACTCAAGTACCTAAACTGTTAAGATATTACGTTAGTGTAAGCTAAGTATCACAAAAATTCATTTGTGTTTTTGTAAAAAGCTAATTTCACAGACATTGAAAATACCTTCTTTTTCAAAAAATGCTTAGAACATCCCACTTCTGATATACCTTATTTCTTCATAACTGAGAACAAGAAAAAATGCAGACCAAAACTTCTAACTTTTGCCTTTCAAATAGCATATTGCATGTACAGCTTTGTTTCGGTCTATATCTTACTTGTAGTAAAGTATCATTCAACCCACCACAAATTAATTATTTTTTTCCTTTCGACAGGAATATTTGTTAACACTGCTGAAAGTATGTAAGAAAAAATACTCTGTAATATGCATTGCTAGGAAAAACAGCTACCAAGAATAAAAGTTCGAGTTTAATTAAGTTTAATTTGCAGATTAAAATGGGAAAGTCCTTGGCTACTAGTATGAGTACTGATGTGACAATGACAAGTGGAAGAAATGTGTATCATCATTTTTGCCTTTATTTCCATATACTGTTATAGGTTTTATGAAAGAGCAGTTCTAATCAAAATACCACCATAACTTCACACACAAGCTTATGTGATAATAATTCACTCTTCTGATAATTTTTAATACCTCTGGGATAAGATGTCACTAAGAAGAGTAAAACTGCACTAGAACTGATACAGTTGACACTTTGGAGGCCAAACTTACATGCAGAAGAGAAATAAATAAAAAACAGCTTTATTTTTCAAACCCATAAAGTATAAGAGGGTGGGTGCAATATAGGTGAACTGGGTAAGCACTAAGGGTGGTATCACTTGTGGGTTCATGTGACATTAACAATGAAAAGTCCAGTGAATGGCACCATCCAAATACTGCATGTCATGAGAAATGCAGCAGGACTGGCAGCTCTACTTGTCACACATCTACTGCCACTTCCTCATTCAATCTGCATCAGCCAAGAACTAGGAATGCTTGTCACTCTGTTGCTACTATAGAGGAGATTAGGTAACTTCATGGGTTTCAGTTAACAATCTAAAATAAAGTATCTTTTTGCAATCTAAGAGACAAAGACTGTACCTTTTTGCCATACACCTCCTGAGGGGCAGAGAAGACATTTTCTGAATCTTCATGCTTTCAGATACTTACCTGACACCATCTCTTTCCGACATAAAAAAAAAATGTTGTTTTGTCTCAAAAAGTGAACTACAAAGATCTCTGATGAGGTGCTACAGGAAAGGTTAGTGGCAAAGCTGGACCCAACTTGATTGTCCTAAAATTCTCACACTTTTGACAGCCTCCTGGTGCAGCCAGAGCCTTGCTATTTAGTTTCTTATTAAAGGTCAGACTTTGAATTTCCCTTTTCCTTATGATCCAGCACATTTCTTCTGCATGCAATCAGGAGCACCTTATGGCTGTTAACAGAAAGCCAATCCATTGTGTCCCCCATTGTACTGGAATTCTCACCTGACAGGTAACGGCTTTCAGAGTCATCTACATAGCATGTCACTATAAAGAGGCACTTGTGTTCCTGAACTTTGTGATTCTTTGGTCAAAATGCCAACTTCTCATACTCAGTGTGACACATTTAGATACCAGCTGCACTGTTACACTTGTATGAAGTTTCCCAGGATCATTCTGGGAATGTAATTTTGATCCAAAAACTGAATGCTGAAAAATCACAGAAGTAAGAGACCGTGTACATTAGCACAACACAGCAATTACTTAGCTATTTTCTTGTTTTCATTTTACGTGACTAAATAGGATATTCCAAACCTGTGGAGTTCAGGAAACAGCACGTACTCTATTCCTTAAATAACTGAAAACAAACCAATACGGATTATGACAATTTTAAATCCTTTTCAAACCCATGCAGCAGGATTTCAAGTTAATTCTCAGGAACTAAACATGGACGTAAGTATCACAGAAAAGCCCAATACCCATGGGTATTAGGACCCAAAAGTAGAACCTATCACTTTCCCACATAAGGTGCTTGTTTTGAAAAAGAGTAGTAATTCACTGCACTCCTTTTCTTCGTTTCTCCAGAGATAGTTAGGCACTGTACAACTCATCAATCTGAAGGGGCATTAAGGACGCCATCTGCCTTTCTTTAAAAACTTTGACAGCTGACTGTCATACTCGGTATTACACAACTTTGCATTTCTAATCCATGTCCCTCCAACACACAGCAAAGTTCTAGCATCTACCAGCTAGTTTCACAACACAATGTATTTTCACAAAATATAGCAAACATACATTTGTAAATTACCAAGGGCTAATCAAACAGAACATCCTCAGAGTACTTAAAACCTATTGTAAGTTTACAATTGCAAGCCATTCATTTAATATTTAAGTGAATGAGTTTTTCCCTTCAAGAGAAGTTAATGCTTATTTAGATACAGAAGGACAGTTAGTTTACAAATCAGACTGGTAAGATGTGGCTTTGTGTTTAAGTCTCCGTGCAACTCTTCAACAAATACACTTTAATAAAATTTTTTTAAAATCCTAAAAATTCAACACCCATTTCAATGAAAGGATTAAAAAGGAGAGGTAATAAAAATATATCTGGAAATATCTATTCACAAAATACCAAAACGGTATTTCTCCACAGAGCATATAGAAATCCAAAATTAAAAAAATCTGAAAGATTTCTGAAAGATCTCATAACAGCAACGAAAACAGCTCTTGACCTTTTCTTTCCCAACAGGCTACAGCCAGGAAAACCTGACTTGTATTCCAATTCACTGATAACTTATGATGCATCAGAAGAATTTTGGGGCAGTTTAACAAATACTCCATGTCTACAAGTCCACAACAATGAGATTTTGATCTTCTCTGAAGTGAAATTTTACCTTTAATATGAAATCATTCTAACATAATAAATTACAAAACTACAAGAACTAAATGAACCGTTACAACTCAAGAGACCCAGCCCTTACACTGACTTATCAAATTAAATTTACGATGAACCATTCATTGGAACTGTAAGATAAAGTCTCCCCCTCAAAACTCCTACAAATAGCAAAAATGATCTGTCACTTCTGCTGTCCTCCAAATCAAGTGTTAAAATATAGAAAAAACACAGAACTCAAATTGGAATTCTTTCTCAATGTGAAATCTTTACATTACCATCTGCTCCACAAGGGGATGGTGGTGGAAATCACACAAAATATCTTTTCATTTCAGCATTCTTGAAACAGACTAAAAAGAATTCAGTCTTCATTATACTGCCACGTGTAGGCACCAGTAAAAATACATAATGCAATTTTCCTGTGTTCAGATTAAAAAGACCTTGTATAACACTTTACCTTCTTTTGAGGGTCACGTATTTGAAATTTAACTTTTCCTTAATAGGTTCTTCTACACCAAAAGGGAGTCTTTGAAATAATCCCAGTGCAACTCCAGTATTCATTACATTAGTTATGAAGATGAGAATAAATTACATGGTGAGTGCTACCATTCTTAAATGAAAAGCAGAAGACATTAAGCACTGCAATTTCCCTATTTTCAACTCCTGAAACACTTATACCTACATTATAGAATCTTATACATACGTACTTTCCATACTTAACATACAATGCTTTTCTTTAAATCACTGGAGAAATTCTTCAGTACAAGAGATGAGCGTGTTATTAGTCACCAATGCACAGAGTACTTAATATTGTAAAAAAAGGAAATATTGCAAAAAAAGAAAAATAAAAAACTAAAAAGAATGAAGTTCATATTCTAAAAGCATGAGGTAAAAAAATGCAGTTATGTTGTGCAATGAAAAAAATTAGCAAGCTTTTGGCTACTTACATAATATCTTACATTATCATAACTCCTTATTTATTTTCCATGGCAAAGATGATGAGGTATTAGAGATAATACTGAATTACTCCTTTAAGGCAAAACTTTCAATTTTTAAGTGCTATGACATAAGCCATTTAAATGCACTAAAGCAGTATTAAACCACATCATTTAAATAATTTTTTAAATTTTGCGTTGTCATTGCTAAAAACCTGTAATTCATAAAGTTATCCTTCAGCTTTCATGTAATTAATGTATTTTCATTTTAGAACATCTAGAAATGACAGACTTAATCAAATTACCTCTGGTATCCCCAGTTTTCTACATGCATCCAAAAAGTTTTCCACATTTCTCCTGCATTTGGCCATGCTAAGTTTAGGCTGTAAAACAAAGACAAAACAGTCTATGGCAAAAGAAGTCAAAAACATTCATTCGGTCAATTCATCTGTTGCACTATTCTTGTACGGATGCACCATTTCCACATTTGTCCTGATAACAATGCATAAAATTCTGCTCAACTTTTTTTTTATGACTCTAAAAACATCTTGCCTAGAAATACAAACTGAGTACACACATTGTGGATGCCATGTGCTTTTCCTTAGCTCTTAAAAGTCACCAGCACATTTAGATCTCCAACTGTTCACACCCAGCCTGTGAGGTTCTAAAACGTGCCCATTACAAAGATTTCTAACAGACAACATTGATTTTCTGGACAGCAAATAAACCGATGAAAAATTTTAATGTATATCATGGAGAACAGACAACTAATTAATGGGGTCACTCCTTTTAAATTTTTATGTACTCACAAATTTATAGTAACTATACACAATACGAATGTCTCTGAAGAACAAATTTCCTATTACTTTAGAATCTCAAATACTTCTATAATTTGTCTCACTGAGAACTATTCACCAAATAGTTACAGAAATATCATGTTACCAAATAGAAAATTCAAAACCCAAATTCCTCACTACTTTAGTTTTCAATACCAGATGTGAAACAACGGTAATTCCTGAACATCCACTTAAACCAAGAATTCACTATTGTAGCAAGGACTTCAAAGAACTAATTTTCTAGGCTAAAGTAATTTGAAGGCTGTTTCAAGCGAGAGAACCATCAATATAAAGTTGAAAAAAAAATGAAAAAGAATGTAAAATATGTGCTTTTTGTTAAAGAAAACACCACAAGATATTTATTTTTAAAAATCAGCATGAGAAGTTTTTACCCCAGAAATTCAAGTTTGCATATTTTGGCAATGTCATATTTTTACCAAAGATAGAAATTATTTTAAATCAAGGAACAGCAAAAGAAATTCCACTAGACCATCTGAGAAAATATCTCTTTCTTAAATCTGTCTTCTTGGAAGTTCTTACAGACTGCCTCCAAAATCCACATGGTATTCTCAGAATCGAGTATCAGGCTGTACATGGAAAATTTTTACCAACATGTACATTAAAAAGAAAAAAGGCAAATGGTCTGAAGAAACACAAAACCTCTTCAGCGCCAGACTGTTACCAGAAATCTGGAAAACAATCTGTCCAAGAAATAGACATAAACAGAACAGTGTTTTCTTAAGTTTCAAGAAGTGCACAAAGAGATTATATCAATTTTACGTCCTGAAATCTTCAGGTTGTTTGGTCTAGGTGAGCCAATATTAAATCAGTGCAGTGCAAGTTTCTGTTCTGTTCTGTCTGCAGGTAAAAGGAATCATGTCTACACTTAACAGGACTAATATGCTAATCAGTGCTTTAAGTGCTTTAGTAACATGACATCTGCTAAACCAGACATTGCTGAAGCCAACCTCACATTTTTTCAAACAACAAACAAGGGGCTAATTTTCTTTTTAAAAGGTGTACTAGAATAAAAACTTGTAATCATGGAATTTCATATTGTTCTGAACCAAAATGCCATTATGAAAATATCTGATCTTGTTGCTAGAGCAGGGAAAGGCAGGAAAATTTTGTTCTTTTATAGATGTGTTTTTTATATATATACATATATATGCACACACATACCTGAGAGATAGATATATATATATGTATCATATATAAAAATTTATGAACATTTGAATCTGCAGTAACGTAAATGTTGTCTTTAACAGCAAAGATCATTCATTGAACAGCAGCATGGTTTATGTAAACAAATATCATTTGGCAATAAAACAGTAATCAATACAACGTTTCAGTGCAGCAAGAAACATGTAACTTACTACTGCTGGTGAAGGAACATGAATGCTTCCCACAGACCGAGGGCGAACGTGATTTACTAAATGGCAGAGAACGACACCATCCATCAGAGCCGAGCCCAGGTCTTCAGGCAAGCAAATCTTTAGTCTTGTTTCTATGTTCTGCAAAGGAAGAATGCATGCACATTTTGATACAGAAATGGATGAAGGGGGAAAAAAAGGGAATAAATATCCTCTTCTCCTATGCTGTAGGCACATATCCAGTTTTGGAGTTTTGATTTACCAAGAAACACAATACCTTTATATAACTAATTATTTTGAAACTAAAACAACATCCTTTATGTTGGTCACTGAATTACATAAAAATCCTTTTAAAGAACTCAACACCTCAAATGTTGCTGCGACAATATGCATCTATTTTTATATACAGAAGTATAAAAACACATTTGCATGCAATTAGCAATGTGACTGAACGGTGTGTGGCTCCATCCTTTCACCATTCCCCCAAGTATTCTACTTATCCATCTTACATTTTCTGTATCAGCAGCACATTGAAACAGAACTACACTGTGTCCATGACTGTACAAGCAGAGAGTAAAAGGCAGTCTTTCCCAGGAGCCTAAAAATTACTCAGGAAGCATTAGTGTGATCAGCAAAACAGGTAAGGGAAGGCAAAACATTCAGATATAAAACAGAATTTTTGGATACCTGTTAAGTAAAACAGAAGTTTCACTGAAGAGAATTTGATATTGTAGAAGAAAATATTTTTGAAAATATCTGAGAATTAAAAAAACCAAACATAAACCCAATAGATTGTTATATATGACGAGTTTTCTGAATTGTGCTCCAATCTTGAAAACATTCCAACTCTATACTTAGACAAAATTACTCCCATTATCTTTAAATAGATATTTCTTATTCCTAGTTGAACCTCTTAATGTCATTACTCTCTATTAATATGTTACCTCAACCTATACTGGTTGAATACGAATATCTATGAATAGGTAACTCTGAGAATCAGAGGAGTAAGTAGGTTGGAAGGGATTTCTGAAGGTCACATGGTCTAACAAATTTGAAGTGACACCAGAGCCCTGGTTAGTTAAGTTTTGGATATCTGCAAGGATGGAGAGCTCTCAAAATCTCCAAGCAACTTGGTTCAGTGTTTCACTACCCTTATGGCAAAGGATTTTCTCCTTACAACTATTTGAAATTTCTTTCTCTGCAATTTGTGCCACTGTCTTTCACAGGTTCATTTGAAAAGCCTGGCTTTACCTTCTCTTTTAATACCCTTCAGGCAGCTGAGGACAGTCATATGATATTCTTAGCATACTAAAGCAAGAAATCTTCAATTTGCTTCTCCCTCATACATCCTTGGTTTGGGGGGCCTCACCATGAAATAGCCTCTGCTGAAGCACTCTGGGGTTTCATTGTATTTTCCCAGTTTTTGTTTTAGTAGACACAGTACTCATGTACTTGCATGAAGGTTTCAAAAGTGCCGAACAGGGGAGTGCATCATGTTTACTAACATAATGTTTTGTTTTCACCTTGGTTTAATTCATAAAGCAGAAAACATTTTTGGTATATGAGATAAGTACATAAGAGAATACTCTTTGAGACTTTTTACAAAATCTGTTACAAAAGTATTTATATAAATTAATGAATTAAAAATTTCTTCCTTAAAACACTGATTTGTCTGTTGGGAGACTATTCAGCATAGATCAGGGTACACTTTTTATAAGAGCACAGTACATCTACACCGCCAGTTCAATGCCATTTCATGCTGGAATTCTGTGGAATCGCACTAAATGCTAACTTACCATGAAACAACTTGAAAGCAAAATTTACTAATAGATATATTTATTGAATAAATACATATACTTATGACTTAATGACTTACATGTTCTGGGCTATTTTCTTGTACAGTACATAATAAAATGTTCTGGTGGTTACTAATGTCACTAAAGGACCCAGTACACCTGAGTAAACTTTGTTAACTTGAAAGTCTCACTATGTGTTTTCAAACATGGTCAGTCTTCTCACTTCCGTCACCACTCCTCGACTTGTAATCAAACTTCTCATAAGAAACAAAAGAATTCTCATTCCAGGACATGAAGTTTCAGGGTGAGGGCAAAAAAGGATAGTGTACGGAGCTGAAGGTCAGTAACACATTAAACCAGCATTAAGGGTAACAGCTTATACTATGTAAAGACATCCTTATTACTTCTCCGTGATCACGCCCTACACGATGAATAACCTTGTTCTACTTTTCAACAGTTAACTGTTCAGTTAACTGAACTAACGCACAAGGCAGGAATTGTGAGGAATGTATCTACAATTATTTTTAGGAACAATTACTTGGGGACTTGCTATGTACTTATGGTAACTCTTAAATGTTGAAAAGCTGCACTGATGCTGCTGCTTAGACTAGGCTCAGAATAACTACATCCTAGTGCAGTTTATTACTGCTACTTCCATTTTCTTCCCCATTACCAATAAGTCTCTCTCATCTAATTCCTGCATCTTATCCTTCTGGCATCATTCAAGTTTAGAATTGGTAATATACTACATTCTATTAACTATGTTAAATCTTCAGCAATATCTGTTCTGTTAAAAAAAAATCAGCAAGACAAAGTTAGGTTAATTCATGCTTGAAACAGGTGAGAGCCTGAGGTAAGACAATGAAAATCTAAAAGTCCACATAGTTCTACATGAAAAATCCCACCTTTTAAATGCTATTTGGTAAAGAGGAAAAAGTGAACCCTCTAGCTTTAAAATTAAGTAATAGAAGACATGGTATTTGAAACAAATTAATAATTTTTCAATTAGCCATCCCATGGAGCTAATGAAATAAGAACAAATAATCTTGCAATTCAGCTGTGATGTGAAAATCACCTATCACTTTCAAAATCTGCGCTGAGTTCTGGGGTGCAGTGATACCCTCTGTTCTGTTAATGTGATATAACTGGAAACCTTGACAGGTTCAAGCTTATGACATTCCTTCCAGCAAAGGTTGTAATCTCTTTTCTTTTTAAGCACAACCAGGTGTCACACAAACGGTGCTACCGAGGTATTAGTTGCGTAACACAAACCCTAGGCAGCAATTTTTGCATCAGCCTCTAGCTTCTGTATTCAAGACAATGTATCCAGGAAACCACCTTCTGTATTCAGACCTTCCAGTGATGAAATATTAATTTAATTTCTAAGGAAGCTGTTTCAAGTGTTAGTTATCTACTTTCAGCTTTAACTAATAAATTTCATTATGCCTTTTAGATGCAAAACTTTCTCCAACTGCTTGGAAATAGTTCCTAGACCTCTCTCTCTCTCAAGTGATTACTTCATCCTTTCTGATTAAAATCAATAAATTGTTACTTCCACCAGTGCAAGGCATGCTAATTAACTGTATGTCATTCAGGTAACTCCCATTATTAGCTCCCATTTTTACAAAATCTTTCCAGCAGTACAGACATCTGATTGTGAAAAAGCACTTCAAGATAGTCTCATCAACGTGATTTGCAGAAGTAATATTGCCTCATTCAACCTTTCTTATATTCTCCTACTTCGGCAACTTTCCAAAAGAAAAATTAAAAAAGACACTCCATCAGCATCAATTAATTCTACTAACACTCACATACCTCACGTAGCTGTTCCACAAGCTCTCTCTCTTCTCTCATTTGCTCCATTTTCCTTCGAATGGTGAACTGTGGATCTATTGATTCCAAATTTCTTTGTGGTCTTAAGAACACTACGGTTTTTAAAAACAGAGATTTTAGTTTAAGAACGAACACTTTGATTTATTTATTTTTAAATTAAGCAAAATCCTTAGGCACTGCCTCCAGCAAAAACAGTTAGAAAATTTTTTTTGTCCTCAGGAAGACAGAAAAATCTGATCTTGGATTACAATCATGAATAGCTGTTTTCTGGATATTGCTCTGGACAGCGTCCTGCGGCATCAATGGCATGGATAATTTTTCAACCAAATCTGAATCTCAACAGGCAAGTTTTATCAGGTGATTAAGCACTGGCAGTGTCCCTGAGAGAGTGTCTGTACAACAATTTGTATCTAACATGGCAGGAAACACCTCTTATTCTTTTAAGTAGAACTCTCTCCTAACAAGACGCTGAATTGTGTAACAAGCTGTGACAAGCTTCCTACACGGAACAAAATGCTTCCCAGATTATGCTAAAAAAAAAAAACCACCCACCAAACAAAGACTAATGTAGGAAGACAGCCATTCAGTAACTGCCTACACTAAAAAGTTGCATTGCAAACGTGGAATTGCACAAACTCTTGTCAGTTCTCCTTCCCACCAATCCTGTCGACTCTATCACTTTGCCCACATGTAATTCCTTGAAATAATTACATGATATTTCCACAAATATGCACCTCTACCCTTCCATTTTTGTGATCAGTGACTGTTTTGAATGGTTCGGAAGAACAAGATGATGAATGGTCAAAATGCAGCTGTCACCTGTTTGTGACTTTGCCATCTCAGACAAGCCTGATCATGAGGGATCTCACCTAACTGTATGCAGGCTCACCTGTATGCAGGCTGCTTAGGTAACGAGATGATTGATCTAAGCTACTTCTCTAGCCAACAGGACAGACAGACAGCACCTATGGCACTTCAGCCAAAAAGCAGACAGTTCTTTCCCCTAATTATTATAAAAAGGAGCTTAAGGCAACAAACTCCTTCTGTATCTTTAGGCTAGTCATCCAAGGCATCAAGATAGAATAAACTGTGGCCAGTTACCAAACTTGCTTCCTTTCGCTACTTGACTCCCACTCTCTCAGGCAACTGAAATTTGCTACATGGCTGTTAAATCAGTAAATTCTGGAAAGTCATATTAAAGGCTATTTGTTAAACAAAACTGCATTTAAATAAAAGACCCAATATTACAGTTTTATATTAGTAAACTCTATTCTTTGTAATGTCCTCAGAAACCCCAGCAGCAGAGTGGGAGAGCATCCTGTAGTGAATGTGTAGGCCTGAGAACTACAGAGAGGGATTCCAGCACAGTTCCCTTCTCCAGGTGGAGTACACGTCTTAATCAGTGTCACCATTCAGAAGGGTCTACACACAGGTGCACACATCATAAATAAAAACATTCATTACGCTGGCCTTCCACACAATGCGTGATAGTAGCAGAGCCATGCCTTCACATGCAAAAGGTCCACAGTTGGACTGACATTTAATCTGTGCCTTTGTAGAAGGCAAACTGGACATTTGGAATTGAATTCTATATCCAACGTAGAGTGTATCAACAGATCCCTGCTTCCTAACATTTTGTAGAGAGGTGATGTGTAACTATGACTTCACATACCCAAAAAAAGGCTGTTAAAACACCTATATATGGTGAAAAATAACTAAAATGCTATTTAATAAATCATATAGTTTAGGATGGCTACACCACCACCAAAAAAATCAAATCCCAAGTCTTCCAAATGCAGAAACTCTTATCGAGGACTTCTAGTAAACTCCAGAATTGCACTGTATTAAAATTTCTGCATTAGCAACTCTAAAATAATTTATTGGAGACTACTCCTAAATTTTTAAGAGGTGAAATAAAAATCTCCTATCACATTTATTAAAAATGGTAGTTGCAGTTTCTAAGATTTTCTAGTTCGTTGTACAAGTCTAATAATTGACCTCTGCTGCTTCTCAAAGAAGAAATACCCAGACAAAAATCCTGCTTGAAGAGTAATACCATGTTTAAATGGTATTGAAAAGCCACCGTAGCTTTATTAGCAGCAGCAAGATTTCAAGTGATTCTCTACAAAAACACTAGTACAGAATTATGTTCAATTTTCATACCATCAGAATATTATCATGGTCTTCATTCTGTTTGGCCACAGCTATCCTTGTTTAGGTCTTTGTGAAGTCAATACAAAAGTTCCAAGATGTAATTCCTTCCAATTTCAGACTACAAATGTCAGTTACTGGAAAGTATCAGCATTACTTTTGTCAATTCCATTCTCAAAAAAGAGACATTCCAGCACAAGGAAAAAGGCTGGCTAATCTCAGGCAGTGAGAAATTACTATTAGAACTTTCTCCATAAAATAAGTTTAATTGATTTAAAAAAAAAATACCCCACACTCATAAGCATTAGCTATAAAAGTTTCAGTTATATACCGAATTTAAAGAAAAATGTTCCCATACAGGAAGTTTTGGCAAAAGTCCTGAGTGTTGCTTGCTTCTCAGCATTACACACATTCTCCAGCAAGGGGAGCCCATACCTCACACACACCCGAATGTTTATTTTTTACTCTTTCGAAGAGCAAGTTTCTGCTTTTTGAATCCATGTCAACCCAGGTTATTATGGGGTTATATTATATAATAATTTTATTTATATTATAATTTTTTTTAAAAGTGTTTTGCACAAGTGTCAACAAGTTAGAGGAGTAATAGTTAATAACACAACATGTATTCAACATATCATAGTCAAGGATAAACTTCCTTGTGAAAATTTTCACTTATGCACTGAGTTCCAATGCACATTGGTGCACTGTTAATTGCACATCAAGGAATTTAGTGTATAGAGTACTTAGTGTAACAACATTATCCTTCAGGTAAACCAGAAGATGATTTAACCTGACTCTAAAAATAACAGACAAAAAGAAGGTTGGACTATGACAGTCAGAGATGAAGTCAGACCCAAAGTTTACAGTTGTATTTCTCTTTGATTGATTTATTCAGTGTAAATTTAAGTAACAGAAAGGCAATAGCCCAAATTTAAAAAAATATGCAGTTGTAAAAGCCCAAGATAATAAACACTAACACTTGCATTTGGCTTAAGATTCGAATGACAGGAGGCATCTATCTGTCCCAAATGCACAAGCTGATCTGTGCCACTCCTTTCATTTGAAGATTAAAACAGTAACAAATATAGGTTAATGCAGATCAAATTCTGCACTATTAGAAGCACCTTCAGGTTTCTCTGTCAGAATATTCATAAGCAAAATGTTAAGTTAGCTTCATACCATCATGAACTAAATTCAGTTTTTCAGCTTACCAGTATCACAATTCTTATATTCCACTCATTTCCTTTATGGAGCTGATTCCTTACATATGCTGTCTTTTACGGTTTTTATAACCAAGAACACTGTGGCAAATAGCAAATAATGTCAACTAATGAACTGAACTAAGAACAAAACACCCTCTGAAGGGGCTTCAGTCCTAAAGTCTTGGGTGGTACAAGTGTGACTCCCAGAGTGGCATCTGAATGATCAGACACAAAAGTTTCCTCAACAGTAGGCTAAATGTTAGCATATATCATTCAATATTTGTGGTCTTGGTTTCAATCTGATGCTTTTGACAGTATCCCTACCTTTTAAACACCCTTCCAATTTAGGGCAACTGGAAAAACATGGCCCACTTTGCATATTAGTGCCATGTCTCAATATATTATGACAATAAGACCCTGGAGAAAAACAAAGGCAGCAGTAACAAAAGTCCACTAATGTACTTGACCTTCACTATGAACAACTTACTAGCAGTTTCTACTGAACAGAAATCACTATTTTTGCTTAGCTGATTGTTTCAACTTTGTTTCTTCATGGATTCTTCTAGTTAAGTTAATCATGCACCTGCATCAATAAATGCAGATGGGAGCAGGATATTTTAATACTATCTTTCAAAAAATAATAAACAAAAGATTGCAGAAGAGAGGGCAGCAAAATTAATTGCTGTTTGAGTACAACTTTTATAAATTCTTGAAAATAAAGCAAGTAAATAAACCTACTCTGAAAACAGTTCTTGGAGTTAATATAATGGGAAAAGTTGTTTTGCCACTGAAGTGGCAAAACACTGGTTTCACTGAAGTGAAACTTCACTCATTTACTTTTGACACTACATATTCCACAGCAAATTAACATGCACCCTCTGCAGTATTTAGTCTTATAAACATCCCCTGGAGACTACTGTCTTTTGTCCTTAGCCACATGGGGATTCAGCATACATTCATGTTTCTGAAAACACAAAATTAAGTAAATTATATATGGAACACCTACCATTGTCACTGTCTCCTTCAGATGGGATACTGTAGCTAAAGTTGTCCCATGTTTGTGCCTGTGTAAGTGTGTTGAAGGAGATAGGAGGAAAACTGAGGGATGGGTCTGTTGGAGGGGAGTGATAACCAGTCCAACCATGGTGGCAATAAGGACCAGAGTGGGGATAAAAGTGGGCAGCAGCATTTCATATATGGCATTAGGATTGTATGGTAATGGCAAAGATGTAATTCAAAGGTGATTAATACAAAATGCATAAATTTTGAGAAAAGAATGAAAGATGGTGCAGAATAAAAAGAACGAAAAGTTAAATGTTAGTACTTGCAAATCATACATTTTATGTGCAGTTAAGGCTGTTAGGCTTAGCAAGATCATTGTAACCATAGCACTTCACACAACTTGTTACAACGAAGTTTCAAGAAAAAGTACCCATAGATTTTACATTATAGCCTGACAAAAACCTTGACTCTGAATCAGAAGGTAAATATACCAGCTGTGAAGTTTCAATAATGAAACTTTCACAGAACAAAAATTTTGGTATCTTTGTGTAACTATGTAATAACACTTCTCAAAAAGACAAAGAAAATTTACACATCCATATGAAAATATTATTACATTACAATTTCCCAGCTGATTTTGGAAGTAGCTTGGATTATCACATTATCACTTGGATTCTCATTTTGTTGAAGGATGTTCTGTAAGTACATGTACCACAGATGTTTTCCATTCATTTTAATTCACTTAATAATAAATGAAGAACTACTTTTACTTCTTGCTAACTCCCCAGGAATAAATTCAAACCTACAATGGGTGCACCACCCTATGTAAGTACTGGTCCTCTACAACTTTCACAGACTTGGCAGGGACAAGAACAGGCACAGAATACCCTGAAACAGTCATCCTGAGTTTGTAACAATGAGCCTTGGCAAACCTGCACCACCGGCAGTCTTCTAACAAACGCAACTTCATTAATTATTCAGCTGGGCTCCCTGAAGCACACAAAATGGTACATTTCCACAGAAGCTGCAACAGAGGCTGGAGACTATTCACCAGATGACTGTAAAAGCATGTTACGCCTACAGTTCATGACCACTCATAAACTCATTATGGAGCTAAACTTGGACAGCAATACAGCCCCTGTTCTTCCTATCCATTCTGCTTTCTCTCCTTCAACCAGTCATGACAATGCCTATTGTGGAGAAGTATAGCAGGCCTACCAGCCTTGCTAGCTCTGAAATAGATCTTAGTACAGTACGCTTCTACCCGTGAGAAACAAGAGCTAGAACTGTAAACACAGGGAAAGAATTTAACAGCAACCTTGCACCTGGTGTTTTTGCCTTGTTGTTTTGATACTGATGCTATGGGTAACTAATAATAGAATGTTGTAGTTAATGTAGCCAGTGGGTGTATTGTATTGATTCAATAGCCAATTAACAGGTGATGCGAATCATAACATTCTTAAAGCCTATAAAAGGATGTGTGTGTGCCTTAAAATAAACTTTTTCTTCTTTTCTATTCTCCTTCCCCGACTCCTTGTGAGTTTGTTCGTCTCGACAGCGACAGCCTCTTATTGATCCTCAAATTCTTCAGCAGAAATTTTTATTCCTTCTCCACCACATCTACTCTGCACTTTTGTCTCTTGTCTTGATTGTGTCAAGGATTTCTGCCTAAGCTTTTCTCAAACCTCCATTCTACAGTGTTTCAGAACTGGATACTGACACCCTTAAAATATCTCCTTCCTGAATCTCTTCAGCACATCATCCATCCTTTCAGCACTTCACACTGGTTTCCTATTTTCTGACAGAGATTTAAATCTCTTTTCTGCCTTTCACAATGATGCTGCTTTTTAGCGAACTCTTCCTGTATCTGATCACGAAGTTCCTTACCACTTCTGCAACAAAAATTATGAATTCACTCAGTTCTTTTTTTCCAACAAGTATCTCCATGTTTATCTACTGAATCCTACACAAAAGCCACATTCATGTTTGTCAAACTAAACTAGAGGTTACAAACTACCTCTGCTCTAAGTGCTAAACCATAACCACAAATCACTTTAAGATCGCTGTGTAGATCCAAAAGCAGCTAAAACCACTTAGTATTAGAAGAAAGTCCAAAGTCAAGTTCCAGTAAGCACAGAAAGTCCCTCTTTTCTACTATTCCAAACTAATATTCAGAAGGAACTGAATCATGTAGGATTTCTCCTTCCCACAATTTTGCAATCTGTATTAACATGTTAATAATTCAGACAGCAACATATAAAACTTCACCTTAAACTTCTCTTCAAAGTTCAAGAGCTCTCTCTCTTCAGACTTTTCCCAAAGCTGCCTCACTGCTTCTGGCTATTGGGACACCAGATCAGCTGAACCCGAGAGTCAGCACAACTTAAACTCTGAGTAAAGTCAACACTGGGTAACAGAACACAGATTTACGGCAAATGATAAACAGTCTTTGACTCTGGTAGCTATTGGGATTCTCAACTATTTTCCAAAGTACACAGATAATGCAGCTAGAGAAGAAAACAAATGGAAGGAATAAATATCCAGAGATTAGAAAAACAGTAACTAGCACTCAAATGAGAGGAAAATACTGTCAAGTTTTAATGATCATTATGTATTCCAACAAACTTGAAACACAAGCATGTCCAACATAGATACTAACATTGTGCTTCAAATCCTCTACATGTCACCAAAACTGGAGACACTAGATTCACAAGTATGTATGTTGCTAAGTATGTATGTTGTATTATGCTATGTAAACAGTTGCAAGGGAACAACTTCTCACTTCAGAATACAAAGCGCTTTGTGACTCTGAGTTTTGTCAGTGCTTGTTTCAGCCTCTGACAGTACAAATTTTTTGTCTGTGTTGCTGTCACCTTGCTCAGCAGAAACTAAGAAACACAGCGACCTAGAAATGGCACAGAAGAAAAGCAAAAACTGCTCTTGATTGCAAGATGTATTAGTAGCTGTTCAGACTTGAAGGTCTGGCATATTAAAGATACTGTGACAAGACCTTTGAAACTCTCAATGTCAACTATTAGCACCACTCTGGACATTTTAATCAATTCATGGATGAAGGAGGGTGAATTTAAATTTAATAGCTATTTTGAGTGATTGCCTTCAGAGAGAAAATCCACTTCTCAAGAGCAAAACTATGGCTCTAAGAAAACTATTGTTTCTTTTCAACAGTATTTTTTTAAGGTTTTCAAAATCAATGTGAATTTGAAAAGTCCATGATCTACAAAAATATTTAAAATACAGATGGAAGTTATCTGAAAAATTAAAAAATTCTCTTTTTATCTTCAATGTAAATTTTTGACCCTTGGAAAGAATGTTTCAAGAAATCTAAACACATTTATTACCTTTCAAAACATTTTCTTTGGGTACTTTGGGTTCTTTCTGTCAGCCATTCCCAATGTTTTGCCTAGCTTTAAAACGAAAGTATAAAAGGACCTTCAGTCCTGAACACATATCAGTATGTACTAACACAGAAGTTTAAGCCACTGTGGTTTATCCTCTGGAAACACTTCCATTTGTGTGTGTACTTCAAAAAACTGGAATCTTTACCAGAAGTCTGGAAGAGTTTACTTTCACCTTTCCAAGAGACATAAACCATTATGAAATGATGAGGAGGAGGGTAAGTCAAATAGAAAGCAACATTCATTTAAAATAGATGAAAATAAATACAATGAAAATAAACTCTCAAATTTCAGAAAAAATATGGTTGCAAATATTTTCATTGAAAATTTGCCACTATGTTTTCCACAGAGCATGATGTACACATTTTAGTTAGAACACTTCAATGTTCTTCTAATCTTGCACTTGGATTTAAGAGATTCATAGAAGCAACTAATTCAAATGTAAGCTCTAATGAAGTTAAATAGTTAAAACTCATTAAGACTATTTAACTTCATTAGAGCTTACATATTCAGTAAGTTTTAACATTTCCCCTACAGCCATTAAGAACTTCAATGAAAAAAACCTATTAAAATAAACTACAAACTAAGCTGAAAAACTTTCCTGGATCAGAGAAATGCTGGACCTCTGCACTAGCTCAGGTCCATGACAACACAGCAGTATACGATTAACAAGTACAAATTCCAGCCAGTGATAGGATGGTTCAAACACACAAAACTTGCACAAAATTTCAAAGGAAATACAATGAAGAAACTAAAGACCCACCAAGCAAACTAGCTTTAAAAGGAAAAACATGCAGGTTTCACAAACATGCCAGTATTTTCAGTCATGTACTACTTCTATCTGTAAATTTTTCTTATGTGTTAGCAAAACAGCAGAAGATGAAACATTATGCAGCTTTACTATGCCTTGCAAGGTTTCATTTTGTTACATGGTGCTAATATACTGTATTTGTATCTGAAACGTAAAGTTTTACTATTGCCAACTTCCCCATCTTACCATGGTATAAATTTAAGGTAAGATGACTGAAACTGGATGTGATCAGGTGTGAAACTGTGCTGTAATGGCTCTATCTTTGTGACTCATCTCATATGGAAAAGAAAATGAATTCAGATTATGAAGTTTATTGCAACCATAACATGCCCAAAAGACACTACTGTATTGGCACACTCAAAGCTGTTAAAAGACACGAATTTTAATTAGTACAGTGTAGAAAATCAGCAGGTTCTAACCAACTGACTTCGGTATTCAACGAGGCTATACACAGCTGCAATATAGTCGGGGGAAGACCTGTAGGACTTGTGCACATCTGGTCTTGCACCATGTGACTTTGAGGTGTTGTTGCAAAGGACTGCAACCATTGTAATCCAGTCTTTCTAAAAATTCTCCCACAAAAAGAGTCACTAGGCTATTTTGCCCTGACCTATCCTAGTCATTAAGTATAGGAAATCTGGGCACACATATGCCAAGATTCAGAAGTGCATGTTAAACTAACACTTGAACAAAAAGTCATGGTCTTGCATATTCTTCCACAAAGCAGTTCCCAGACCCCAGCAGAAGATCTCACTGGGGGCTCAGAACACCAGCCAGCTCCCGTGAAAGCAGCAGCCTGGCATGGGCCCTTTTGCTTTCATACATCTTTATCCTAACAGTGCTATTGCAATGCTGCCACTGG
Organism: Ptilonorhynchus violaceus; assembly: GCA_013397565.1. NCBI lineage: Eukaryota > Metazoa > Chordata > Aves > Passeriformes > Ptilonorhynchidae > Ptilonorhynchus > Ptilonorhynchus violaceus. The sequence goes on along the minus strand of VZRJ01008648.1, from coordinate 3,649,192 downwards.
ACTATGCAATATTACTCAATGTTTTATTTTCAGCAGATCCTGAAAGGATCCATTTGCTCATCATTTAACCCATATTTTAAATATATTTAGAAATAACAACAGCTCTAAATCATCTGGACAAGACAGAGCCAGAGTTTAACATTCCAGCAATCTAAGAAATGCAACTGATTTGTAAAACTGTGTATTATAACTACATGAGAAGCTTATTTTCTTTCATAAAAAAAGCTTTCTAGCACTTCAAAGAAAAACAAAAAAACCCAACCAAATCTATGGGTACAATTTCATAAACATGTTATTATTGCAAAGTATTTTGTTCTGCTGCCATTATTGCCAAGTATTTTGCTCTGGAAACTACAAGCTTGTAGGGGTTTATCAGCACTTGATTAGAAGCATTTGTGGTGAATGAGAGCAATCATCCTACATCCTACTACTTAGGATGCTGAAACATACTGAAAAACCTACAGTCGCTCCTTAGAGGTGATGTCAGGTGACTTAATACTGACTACCTCAATACAGAGAAAATAAAAACTGAATTAAATTGTGTAGCCAGTCCTGTTTCCAAAGAAAGCTGTTATCCAAGCCTTCAAATACATCTCTGTATTTGGGGTTGATATTTGTTTTTAGGTTTGTTTGGTTTGTTTGTTTTTAGATAAATTGCTGCCTGTTAAAAGACTGGTGGTTATGCAGATTTAGCGCATTGCGAATTCATTAAACTCGCTGGCTGAAGTAAAAATCTAATCTTCTCATAATGCTTGATCTTTACTCAAGCATAACTCCTGAAAGACTCAATGAAGTGAAAAATTTTCAGAGCAATGCATAAGTGTTTTCCAAAATAGCCTAATTATTCATATATATTATTCAACACAATCTAAACTGTATCACTACACATCAATCAAGCAAAAATCTCATTTCAATTAGTATGTCAGCAGAGATGATAAATATGTATATACATATCAAATATGCGTAGTTTTATCCAAACACATTTTTTAAAATATATATATATATATATACACACATATAACTTTATAAAACACCCAATTTACTAGTAATGGATGAAAATTAATCCATATATAACGTGCCAAATACATACTTCTTGCAAATCCAATCTTGAGTTAAACCTAGAAAATCTTAAAATGTTCTAAGCTTCTTCTAACTGTTTTACAGAAAATGTAACATTGCTTACTTCTTATGGGGGAAAAATAGAGATACCTAATAATAACACAGATGTTAAAAAACCAAACCAGTACACGCAAATTGGTTTCTCACATTACCTGATCGTGGCTTCAGGCCAAAAGGGATTGTGGTGTTTGTAGTGGGAGACATTGTTGGACTTTTATCCTTGTTCTGTGTAATTCAAGAACATAAATCAAAGTAAGAGTAACACCCAGAATATCTCAGCATACCAGGCTATGCAAAATGAGAAACTTAACAGTACTGGACACTAAAACCATTCCACCATAATCTGATCACAATATAGCTCTAAACCTATGACAATCTCCCTTTTTTATTATACCCCATTCCTCTGCTGGAAAAGATGAGTTTCTGATAAAAGACAGTAAGATATTCCCCCTAGTTATAAATAAGCTTAATTATTGCTCAGTTTTCTTCCATATCATCACTTGGTTCCACCAAAGATACATTTTGTGGCAGAGTACATTTAGAAAAACAAAGCAAAAGCATGTTTTTTCCTTAGATACGTTTGTTTTTTTCACAGAATTCTTTACCATTCTGCATGGTATTTTTCATGCAACTCTGAATTTCTGTGTAAGAAACAGAAAAGAGGAAATTAAGCATACACCCCAGAGCAGGATCTCCCCTGACTCTGAACTAGGCTAAGAGTTGCAGCAGGAAGAATGGAGTAGCAACATACAGGAGAACGTGAGGTATAATCATCATACCACCAATAGTAACACAGAAAGAGTCCTATGACCAAACTCCGTAATGGGAATCCCGTCTAAAAAGTGATTCCACTGGGAGCTGGGAGCTATAGAAGTCCCATCACCAAGACTGGTGGAAGGTGGCTGAGTGCTCACGAATTTGCAAGAAGCTCATACACAACGCAATATAGAGGGAGAAGCCCTATTTCTGCACAAAAAAATATGAAGGTAAAAAATCTCCATAAGGAGCTCCATACGGTTTTTCCCTTTTCGACCTTCCAATGAGATTTGCACTGTGAAAGCAATAGGATCAATAAAATCACATTCCTCTTTGAAAACTAATCAAGGACATGGCACAACTGTGCAAAAAGAAACTGCACTGAAATCAATAGAAAGTCTTGTTCAACAAGGAAGAACTAAAAAAAGAAAAATTAAAAAGATATGTGTCAGAATGGAGAAAATGTAAGAAAATTAAATGTTTTATACTAAACTGCATAACTCAGAAAGAAGCTTATCAGAAAGTACATTTTTATACCCTAGTAAATCTCTGAGATGATAAGAATAAACCACAGGCCAGACAAATCACATATCCATTTCTGATGAGTTCAGTCATATGTTTTGTGGAATTCAGTTATGTTTCATTTAGTATATGAACCCTTCAAATAAAATATGTAAGAGACAAACAAATGGCATCTTACCTCATTGTGAGAGGTTTGCCCACTTGTGTTCCAAACAATTAGATCATTCTGCATGTTTGGAAAGTAAAAACAAAAAGGGAGAGAAAAGGAAAAAAAAATTTCAGAAATTATATTAGTGATACACTGCAATGGGACATTTTACTCAGTATAGTCAGATACGCATTAATAGTTAATTCTTTTTTTCCACTGAAACCCTTAAGTTGCATGAATAATAAATACTTTTATTGCTAGCTGAACAGCATTTTAAAAAAATGTGTGGAAACTATTCACACAGATTTGTCATTAACTTTTTAGCTTCAATACTAAGGGATTATAACTGCACTTACAAGATTTTAAGGTTTGTTGGTTAAAATGCAGCATACAATTTTTTTTAATTAAATTATCACCAAGGTTTAATATGCAAATATAGATTTTTAATACAGATTTGAAGAGAGAAGTATTCTGTAAGAAATTAAATTTAAAATTGCAATGTAACATAGCTTTTGTTACCACTTCAGCTATAGAAGTGGTAACCTTACCTTGGAGACATGTACACCACATTGATAAATATGAAATAAAATCATTAGTTCAGCATCAGCCGTAACTAAGCAGAAACACAACTGGCCTAAGTAAATTATGAGTAAATTCAAAACAATTTTCTTAGGGCCAATTTTTTTTAATTGACAAAAAATGGAAACGAAAGAGAGCACTTGGAACACTAGGTCCCAACAGTCACGGAGCTTTCCAAAAGTTAGCAAGATGGGAAGGAAGATTACACACCCATTTTGCTTCATGACCTTTCTCGGCCACTTTTCAAGCTTAAAAAAAATTCTTCAGCTTTAGACATCTTTCATAATATTAGCTCAACCCCTGTATTACCTAGGATAAACAGAAACAAATCTTAATTATCCGATCCCAGTCAGTTCTACCTGGGGACTTGCATGCTTGAGCACTTCTATTCTGGTCAGAATTTTGAATTTATGCTGAATTGAATTCATTTAGTAACACAAGCAGCAACACAAGTGTTTCCTGTGCTACACAGAACATAGCATGATTAAAAACTTGCTCTTGCAGGATTTGTTTCCATTTCACAGAGTGTGCCTAGTATTTTCACCTGCATAAGACAGTCCAGATCAGATCCCCACAAGTGTTCAGAAAGATTTTTCTTCTTTTGAAAAAGTTCTTGAAAGTGAATTAGTGGTGTATCTTTGCTAAAGCAGGTCATCAAAATACAGAGACCACACATATTTTGACACTGAATTAGCCTTATCTGTTAATCTCAATAACGAAGTAAGAGCTGTTCCAAATAAAGTGTGGTAAACCCAGTGTACAACAATATAACAAAGGAGATTAACCAATTCAATTTTTTGACATTTTAAAGAAAAGTAAAGACAAAATTAACAATGCCACAAGTTTAACATAGGAATATTTGATAGTAATGATGATTATTCATGAGAATATTCAAAAAGCATCAAGATAACCCCCCAAAAAAAAATCTATGTCTGGATACAGCAAACAATATTAAGGTACCGCCAACATAGACAGCATATTCTGTAATTTCATTCTCACAGTCTTCTTGCAAGAGCAGTCACAAAAATGCCTATATAGCAGGTTCTGAAGTAGTAACATATGCCCCGAATATTTAAATTTTTTTTGTAGTTCTTTATTTCTGGATCATTACAATTACACAAATCTTAAAATACTTTTGAAAATTTAAAACTATCGTCTCAACTTATATACAGTCTGTTTGCAATATTAAACACAATAAAAATACTGCTATTAACAAAAACTTAGAAGCTTACAAGAATATTTGGGGTGAGGAGGGAAGAAGAATCAGGTATTTCATTTTCTTGAAGATCTAACATAGACATTACCTTTTTTTCCAAAGGAATGCAACCCCTGCAATTACTATCCTTTTTATTGGATAAAAATACTTTAATTAATTGCATTATATCAGTTCTTTCCTAAGAGACAGGTCTTAATCAACTTTCCATTTATAGTCAAACCTTGAGATTCATGCTAAGGCAAAAAAAAAAAAATCAAACCAAATCCCCACAATGGGCCTAAACCAATTATCCACACACACAAACTGACAGAACGCAATGACCCATTCCAAATGTTTCCACATTTACTGCATCTAGACACCTCCATACCTGACTCAATGACCATTTTTCACCCTGTTCACAAGTCCTTGCTTCAGGCTTTGCTTTCTCCATAATCAACTCCCTCCTCCTCTGGAATTCTAGTTCCTCTTCAGCATTTTCTCTCTGTAAGATAAGTAACTCTTCCGTCTGTGCACACTGGAAATAAAACTATTTTTTTTTGCATACCATTACCTTGAAGTATTTCTTACAAATACTACGATGAAAAGCAGGCAGAGAAGTAAGCAGAGACTATCTAAGTGCAGTTCCAGCACTAACAGGTAGATAATGTAAATTTAAACCACCTACTTCATAAAAAATACCAGTTCACCAGAGCAAATAATAAGCAGCATTTATCACACTGTAAAACTCAAAAAACATACTTTAACTATACTCTCTGTAACTATAGTGACAGTACTCTGAAAAAACACTGATTTTTATTTTACAAAATATTTTGTAAAATATCTGTAAAATATTTGTACTACTTTCCTACACCAAAAGATGGAGAGAGGGGAGGTCAAATGGTAGTTGATGATGCATAGCTGAACTGGCATATGGGGAGAGAGGGAAGGGAAACTAAAATGCAAAAGTAACCGATAAACACAGAAGAATTTTACATACATAGACACACACACACACGAAAACCCCCAAACAAAACTCACAACAATTCCATAAATATGTTAAAGATGAATGAGTTTTGTCCGCCAGCCTACTTACTTTTTGCCCTCCCCACTGGGCAGATTCCTAATTTATGAAATTGTGGGCTCATTTTCTGTCTTTCCCCCCAAAACATTTTGTAATAATACACTCATTAACGTACCTGACCAAGAGAAGACATCTCCATCTGTATTTGACCACTAAGTATAAAGACAAACAAATACAAATATGTAGTTCATTGTGTAGCAACTTGAACACCATGCATCTAACAAGTGCATTATTTTTTTTCTAAAGAACGTATATAAACACACTTTACTGTAGGCTCTTGAAATTCTAAAACTGTTGCTGGTTCATGGGATACAGATTCGCACCACTGCTCTCTGATATATCCATGCTTAATCTGCAAGGTTTGAAATAAAAACATTGCACTGGGCTATAGCTTTGGTAACTATTCTGTTCAGTATTTAATTTCAAACAAATGGATACACTAAACACTTTTGTAGTTGTCACTTTAACTTGTTCAGTGTTATCTCAAGAACTTTTGGAAATGCCTCCCGATGCTTCAATTCATTCAAAGCAACATTCATGCTTTCACCTGCAAAGTATCACCCTGAGCAATGGTTTGCATCAAAACAAAAGGACCTGTTTACTACCAACATCCTTGTTGTTATCCAGAAGACTGCAGATTTCTGTATCTAACCTCTAGCATCCAGTGTTCAAATGGAAGCCACAGCCCTGCTAGATATTCCCATCTAATTTACAGTGGCTGAAAATAAAGCAGTGCAACAGAAAATGAAAGAAAGCAGGAAATACAGGAAAGGGAATACAGAAATATGAAGCAAACAGATGAAAATATTGAAAAAGGTTGGATCTGAAATCTTTCTTCCCAGAAATAAAATGCTGAATTATGTGCACAAAGTGTACACAGATTTGAAACTCTGCAGAACACTAAACCAACAATAACTGGGCAAGAATTTTACAAATTTAATAATCATGCCCATTAGCAAAAACAGCTCGAACAGAATTCCAGTCAGTGCACATTAGGTGTGCCAACATCACCAACTGTTTCAGCCCCTACAGTGTTTTCTCTTTCTAATTCCTAAAGTGCCTTCAGTGTGAGATAAAGATAGTCCTGGCTGGAGTTAATTATTTCAACCAGGTTACCCTGACTAGGCCACCAGTTATATCAATGCATAAAGGAAACATCTTTCAGAAAAGCTGTAATATCTGACATGCTCTAGGGTTTAAATTAAAAAAGCAATTGCCAGTTTCGTGCATCTTAAACTAAGGCACAATAGAAGCATTTAAATTCCTTTGTGGATCTGAATAAACACAAAACCTCTTCAGTATGAAAAAAAATTTCTCACACTGCTTTATATAAAGCAAGTATAAAACAAAATGCCATTTAATCCAGTAATTGCAAAAGAAATTATGAGGAACCCATGGCCCAGAGGACTGAAAGTCTATAGCATAGTTTGACAAGTACTGGGCACCCAGATATATCTTGCTGGTTAGGTCTGGATGTCAACATACAGGAGGCATATATCAAAAAGTCTATATGGTGCTCAGAAAATTAAAAATAAATGCTCATATTTTAAGGTTCGAGAAAGAAAGTACAGACACAAAAACCCCAACATACTGTAAAAAACCAGTAGAGAAATACAGACACGCATGACATGATTAGCCACTTTTAAAAGTAATTTTTCAAATTTAGTACAGTGTTACTAATGAAATCACATCTGCATGCGCACAAAACCCCCAGATTTTCCATGTTTTATTGATCTTTTTAATTTAATAAAAGTACCTAAATATGCACAAAATACTAGGGCAACGTTTGGAAACAAAAAACAAAATGACAAGATTTATTAGGCCAACAACTAAAATATTTCTGCTGGTGCTTTTTTCCAAAACAAACTTTTCCTTTTTTAACTACAACACTCTTCCGACAAAGTAATAAGTCTCATATGAGATGCAGAAGCAATGGTATTAGGAAGCTAAAGGAACTAAAGAGATTTCCTAATTTGTACAACATTTTATTAGGAAAAAATACTTTTGATTCAAGTATTTAGTATATGGGTCAAGAATTCAAGTATTCTTTACATGATGCAAAATAAAGCCAGCTAACTGTCTCTAGAAATACTAACAGGAGTAAATTTCTGTCCTAAAAGTACTAAAGTCTGCTAGGTGAAAAAGAAGTTCAAAACAGGCATTTGAAGTAAAGAACAGTGTAGTCACAAAAGCAAACAGCTGCCAAGGGAGGAAAGAGAATCAAGTATACTTAAGGCTGAAGTGATAATTCTAATCTTCAGAGAAATGAAGATGTAGGCCAGTAACCTCACAGAAGTAAGAATTCAGTTTTGAAATGAACTTAATTTCTGAAGGTGATTACACTAAGAAAAGCAATAGCAAGCATCTGGGCAGACAGAACTACTGACACCACCACCGTTAGACTTTCCCAGTAGGGCAAGCACTTATTTTCTTTTAAATGCTTATTCCTTTGTTTCATCACAGATCCAGAGTCATTCTACCTGATGCAGCCACTTAAAACAGGGATCTAAAATTTAAAATCTTGCCTTCTGTAGTCAGGGGAAATCTAAACTTTCTTTGCCTCTTCCTCTTTCTCCTTTGGATTTCAGAAGACTAAAGAAACTCCACCTCTAATTCAGGCACCTCCTTTATGTGCTTCATTGAATTGGCATGAAGATGGACCAGAAGCCCTTCTCATTCCAACAAAATATACCAAGCATGAGTAAGAGGAAAATCTATAGTCCCCAAAAGGAATGTGACAATCCTAGACAAAACTTCAGACTATCACAGTAGCATACGTGAGATGAATGGTTAAGGAGTGTCCCTACCTCTAATTTCAGGTTTCTTCTACACCTGCTTAATTTACCAGGAATCTTGTCTAGATACTCAGAGAGAGAATGTGAGTTTCCTTCTAAACTATCTTGCGCACATCGGTACGCTATCAAAGCGCTTCCTAACTCCAGAGGACTTTCAACTGTCAGTTACAAGAGAACTCTAATGTAATTCACAAAAATTTTTAATTCTATTACATTATAGTGTTATTATATTATTAAATATTACATCAGCTATTGTAAGCATACCTGTTGGAATCTTGTAATAAATCTACTGCTTCTCTTAGTTGTTCTATCATTGCTATATCAATAGTCTGTTCTTCTGATAAATTTATTCTATAACAGAAAACAAAAACATTCAAAAAAAAGGGTACAACAGCAATTATCAAGGGTAGCCCGGATTTCAGTTTGTGAGGTCCATCTTCCAACTGGCATGTAAACACTATAGAGGGGGGAAAAACAGCCTCTCTGCACACTAATATGTGCTGAATTCATGGAAAGAGCTTCTTCTGAAAAAGTTCTCCAACACTTTATCCTTAACAAAGCCCCTCAACCTAACACATATATATATATAAATGTGATGAAGTAAAACTTTTAGCATTCAATTAAACAGAATGACTTCTAAAATTGAAAATTGATTTACCAATATCTGACTCTTAAATGCACTCATCACATGTAATTGCTTCAGCATGAATAGTAAATACAATGCATTTTTATAAAGGCCAGCTTGCTTTCTTTTGCTTTTCAACATTTCTAATTCTTTTGGGGGAGTAGAAATATAATCTCCCATTAGTTTTGCCAACAAGGTTCTTTCAGAAAGTACTTATTCTTTCCTTCCTTCAGTTTTTTTTTATATCATATAGGACTACACTGTTCTGATGAGTGACAACTTCATGGTACACTGTTATGTTCAATTTCCTTTCCTTATGCATTCATCTCAGCAACTGATGCTCAGTTTTTCTACTTCTGAACTAATATCTATGAACTAGTGGTTGCTTCAGGGTTAAAATTATGACAAGAAAAAAAATGAGGCATGTTTTCTAATTAAATTGATTTTCTAAATATACATTAAATTTAGATCTTGCAAGTTTTGATAATCTTTTTTCAGCAATGCCTTTAATAAACTAAATACCAAAAAACCTAATAAAAAAGCTTGCATTCTACATAGATAAAAATTATTGGTGCATACAATTTAATTAATCTTAATATAACATCCACTCTATTCAGAAATAATATGTAAAACATTGAGCACACACAAAGTGCAAGGCTATGCTTTTGTCATGCCTGCAAGTCTACAAAATTATAAAAAGACATAGGAATACTAGTTCTGGTCAAATTAATTAAATGACACAGCTAATTATTTATAGAGACATAAAAAATACTCACATTTCGTCTGCTTGCCATTGTGTGTCCTCTTCTATTCTCAATAATTCATCACATTCTGCTGCTCTGCTCTGTAAGCAGACCAAAGTGATAATGAGAACTGAACTTTGCAATTAAGTAGGCAGATAAATTTTGCTTTCTGACTCAGCACTGACCTAATTTATGTAATAGTTTAGGCTGGCTAGTTGAAGCAGTCCAATACTTCCTGCTCCATTCCTCACTCTACCCCCTTTTAAGATACTGATTACAAGATCTTCTATTCAGAAGATTTTATTGAGGTCAACAGCCCTTACTCTCCTTTAACAGTAAAAAGAAAGTCAAGCAGCATAAGAATTCTTTGTTCTATGTCCCAGATTCCATTTGTGACTTTCTGGCACATAGAAACAATGCTTCAATTAACCACGACCCCAACTCTCCTCCTACTTGCTCTCCTACAGCAGCCGTATTTGTTTACAAAGCAAGGAAATTCCAAACATGCAAACAGCAGCAATTTTGTACTTCATGCATAATTATTAACAGGATTCATATCTGACAATTTTGACAGTCATGACTCATTTCTTTTTTAAAAAGAACAAATCGGAGCAAAAAAATTGCATCCAAGAATTCAGATCAGTCAGCCAGTTATTTTGGGTTCAGTGCAGTTATAAATTAGATCCCCCACACCTATAAAGTGCTCCTTATTTGAAAACTTGACTCTCTCTTTTATGCTTCCACTTGGTGCTTTCCAACTGACTCTTTCATCTCAGACAGGCAGGAACACTGAAGTAGTTCAGCTGCCAGTAAAGACAGACGCTCTCCGATGAATGTGCATTTGTACTCATAGAGAATGAACAGCAGAAAACAGAGACTTATCCTTTCTTATGTCATGTGTTTGGCACATTGATTGCATCACCCTGTACCAATAAATTCTACCCAGTTCTGCTGTATGTGACACTGAAGAGCGTACCAGCATCTCTAACATTCTCCAATAATGGCTCATTTCCCAGTGACAATCCCTAGGAGAATGAATAAAGCCATTTTCATCTTTCTCCACCTTACAGGAATGAAGGCCAAAATTTTTTCCTATAACAAGGGTACATACCATAAGACAACAAAAATGCAGCACTTATTCACGAAGGGGATTTGATATAATTTGTCATAATGGATCTCTCAACTGCTACTATTACGTTTAAAAAATTAAGAAAATGTAGTTTACTACCGTAACATTACTCCAAAATTTCAGGCACTGCAGCTAACACAAAGTCATCTAACATTTTACCAATGTAACAAATACAAAAAAATCACTCAATTCGAAATATAAAGCAAGTAGCACAGAACATACCTGCCATTTTTTCTTAAAGCCTTAAACATAGTTAAAGGATAACTCTCACATATCGTAGAAAGAGTTATAGGTAAATTGTCTTAGATGAATTGTAATAATTTTAAACTACCTGCTTATTTTCACTTTCTGTATCTTTTTATAACAATGAATACCAGTTGCAGTCTTATTCCTTAAAGTATCTGCAGTTTATCATTCCTGTTCTCTCTGCACTTACGAAAGTAGTGAAAATATTTTCCCCCACTTAAAATTGTCACAAACTTGCCTTAATGTAGCTCATAAATTCAGTAGTAAGAGTATCTGATTCATCAAACTGGTTTCCTGTTTCTCGTGACTTATCATTGACAAACACGTGAGAAGATCCTTGATGGAATTCCACTAATAACAGCAATTAAAAAAAGATAGAAGAATGATTTCTGGTTCAGCTCAACATTCGTTACTTAACATAACTTACTTGTATTAAATTATAGAGTTCAAAACCAAAGTTTAAATTCGAAGCGTATTAAAAATTTCAAACAGGTTAAGATCTTTGCACTGTAAAGAGGGATGCCAATTCATTTCAAAGTTGTAATACATCCATACCCTGGGCATATACAGTTGTATATCAGAAGCACCAGAACAGGCATTGATGGAGCCAGTTCTGAACTACACCAAGTCTGTCTTGCCAGTACCAGTACAGGAACACAGCTGGACAACTGCCGAGTGTTTTAGGACATTCAGATGACTGAGGCAGTGACTTGCAATAGAATGCAATTTCAGAGTTATCAAACTGTAACAAACCGTCAAATGCCTGGCAAAATTATTCAGAGCCTGTCCCAAGCTCTTGCCTGCATATACTATTTCTAGGGATATGATCCTATGACTTACCCTTTCCAGTTTGCTAATAGGTTATAATCATCTTATCTCTCTTCATATTCTACCAAATTCTGATGAGTATCTCAACTGAAGTTCATTTAATCTAGTATGTAAGACTGAGGAAATGCTGATCTCCTGTTCATGTGGTTTCCATACGCAACCTTCTGACTTCATCTTGCCATTCATCATTAATATGTGCAGAACTTAGAGAAACATTGTTTATTGGTATATAGTGTAATTTAGAAAAATATATGCCACTTTAAAAAAAATTCGATAAAGTTACACCTTTTCACAATCTGAAGAGCTTTACTTGTTTCAAGAGGTGATGCTGATGACTGATAAAGCTTTATATACACACTAAGTCCAGCTACAGAAATGGATCTGCTATTGCACATCTGCTATATTATTGCACGTTGATATTAGTGGTTGGGTGGCATGGTTTAAACCAACTCCAACTTTTCTTCCCCCAGTCAGAACTAGATCTTATTAACTCTTGAGACAAGGTGCAACAAGTTCTTTGGGATTGCTATGGAAAATTACTAGAAGGACTCAATTCAGTATAATTAGATTTTCTAAGTACCAGACTTTGTTCTTTTTTACAAAACAGCATATATATGCCCAAAGCCTTCCAGGTGGGTAGGCAAGCATGGAATCAATTTCCCTGTATTTAACTTCCATGTTTTTTACATTCCAACCTTTTCTTGAGTTAGCATGGTGACCTGAATCTTCCTTTATAATATGATCTTCTTCCACGATGTCTGACATTGGAACATTAAAGCTGATGGTATCTTCATCAGATGGCTAGGAAAAAATAAGAGAAACACTAGTTCCAGCTCAAATCAAGAGTGATAAAAATGTACATATTAAGAAGAGTGCTTAAAGAGCTGCAAATTAACATGGGAGAGGATACCAGAGCATCTAACATGACCAAATCCTGTTGTAGGAAGTAGTAGTCACACTGAATACATCCTCACAGGAGGTTTGCCAAGCAGAACATTTCATTTGTCCTCTTTTCCTATCTTCCTCGCTCCACTAGTCATCTCCTTTCGGTGACACCACTGCACTGTGCTCCTCTCTGTGCTTTCCTGGGGCAGCTAAAAACAGGGGCTCCTTATAGCCACCAAAGTCTGCAGAAACACTGAGCCTCACATCACAGTCCTTTTTTTCTTTCCCTCCAAGACTTCTTCCCTGTTTTACCATGCAGCTTCTGAACTGAATGCCTAAAGCAAGCAAGATGAACTTTGTACATCAAGGCAACATCTTTAATTATATTAACTGTCAGAGCTGAAAAAAAGCATAGGCTCTCAAGTACACTAGCTTTTTTTGACTTAAAAGCTCTTCCATTTTGTTCAGCTGTATTAGTTGGTACACTGAAACACACTACTTGTATCTACAAGCCTATCCTGTCTATGACATTACAGACAGTGGCTGCACAAGGAAGCACTGATACACTTCTGTCCCAGGCCACTAAGGCTCTGTTGCTCTGCAGGGCCAGCAGTGACCTGCTGAAGTGGGACCTGCTCACATCCCCTCCTCAGGGGAACTAGAGCAAAACCACAGTTTGCAGAAGAGGCCAAGTTTTTATTTTCACTGTGCTGAGATAGAGAGCTTACCACTACAACAGTGTCAGAGCTTTGCAAATGTATTTCCCAGCAAACCCATGGGTGTTGCTCAACCTTTAAATGCTCTGTGTCTCTAACTTGCTACTCTGTGCATACATTTTCTATACATGTATTCTGTATATAGCCGTTTGTTCCATATCCTTGAAGAACATGTATTTTTAAAGAAATTATATTTCCCATGTTATCAGTTCAGACCATTGTAACAAAAAAGATCTGCAATGAAATGGGAGTATGTTACATACAATCAGTTATTTAATTCTAGCTAGCTTGTAGTAGAAGTATGACATTCTTGCTATTTTTATATGTTCATATCCCATGTAGAAAGCATTTCTTTCTAAATCCTGAAGCTAAGGTTTGTGATAAAGGATGGAGCAAATCTACCTTGCTCTTAAAATCTGTATCAAAAGATACATGTGATTATTCCTGTTTTCCAAGAATACCTTGGACTTAAAACACGTCGTAAATATGGACTACCATGAATGTTCTTATAAAGAAACTGCATGTTATTAACTCTTTAGAATTCACTGGCTGTATTCTTCTGCTTAAAGAGAAGAAAATTCTCTTTAAGCAGAAGACTGGTCATGGTCAGGGACTTCATAAAGCCTTTTCAAAATAAATTCTAAATTTTAAAATTACCTATTAGTTTCACTTTAAAATATAATTATCTCAGAAAATAAACCATACTCCAAGTATTCTAAGTACAAAAGTCACTGCTGTTTTAGATCTGAAGCAACGACAATCCAACAGCTTAAAAAAAAAAGACATGCACAGTACAAATTCATTCAGACAACCAAGGTTACAGTGCAGTTCCTTCTCTTTCTTTCAGACTGTATCTCATGTGACATTTAAGCACTAAATTTAGTTATTCTAGATCAGAGTTCATGTTTTGTTAATTTTCCAACTATCATTTGAAAATAGTACAGTAAAATGTTCCTATACACAGTATTACAAGTTTGGGATACTAGAACAGGTACTTTTTTTTCTCAGCAGAGTAACACACACTTTGAGGAAAATATTTTGGAGTGTTAATATAAAAAAAAGGAATGGACAACTCAATTTGGAAACAAAAAAATATTCCTTTAACAGGATATATCTCATTTTCAAGACCTAGAGAATTCTGTAGCTGATTTTCCAGGTGTTTCCTGGCAGCATACTATAAAACAAAAACTATCCGAAGCAGACTTCAATAATACAAAAGTATCACTCCTTCATAGGTGAAATACTGTATCTAACTTCCTTCTTCTGCAGTTTTACTTTTTATTCAGCTAGCAAGAGAAGACAATGACATATAAGAATCAAAAAAACCTAACATTATTCAGAACCTAACATTAAGACAGAATTCAGATGATGCACTTTGACAGAATCTTCATATACGTTCCTGCTGGTACTAACACATCACTCATATGGGTAATAAAGGAGGGACACCATTCTTATCTCGTTCTAATGAATTTTAACAAAAGAAAAAATAAGGCGAAAGGGAGGTGGAAAATTAATCAAAATGCTACACTTTTCCTAAAAGATGAGGTAAATGATACATTGCTTTAAAGCAGAATTTGCCTTCAAGTTGCTGTGATCAACTTTACAGCCACACTACAAGGTATCTTTCACTTGAAATGCCCAAGATGGCCATAAGCTTTGAAAATTGATGCTGTAATGACCCTACCAAGTCACACAGAGATAAATAAAGAGTTCATTTCATCAGATACTCCCTCCTATGTGTATTCACCCAAACCCAAAGAGCAATTAGCAAGCTTCCTAAAAACTACATTAGCATTCAAACAAGTCATTAATTTACACTGTTACATACATGAAAAATGATGTGTTAGTGTTTTATGTAAAAGAGAAGAAACTCAGTAGCCACTACCCTTCAGACTGAGCAGTAGTATGTATTTACAAAAAAAACCCCAGAAATGTGTTTTAATGGTTATTTTATGACTGATCATTTAATGTTTATCTAATGTTTGGTGTGCAGCTTTCTGACTTTAATCAACAACATACATGAACTTGTATTTGCATCATGCTAATATTTCTTGCACAATTCTCACGTGTTACACAGGTATTAAAGGTCACATCAGAAGGCAAGCAAGTGGTAAATTTACCATCAAATGCATTTGGGATTACTGATCTCAGCATCTATTTCTCCTTAATAGTAGAGCAGCAGTCAGGTGGGGATGGAATGAGTAAATTGTTCTCATATAAAAAAAGCTTTGTGCTATTAGAAATATATTGGTTCACTGCTGGTTGTCTTTAGTATTTTTTTTGCAGCATTTCAATTGCTACATTCTCATTACAGGTAAGATGATCTATTTTCTAAAGGTGATATTTATAGCTAAAGAGGAAATTCTGGGATAACAGTCTCCTTAACAAGCTAACTGAGCTTCAGGAAGTGTAAGAACGGCAAAACAGTTTGTGTCTCTGAACAGACCTTATGCTCTTACAGCTAAAGGAAAACCATTAGAGACTTGGCTAGAAATAATAACAATTCTGCTTCACTTCCATCTACCAAGAAACTCGCCCAAACACTTGGAAATTCACATGAGTTTTAAGCGCTATTGTATTTAAAAGACCAGTGTGTAAGTGGATTCATGTTCAATCTGCCTTTTAGTAACTCCAAATTCAGTACCTAAGCTTGATTCTTTATACATTTGTTTCAAAAGCAACAGAATTCATTTTTCTCAAAGCAAGAGAGAAGCACTAAAGAATCAGTGTAAAATTACTTTAAGTAGTGAGAAGGGCATCCTTTTATTGTGACCTAGGTACTTCCCATTAGGTCATACCACAAATCCCATTATTGTACATTTCAGAAAGATCATCACTGAATTATATTGCTAATATTATTTACTTATTTATCATTATTTATTCAGTTCAACTCCACCTAGATTTAGTGCCCCATTTGGCTGAGCAGTGCCCCAGAAAAAAACAAGGACAAGACTAGTCCCACAAAGCCATCCTTTTTCTTTGCTCAGTCAGACAACAGAGTTCAGAAAAAGATCTGAAGGTTTATTTTCAGCATTGCCTAGCTGCCAGAACATTTAAACACATTAAGAACTGTAAAGTTTCTAAAGTTCCTACACTACAGCAATCTGCCATAACCACATCACAGAACATATTGGGACTGGGCGCTGTTAATTCCCAACAGGAAGGAGTAATCAGTCAGAGAAAATATGTGAGAAGTCATCAGCCTGTAACCTGTTGGCATATTTAGTTGTTGAAAACAGCAGACCTGGATTCTGGTTTGTTTCTCATTCTCTAGGTTATGTAGCTGCCTGAAAACTGTAGTGAATTTTCACTATTGGTAGGTCTGTAACCATTTGGAAGCAAGTACCTCACTGCTCTCTCCAAACCGTGAACAGACAAAAAAATTAAAACAATTTAAAAATCCCAGTCTCCTTTTACCTTTGTTTTAGCCATTTCTTAGCAAGAAATTCATGTCAAGGATATGGTTGAAGAGTTTTTATGTCTAAAAATCTATTTACATTATTACCCAACTTAAAATACAGTCAAAATATGAGTACTGGAAGGAGAGCTGGAAGGCAAATGCAGGTAACTTACCTCTGTTGCTGACAAACGTTTATCACCATTATCACTACCAACACCTGAATCTGAGTCCTTTTTACTTGGGTAGATGTCATCAATGCTAGACGTGAATAAAAAAATTAAAAATCAGTAAAAAGCTATTTATGTTCAAATTCTGTCCTGGTTTCACTTAAATCAGAGCAAATTTCCAGCCAGGTAGAGGGTGAAATAGCCTAGTACAGTTAAATAGCAAAAATTTACTGCCTGGTGATAGTAAAATAGATCAGATTGAATGGCTGGTTAGCCTAAGGATTAATGAAAACAACAGATATCATCTGCTATAAGCTTGCTTTTGTCTATACACTAGGCAATACTGCTTCATTTCTAGCTAAGCAGCACAGGATTCCAAATGAAGCAATTCAGCCAGGGGAGAGGCAATCAAAATAGTTGAACTCAAACTGGAGTCAACTGATTTAATTGTAACCATTGATCCATTAAAAATGAACTAATATCTCCCTGTGGCTTGAAGTAATTATTAACACAGAAACCTTCTTTTGGTGCTTTAAAATAGACTTTGAAATTTAGGTTTTTAAGAAAATTACTATAATAATGGCAACTCTATTCTGGTTTCATTACCCAATATAACCTCTACTCATTTTAAAGTGCACTACTGGATGCAATACTCTCATCACCTAACTTTTTCTAAAATATACTTTATTAGCCTCTCATCTGCTATCCTGAAAGCTGTGATACTGAAATCAGATTAACACAGCAATTTAGAAAAGGAGCTTTATCAGTCTTCACATGAATAAGGTGTTTGTTTAATTAATCCTAATCTTAAATTACTTCTTACCAGTAAATACTGAGGATTTTTTTGTAGGAACTGCCTACGGAAATCTACTCTGACCCCTTACCCTAACCTGTATTCTTCACTATGACCAAAATATCATATAGGACATGACATTCCTGTCTATTTTCTTATATACTTAAAGAACAAAACAGAAAACCCGTAGGTGCTTCCTAAACAGAAAACCTACTCTTCATCCTGAATTCCTCTCACCTTTGACATTCGTCTGATAGACAATCACAAAGGGGTCTCCAAAGTTACACGGAGAAAAACAATTTGTTTGAAACTTTATTGAGATGACTGAGATTCCATAACAGCTCTTGGGTTTTTTTCCCCCAGGGTTTTAGCAGCAACATCTCTACTATTATTCACATCAACGTTTCGTTTTCATTGAGTACTTCTCTTCAAAAATGTCATACTTTCTCTAATTGGTTATATTACACTGCCCATGTTAGCAAAGAAAGAGTGGGCTAAAAGCTGATTTCCAACCAGCTCTGGAGATTCTCATAGAAAGGAGCTGCTTCATATCCAGTTACTGTCCTTAAACCACAGCACAAGATGACAATTCCTTCACGTTTGATGCAAGACACAGATGACTTAGTCTCATTTTGCTAACAAATTAGCACACTTCATTTTAAAAGCACCTCAACATTCATGCAGTTCTCTTTGTTTGACAGATAACTTTGTATGAATTAAAAAAGATTAAGACAACAATGTCACAAATGTGTGAGAACATACAAATCACCAAGAAATCACCACAAAATTAAAATTTATTTAATGTGTTAATAGATAGATAGTTCCAACACCTAATGTAACTACTATCTGATTATTTTCAATATATTCCAGGAGCCCCCTATAAAGAGGTTAGATTTAAACTAAGGATCACTTTTAAACTCTTACCTAATGTGCTAACTTTAATCAGAACTGATTTTTAATTCTCTAAACTCTTAAAGGGATTTCATTAGAATGAAAGCAAATTAGTTTAAATTAAATCACAGCAAGAGATCTCTCTTCAAAAAAGTACACTCCAAATAGCATCTAAACAAACAAAACTGTGGAAACTAAAGATAAATACAATTTCAGTGTTTGTAAGTGTTACATGGAAAAACTAAGTGAGACTTTCATACATACCTCTCTTCCACAGGTTGTGGCAAGTGCTGTGGTTCTATGGCATTAAGATACAGCGAGTCTGCTGTTTTAATCTGACAGGCTTGTACAGTCAAATATTTGAATATATGCACCTTACCCTTTGTACAAATCTGTTAGACAAGGAAAAAAGCTAGGTTTATAACTAGAATGAAAAAAAAAATTTATTGCAAATGTCACTTAGTGTAAATCTCCCTGAAAATCAACTAATATTATAAATTTCACTTCAAGGAAAATAGAGTTCATTCTTTTTTTTAATTACTAAGTACTTCAACTACCTAATCAATTATTTGTGTGTACCAGTATAAATATCCTCAGAGACTAAGACAGAAAACAAGAAAATAATGTATTCTATTTAAAAAAAAAAAAAAAAAGAGCTTCTAACTCTAAAAAATTACATTAAATTATATGGTATGGCCTATTACTAACTATAAATTAATTATTTTTCAAAATTAGTGCACAATGACATTTAATTAACCAGTGTGCTCTTTATATTCTTGGTCACATCATTTTTAGTAGTATCTAAGCATACTTATGATGCAATTCATCTTCATTTTAGATTTTTTTCTTTAAGTGCACACTTCAACTTGCTCTGTATTTTTTCAGTTTAAAGGCAGCATCACTATTGATTATGAAAAGCATTTCTCAAATGTAATAAAAATTCTTAACTATTTCAACTGCTGTTGATCTAGAACAAACGTAGCTTTCAGAGATGCAGTTTGAATCTAATGTCCAGTAAGTCAACAACAACAAACTTTTCCTTAAGCAGTAAGCACAGGTTCCATTCATTTATTATATTTATTACTCAGAGTGCCTACAGTTCCAGGGAGGAGTTTTATTTCTTTGTGTATTACAATCTATAAACTTAGACTATAAAGTGAAATAAATTTCACGCAATTACATTTTAGACCATCTGAGTATTTTTTAAGTTAATAGCAGATCACTGTAGAACCTTCTAGAATTGGACTCCTTTTAACAGAAAGAAAAATTATCCAGGAAGTTTCTCACTTCTCTTTTTTAAAATTATATGCATATTCCAACGTTAAGTTTCATGTGCAGATAGAAACGACAAAAACAAACAAGCAGCTAACACAATGGAAATCTTCTAGATGTGTGTTGGTTTAAGTGGTGTACAGATTCATACGAAGAACATAGGGTTTTTTTATGTCTTTAGATATTTCTTATGTCTTATTTAGATATCAACAACTGATGTCTGTGATGACGGAAACTCAGAAGCCTGCAATTGCAGAAGGTGACACTTTCTAGTCTAAAATGTGTTATCAGCCATCCAATATTAAAGCACAATTTAAATTATAGCTGTTACTTACTTGTGCTGGTGGAGATTGCAAAGGATTATTCTCAAGCAGTAATACTTGTAACTGCATCATCTTTCTAAAACAAATTGGAATCACAAGCACTTTATTGCAGGAAAAGTCAAACTTTACCAAGGGAAGCTGTACTAGTTCTAAAAGTAACAAAAAGGAGAGAAGGTGTTATATCTGTTTTTATTTTTGGCATAAAATACTAAAATATTTCTGAATAAACCTTCTTTCGCATTCAGGAAAAATACAAACTCAGGGAGGAATAAGATCAACATTTACTTCATTCTATACTGAGAAATGAAAAGAGTGTTATTGTTATACAAGTGATAAAAAATTTTAAAACAAATACTTTGAGATATCTTTTTTTTTCTCCAGAAACTCAGCTGACAGTTCCCATACTGCATTCAGACACTTGTTCAACTTAAAAGTTGCCTAGAATCATAAAGATACATTACAGAAACCTCACACACCGTTCTTCAGTGAATACCATCGAATGTTATATTCTGCAGACTCAAATGGAATAAATTTGAACACAAAGTAATTACTACTTTTTAATTGTACCTATTTATAAGATTAAAAAACCTTTCAAAATTATAATAAGAAGAGCTACTGTAAAGGTATTTTTTTGTTTGTTTGCTTTTACCTTGGGGTAAAACTTCGAGGTAATTTCTTCTGACATTCAGTTCTTTTAAAGATTTCAGCTGGCCTATCTGCTGTGGCAAAGCTGTGATTTCATTACAGCTGACATCCTACAGCAAAACAGTAAAAAGAAAATAATGAATTTTCAGCTCCTATGTGTTCCATAATACAAATATAACTAATTTGCTATTACGATTGTAACATTTTATTAGCCTGAAAAAATGCAACAATCTATGTCCTGTAGTCACAATGCAAAACAAGAGACATGGGAAAATGTTTGCACATTACCTAAAACCAGACCAAATTCTTATCTGAAGAACAAGTTAATTTTGAAAGTCAATTTAATTTCTACCGAAACATTCAAAACCATTTCTTTAAGAAGTTCTACTTTTCTGTTCTTTTCTTCATATGATGAATTCACTATCATGATTATGTAAGCAAACATATTAGGATGAAATGTAAAAATCCTGGTGTGTGGATCAGAATTTTTAAAAAGCTGCTTTTTCTTCAAGAGGGAATATTTAAGCAAAGTAAAATAATAGTAATACAGCAATAGCATTCTGTGGTGATGCTCAGTAAAGACAAATTTGATCATCATAGTACATAAGAGGCCATAATAAAATAGGACAGAATTTGTTTAGTAGTATGTAAGTATTTCTAACAAGAATCTGCTCTGGATGTGTATGAAAGATCAGCTGCTTGGGTTAAGTCAGTCTGAAATGAGACAACTGTCAGATACTAGCTATCATTTTCACTGCCAAATGGACATTGAAACCTCTGCTTACATCCCAGGCAATCTGTAAATTTGAATGATGTCCCAATTATGCTTTCATTTCTGCATTAAAAGAAGGAAATAGTATTTCGTAGTTTGAAAGCAAAGTGAGGTAATGCCAAATTTTCCTGAAGAGCCAACAGAATACTCCTACTCTCTCAACTGTTTCAAATGGATTTATACAGCATCTGGGAGCTGTCAGACTACAGAAGTTTTAGAAGTGAGTCAGATTTCCAGGTCATCTCCTTGAAGATACTTGCTTTAATACTAGTCAAAAGCATTACATTAACTCTTTATCTTTGAGCCTAAAATCTAGTTAACAAAGAAATGATAGTAAAAGCAAAATGTGATCTGGCAGTGCTGCTCCCTGTATCCAACAAGTTTCCTCTTGCAACAGAATTTTACTGCTGCCAAGATTTCCTTCCCTTCTCAAAACACGGTCAGGAAATTATTGTAGCTTTTAGACAAGGAAATTAAAAATCCCAGATAATGAGTGCATTTTTTGCCCAAGTTGCCACAAAGTTTTGTTAATTGCACTGTTCCCAGATCATTTATTTTTAAAGCTTTAATGTCCTATTTTTAATTTACAGTCTTTAAATGAGTTCATAATTAGATACCAGATTTTTAGAGCATGGAATTTAAAGTCACCTTGTGGCAAAGAAACTCCAGACCAAGTGTACTTAGGCACACACATCAGAACAAGTCAGGGAAAGAGACAGAGAATTCTAGCGGAAGTACAAAAAGAAAAAAAAAGCCTGGCAGTGTGTAACCTCAAAAACAAAGTCCACTTCCACTTACAGCCTTTCAAAACATCCTCAGTAAGACTGACCTGTTGTGACAGCATGTCAGCACTCACAAGATCTCTAGAGACAGTAGTACCCTTTATCCTATTAAACACTGCAGTCCAACTTGGTTTTTTAATGACTTTGTTTCAATAGCCATAGAAAACAAAGACCTATACCATTATTCCTAGTTATGCTCTTGACTATTATTAGACTTCATGACTCTGTATGTGACAGGGACAGTGTTTAACTTTCCTATTACTTTGGCAGTAATGGAAGCAATACTATCAGAGTCAAACACCTATGGTTTCCAAGCTAACAATATTTTAAGGAACTATGCAACCAGCAGTCTGGAACTTGGCTTCATGGACACTTGCAGGTAACTGAAGCGCAAACGCCTACTCAAGTTCCAAGGGCAACTAGTATTTGCTGAGGTCAGACTTCTTGCATTAATTCTATTTTGTTCTTACCAGATAAGCCATGTTCTGTCACGACAAGACAATTTGTCAAAATCAGAGAAATGTAAGGCGTATTTAAATTTAACAGTAATTTCTGTGGCATGAAGTTCAGTGGCATGAAAGCAAATTAAAATCATCAACTGTTTCCTTTGCTTATGGTAAAGTTTAAATGGTCTTAAACCCATCAAATTCAGCAAATATATTCCGCAATATAAACAGAAAGAGTAATACGGTACTCTGATTCCATATTAACGTATCTATTCATAAACGCACACATGGAAGTTTATCCAAACCAGTCAAACTGAGGCAAACTTCCTCCTTACACTCACTTCAAACTCGGGACTCCTGACTGAGCTGTTATTCCTGAAAAGCACATGGATTCAGTTTAGAACTTGTGACATACAAGCCATACTGAACAGTAAAAAGAAGTTGCACAGTACATGAGCACATGGACCCTTTTAGGCAACAGCAGGCAGCAGGTCAGGCTGCTGTCCCCGATCAGATGAACAAGGTAAAGAACATAAATCCCAGCTGAGAAATTTAAAGGCTTCCAACACAACACAGGAGGATCCCAGAGATGGAGAGAGAGAGCTGTTACCTGAAGAAGGCAGTAATGCAATACTGCCCAATAGGATAGAAAACAGAATTTTACTGTACATCTGATAGTTTTGGGCACAATTACTGAGCCATCTCTGCCTAATTACTTTTCGTGACAGAAAGCAAGTTTGAGATTATCTTGACGCTAATTTTGCACTTGTCCTCCTGGCTGACAGTATAGGCATGATTGAGTTAAAAAGAGCTGCACATAAAACTAAATTTCCCAGCCAAATTTTGCAAATAATGGCAATGTGTTCTGCAGGGAGAACAATTTCTATTATGAGCACCAAAGTAAGTTAGCTGTCAGAACCCTAAAATTTAAAAGAATACCTGGAAGTTTTCTGCATGTAGTATCAAAGTTATTCTGTGCCACAGGTATGAAATTCATAAAAATACATCCATGTAATAGAAAAACTGTTACCTACCCCATTTTAGAGGAGAGAGGGTGGAAATGCAGAGTTTATTGCAAAGATCTGATCTAATTTGCAGTAAATTATGCTTGTATCGTTCTACAGTGACTATAGAGGTAAATTTTGTATAAAAAAGATTAAAAAATTCATTTGTTATGTACACACAGATTTTACTGCATGCAGCTTGTGAAACATTTGGGGAACCTGAGGTTGCTTGGAGATGTCCTATTAATATAAGAACTGAATGGAGCCAGGTGGCACCTCAGGATCAATCCCTTGGCCCAGCTCAGCACCAGCACTGTGTACACACCAAAACAACAGCATTCCCTGCCATAGCGCTGGATCATGGTTCCACTTGAATCCCATGCTATTCAGGCTGGCATCGCTCTCACACAGCTGAATTTTTCGTGCAACAACTGCAATATGACTTAATCTTCTTTTGTTTGTTTGTTTCTTTCTTTTACTCATTTTAGAACAATGATCACCTTATCATCTAAACTGCTTTATATTATACACGCCAACACAGATCCCCACTCTCAATCCTACCACTATTTGCTTTCCCAATACATCACAGTTGTGTCATTTCCAGTTAAATAGTGCAACTCATTTCACTAGAAATGTACCAAACACACATGGTGGCATCAAACTGTGTAATCAGGCCATCTGAATAGAATCATGCTCAATTTAACAAAAACTTGTTCTTCATTCAGCCCCCCCGCCGCATTCTAATCACAAAGAGCAACTATCAGACTTTCTTCAGTTTTCATGTATCTTCTAGGCTACCAAAGTGACATGTTGCTAGAGTCTCTCATATGAAATCGTTTTAGAGCAGGAATTGTTTCATTCTTCATGACAAAGAGTAACACTGAAACTACATTGTAACTGGAAAGCAATATGAAAATCCAGTATTCCAGAATTTAAACACAGGATATGCTTGAACTAAACAAACCCAATATGCTTTGGGTATAATCTACATTGATTTTCAAGGTCTTAGTTTTTTACTAAATTTTTTTACTAAATTTAAACTCATTTTTTTACTAAATTTAACTTTAATGATTTATAAAACTGGAACCATCACCTTTTATTGTATCTATTTTAAGCACAGCAAAACCAGTGCTACAGCCTAACACATTTTTAAAGACTAATTAAATCAGAACCATCTGTGCAATCTTACTAAATTCATCACACACACAAACTTAAAATACATGATAAGATAAATTAATAATGCTCACCAAACAAAACAAATTTGCTAGTCTTTGGCTCAGTCATAACTCAGAAAGGAAAAGGTAACTAAACCCCCATCCTCATCAACAGCCAGCTCAATTGTAATATATAATAGATGTCAGATACCCTAGGATACTGATTAAGAATACCAGAAGGAAAAAAACCCCCCAGTCGCCACTTCACTCGACATATGAACAGTCCCAAATAGCAGGACTGGGGCCTAAAGCAAGGTTAGCTCAATTTCTGTAATAAAATTTAGTGGAGGAACCACTATTGTAAAAATTATAATATGATAAGAAGCCACCTTCAGGTACAGAAAAGATGTGCAAAATAAATGCTGTCAATGGAGATAGCAGCAGCTGGAAGGAAGTTCAAATATTGCTGTTTTACTATACAAAAATTAGCAGTATCAAAACGTAGTTTATTTGTCAATTTGTATCTCAAAAGGTCAAGATGAATGAAATAACCAGAAGACAAAGCTTATGCCACTAAGAATTCAGTCTCAGCCTAAACAATATAGTAGAGGAAGAGAAAGGGAAGCATTCTCTTACAAATACTTTCCCCACAAACTTCAAAAAATATGTGAAATGAAATTAATTTAAGCTATAGCACCAAATAATTTTTGCTTTTTCAGATTGTCATTGACTGGATGATATATTATAAATGATCTCCTGCTTACAGGAACAGTATTCATGTGGACAGCTTTGAAAACAAGAGGAATATAATCATTTTGTAGATCTGTTGAGATGGGTGTTCCAGGAAAGGAAGGTTGCATGACAAATGTAGTGAAATAAATGAAAACAGACTGATAAGACCAGTATCACGAGTGAAATGCAGAGGGGTAAGCAGATAGTACCAACAGAGAGAAAGGAAGCAGAAGCAGGAGGTAAGGTTGCTACAGTGGGGGTACATCCTTGCAGAGCCTGATGCCAGAATTTATGAACTGGATACAGTGGAACAGGGAGCCAGAGCAGGCAGTGAACAAAACTGGTAAAGATAAAGAACTTTGAAACTGAGTTTTGAGAAAAGAAGGACAGTGATATTTAAAAGAGTCCTGAAGAACACAAAGGAAACTGTTACTGTGTTGCTATCCAACACACTTGAGAAGACAAAAATTTAAGTTTTTCAACCTGCATTATAGTATTAAGCACTTGTTCAAATATATGTGCAAAGTGAATTTTACTCTTTCTATTTAAACACAAAAGAAGTCAAAATAAAAAGCGGGAAAAAAAATCAGCAACATACCAATTCCATTAACTGTTTTAGCTGACCTATCTCTTCTGGAAGGGAACCTAGCTTATTGTTACTTGCAATTAAGACTTTTAGAGGAAGACCACACAGGCAAGCTGGCAAAGAAGAAAGCTGATTTCGACTGCAACAAAACAAAACAAAAAGAACCATTAAAACCATCAGTGATGTTCCACTGTATACTCACACAAAGTTCGAGAGTTGCAAAATTTCTTCATTTTCGTGGGTCAGACTTTATGCAGATAAAATTTAAATTTTCAAATGGCAATCATTAAGAAAACACTTGCACATCAGAAATACCTGATTACTGACTAAACAATATTGTGGAATTTACCACCCTGGAAAAAAAACATTGTATCAGTTTAACAACAGTGTAACAAATCTGGTGGTCACCAAGAACAGCTGTTTCCCTTCCTAATGAATACAGGAAAGTCAACTGAGACAGTATTTTGCAAGTATTTAAACATTCCTGTGGTTTTATGTGCCATTAAAGTGGATGCCTTTTGTTCCAAATGAAAGGCAAATACATAAATTACAGAAAAAACGGTTATTTCCTCAATTACTCTAAAGCACATTTATAGTTGAAGATTACTTCGTACTTCTTGTTCTATGGTTCTATGATAATAACCCAGGTAAATACAGAAAAAAATTCTGGGACTATCAATGGTTCAGTTCTTTCCAAGGTTCATAAGATAGAGCATAAAGACAATAAATGTCATGACCCTTTGTGATCTTCACATGATTAAAAACAGTCATTTGTGGCTCAATGCCCAGAAGAAGTTTTATGCTCATCAGAATAACATATTAATTACTTTCTCCTAGAATATTTAAAGGTTTTCTTAAAACGTAAGATTTTCTTTCTTATGACTATTAACCTATAGTAAAATAATGAACAGTAACTTAGAGTGGCACCCCAGAATAAACCATTTTATTAAGCTGCTGCTTGAATGCTAAGGCTTCAGAAAGCAAAGATGTATGACTGAACTTTGGAATTACATGGCAAAAATTGTCCCGTGTGATTTCAGTAAGAGTTGCAATATTTAAGTGAAACAAAAACAAACAAACCCCAAAATTCCACAAGCTGCAAAGCATTTCAACTGTCAATCCAGCAATGTGCTACAAAGCTGCACAGAGAGATGCATACTCACACTCCACACAACAGTCTCAAAACGTTTTACAAAGTAAACTCTCATCATATCTCTGTTGCACAGGCCAGGAGACAGACAGATATCAAATAACAAACACAAAGATATCCAACCATTAACCAGCAGTAGCTGAAAAAAAGAAACAATGCTTATTGTGGAGCCAGGTTTCTTAATTCCAGTATCCATACAGAAGGTCAAGACAGAACTTTTCTGCAAAATTCAGTAGAAATATTTTTTTAAGTTCTAAAGAACTCAAATTGAGGAAGCCTAGACTCTAAAACAGTAACCCTATGCCACAAATCAGCAGATCAGACACAGATAAAAAATAAGTAAAAAACCATTTTTAAGCTCCACAGAACTCAGAAGCAACCCATGAAGAGATAAAGAACAGAACATAACCAGGGCAAGCGAGTAATAAATCACCATTAGTTTAAAAGGAATTTCTTTAAATAAAACATGAGCAGTACCCACCAAGGCCCAAAGACTATATATAGATCTCTTGGCATCACTTTCTAATGCTATTTAACATATGGGCTCTGCTGCTAACAGGCAGAAAAATATGCATTTTAAATCTCTAATGTATTTCTTGCCAAGAAGCAACGTGATTAGAAAGCCAAGCATGTATTTCCTTCTTCGGATTGTTCCCTACATTCAAGTAGCATGGGGAAAAGCAGATCCAAGTGAAGAGGGGGTTTTAAACTGAGGGAAATGACCTTACTTAATAAAATTTTAAAAATCCTTTTATTTTGTTCAATTTACTGTCATTTGTGATATAAAATCTATTATAGTTTTGTGATGACTCAGACAAATTCCATCACTACACTGAGTTCCAATTCACTGTTTCATGACATTGAGTTCTAACCGAGTTAATTCTAATTCCTAAATTCACCAAGATGTTTTATGTATATTAACTTTATCCAGTCTTAAGTTCTTTATGTACATCTAACAAGCAGTAATTTAAAATCTCATGTCCTATTTCTTGTATGTGTGCAGATACTCAGGTCACACTATTCCATTTCAATTTTTAGAGCCAAAATAGTATTCTACAGTAGCCAAAACTACAGTACAGTAATAATACAGAAAGATTTGAGAAAGGTCCTCAGTGCTGATAAAACTGATGATCAAACCTTCATACCTTGAATTTAAAAAGACCAAGCCCTCTACTCAAACCTCATTCTCGCAAAGACCAGATTATTATATCTTCACTATTACAGTTTTTACACTTAACTGCAAAGAAAACTCCACACCTTGCACCAGCTGAAAGAGAGCTCACATGCTGTCCATCAAGAGCACGTGTGCATTCACCTGCACTTTAACTAGCAGCAATTCTCTATACTGATGAGCTCTCACACAGACTTTTCCTTGAAAGGAGGCAAAGGTGTCCAATTCTTTGCCACTTTCTCCTAAAAGAGGGAGCAGTTATATTTCTTTCATAATATAACTATTCTAGTGCTAGATATATCATGCTTTTCCATTCCATTCCTCCATGGAAAAAACCACAAATCCTCTGTCTCTGTCCCTCTATCTTTTTAACTGCAAAATGTATGTCAAGTTTTACACAATTCATCATCAGAAGTGAATTAAAAGAATATGACTGTGCTGATGTGATTAGCATTCTGAGTTCGTCAGAAGAATAATCAAAAGAAATGGATTAGTATTTCTTGGTTTTTCCTTAAATAATTATTTTTACATTTTCGCATTTACGATACCTTCATACAAAGCTGTATCTGGAGCCAATGAGCTTTTGCATAACTGTTTCCAGTAAAATAAAAAAATGCAGTCAGTTGTTCCAGAAACTTATAAAGTGCAGACAAAAAAAGCTTTACACATTTACAAATAAACAAAAAAATGTGGCAAACTTAAACTTACCTCAAATTTAAGTAAGTTAGCATTTGCAAGTTTACTATGGCATCTGGTATAACTTTGATACAATTGTGGTATAGATTTAGTGTTTCCAGTGACACAAAATGGCACAACTCCATAGGAACTTCAGTTAATCTGTTCTTGGATAAATCTGAAAACAGGAAAAAAGAGAAGGTACATTTTCTGAATGTTTTATTAAAATAAGTGAATAAATGTAATTTACAGGGAGACAGCAAATTAGACCAGTATTTTTATTATGCAAAATAAAACCAGTGCAAACTTTTACAATTTTGAAATGGAACAGACTGCTTATAAAAGAGCAAACATTCAATTATGATTTATTTGGTCTAATAAAAAGTAATTATTTGCAGGACTCAATATGCTGAGGAAATACTCGCAGACAGATTCCAAAGCTCATATAATACACCAATACA
Organism: Ptilonorhynchus violaceus; assembly: GCA_013397565.1. Lineage (NCBI taxonomy): Eukaryota > Metazoa > Chordata > Aves > Passeriformes > Ptilonorhynchidae > Ptilonorhynchus > Ptilonorhynchus violaceus. The sequence goes on along the minus strand of VZRJ01008648.1, from coordinate 3,619,401 downwards.
CAGTTACATCCATAAATAACGATAGCACTGGAAGAAAACAAGCAACCAGGATTACATCTTTAATTTCTTTACATAAATAAATAAATATATAAATCAGGTACCTCTTCAAACTGACCTGTACTTCCTGGGTCTAAACCATTTATAAATGAATGCTACCTATAGAAACAGAGGTGATCTTCAAGAATGGATTTGATATAAGTACATAAAAGACAACAACGATGGATTCCAATCCCCCAAGCAAGTACTCATACTCACAGAACAAAAGCTTTTGACTTTTGATCAGTTATTCATTCTTTATTTCCCATTCTAAGCACACACACACACGAAGGAAAACGAGGAAGAAATGTTACTGAGCTTTGTTACTTAATTACCACTGTGTGAAGAATGAGGAAGTATAATACTGATATGAGCTCAAGTCATAAAATAATAGTGCGTGCCACCATGCAACTGAATCAATTGGGTTCAGATAATTGTTTAAATAGTGTTCCAGAACAAACATCTTTTCTCATCAGAAACTACACAAATGCCACCTACCCATGTCACCAGACAGATAACCTGACCTGAAGGACATTTCATGGTTGCCAAGAGAGTACAGGTAGGTTTCACCTAAGGTCACTGTTTCCTGTAACTTCCATCATGAAATAGGTGACACAAATATGAAACAATGGGGCAGGGGGAGCCCATACAATGGAGTGAGCTTCCTGTTTTAAATTAAATACACCATTCATTCATTATTTGTGACACCAAGACATTTTCAAACCACATCTGGCTTCACTTCATCCTTCCCTGCCAAGAACAAGTTTGTTAAAACTCCAAAATAAAGTAACAGAACACAAAAAAATAAGCAAGCCAGTTTAGAAAAATATTAGATGGAATCTTGATCTTTAAAAGAGTCATCAGAATTCTGGCGCAATTACATGGCTTTTGTATGAGAAATGTTACTATGCTGGAAGTCAGACAGGAACTACACAAAAGAAGCACTTCCTTAGCTGGGAGCAAACAATAAAAAGCCAAAAAGTTCAGATGATAAATAAGCATTTAACAGAAGACTCCAAGCCTTGTTTGGTGACTGGCACACTGCATGGCTGCCATTACACAATAACTGGCCTCCATCCCTGGGGCAAAACATTTTCATTCCTATAGCTCTGATGACATCCACCACAATGAAGTGCCACCACTAAGACCTTCTGACTTCCCACTTTACAGCCAGATATATAAAATGCTGCCACTGCAGAAACCAAAATGGTTTTGTCAAAAGAACCAGAATAATATTAGAAGTCAGACAGTTACAATTCTTTCACTAAAGCTACCAAAGTGCTCCGATTTTACTGCTTTCCAGTGTTTAATATATTACTAAATATCGATTATTAGTACATCACTAAATTAAAATTGCAGACTATTCATGGGAGAGCTAAACTACTTAAGACTTTAAACTATAACAGTAAATCATTATGTAAATGTGCTTATGCACTACTACCTCACAAATCTTAGCCAAGATCTTTAAAGAAAGCAGTTTAGGAAAAAGTATGGATTTACAAATTTCCTTTTATAGACAAATTCACTATAAGTTGATCTTTCTAGAACACAAACCTTCATTAGACAAAAACTGAAATTATGCTGTAAGCATTTATCCACCATTTATCCATTTATCCATTTATTTATTGAACAGGGGAAAAAAAATTACATATGAAATATCTGTAGGATATCTAGGAAGTTCTGAAATCAAGAAATAGCACGGGAAAAAAGTCGCCCAAACGACTTTAACTCCAGCCCAGCAAGTTCTTTTTTTGGTAGGATTCAGCACTCACTGAATAAAAGACAGTAATCACTTTGAAGAAGCTATTTGCATTTGTACTAAGATACTCTTCAAGGTATTCAAATGAGATGTCTGAAATGTGTTTGACAAGGAATTCAAGCAATTCACTGCAAAAGCCTAAAAAAATAGTAAGTTCAACCCTAATTTCATAATGCAAATAAGAACGTTAGAAAATACATAAAATCTATAAAGACATAACTATATGGAGCTCTACTTTTTACACTGTAAGCTACCCACAGTTTTACAGGCTTTTAGGAAGCCTGTATTTCTTCATTAGCAAGGTATATCTTCATTGACAAATGAAGCCAGAAATTGATGGCACCATATCTTGGACACCTTTTGGAATATCTACTTAGAGTGCACTTCAGATCTTTGGCAACACTGTACCCAGCCTTGACAAAGGCAGCAAGTCATCCATTATCAGTGTAATTGCAACTATCAGAATCAATCAAATGTCAATGCTCTCAAATGAAGCAATTACTTTGTTCTACCCTACAGCCAATTTTTCCCCCTAAATGGTAGGAAAATGCACCATTCTACAGATAAATGCTATCCATTAGTCATGAAAACACTGTAATGCAATTATGAAGTGCTGTATATTTTTAAGGCATGCCCTACAACTTGTCATTGTCTCTATACTCATGGCAGGATACCTTATCTCAACTGCTTGTCCTCTCTCTCTGTGCCAGAATTAATGAATAATGACCTGGGTGTACAGACAGCTTTCACTGTAGTCAGCAACTTCTAGGACAGTGATGTTACATAGTGAAGAAGAGGCAGCAAAAATCTCCACTGACTCTGGCATCTAATGCATTCTGCTTTACTCGTGACAATTATGCCACAGAGAATGCATGGCATTTCTTCACTAAAAGACATTTCTATTTCAGTTATTCAGCAAACAGAATAACAAATAATAGAAGACAAAGAATGCCCAGTAAAGTAAAAACTATTCTGCTTCCAAGTAAGAAAAAAACATGACATAGTAGTGGAGAGACTCAAAGTTTTTCCTTCTGAAAGTACAACCTGTATCAGATTGAAAAAAAGGTAGCTCTAACGTTGATTCCTAGCAAAGTCATCATTACTGATCCAATAATACCTAAAAATAGCATGCAGACACTGATCAACACTACTGAGTCCAGACGTACAACTGCTGACTCAAAACATGTAGAAAGTGCACCTGTCTCTGGCAGATAGACAAAAAACATACAGACCCTGCAAGTCAAATATTTTGAAAAGATTATGAAGCAACTCCACCATTTCATACACTTGGCAAGAACTACTTTAGAGCACTGTCAGTACGTATTCCATTTCCATTTCTGTCCCACTGATTAAATTAAGAATTACGATTAAAAATTTCCACCTCAAAGCCACAGTTCAATTAAGATTGCACTAAAGATGTAGGAAATCTCAGAGTGATCATACATGTGCTTTCATATTTCTTTAATCTCTATGATTTAACACATCAAAAGTTTCTCCTTTACCACTGTGTATAATACATGGGCAAGTTAAAGAGCTAACACAGAGAGGAACTAACTGTGGGATTTAGAGGAAAGGAAAAAAAAAAACAGGACTGAAGAAAAACGGCTGAGAGCAGCAACTCGTAGAGCCTGGCAGAGGTGTCACCACTAGAGGGGGCCCCCATCTCACAGACTTGGCCAACACGCCAGAAGGGTGTTTCTCCTTTGGCTTCTTTCAGAGCCCATCCCCGGCGGACGAAAGCGGCAGAAACAGGAAGGTTCGCTTTCAAATCACCCCGGGCACTTCTGTGAACCTGTCGCCCACCACACTTTTCAAAATATGATAAATGTGGCTGCTCATTTGCAACCATTACTGCCAGAAACAAATACATACACTGATTTCCAACGTGCTCAAGCCCTTAAAAAGAAAGTCTATTCTGAAATAGTTACACTGAAGTACTTTTCCCCAACCTTCATTCGGCTCATGGAAGAATATGAGGAATCCTTGAGTTCTGTAGTACAGCAATAGCAAATAGCATTTTGGCCAAAATGATGATATACTTGAAAAAGACCCTGCTAGCATTCCACCCCAGCAATCCTCATTTACTCTACTCCATCCATCACTTCTCAATGGAATACACTGCTCACTTTTCCAAAATTACCTGTAACCTCCCAATAAAGCACAGCCAAATGAAAGAAACATGCATCCTACATTTCTTCTCAGGTAGTGCACTAACTAGCCTGAAGCAATCCAGCAGCATAAATTGGGTCTCCCTGTGACCCCAAAATTTTGTGCAAACATCACTTCAGGAGTTTTTGTTTCCTCTGTGAAATAAGACTGGAAGGAGGAAACAAAAGGCTACCATATTCTCATTATTAGCTCTATGGCATACTCCAGTTCCAATGAGACAAAAGGAAATTTCTCTGCAAGAAACATGTTCAAAAGAGTACCACAAGTCTGGAGGAATAAAAAAAAAGAAGGTTAATACAGTAGTCTGCTTTGTTATTGCACCTGGTTTTAGGTGCTAACATTTAAAATTCCTCTTTATTCTTTATTTATTCCTCTTTAGGACAACAATGGTTTGGGGTTAAGATTGGCAGAAAAAAACTGTTGGAGATGAATCCGGTGTGAAATTGCATGAGACTCCCTAAAAACAACTGTAAAACAATAGGAATCTTCCTGCAGATCTCTGTCTGTAGGTACAAACAGATGTGGACCGTGGTGGGTCCTACCCAGTGGCTCTATCACTCCCGTCCTCAGCAGGACACAGGGAAGACACACAATGAAAAAGCTCATAGATTGAGATAAGGACAGAAGAGATCACTCACCAATCACTGTCATGGGCAAAAAAGACTCAGCTTGAGGAATATAATTTATTGCCAATTAATAAGAGAGTAGGGTAATGAGAAATGATAAAACAAAAGGAATCACCTTCCCCTTATGAAAGTGAGCCCCTTTTCCAGGCTCAACTTCTCTCATGATTCTCCTATTTCTCTCCCAGCCCCCATGTCCCTCAGTGGCACAGGGGAACGGGGAATGGAAGTTGTGGTCAGTCCACAAACACTTGGTTTTTGCCACTCCTTCTTCCTCATATTCTTCCCCTGCTCCAGCAAGGGTGCATCCCATGGGTTCCAGTCCTTCATTAACTTCGCCAACATGGGTCCTTCCCACAGGCTGTAGTACTCAAGAACTGCTCCTGTGTGAGTCTTCTTGTCATGCAAACCTAATACAGGCACCCAAACCCTTGCATCACAAGATGGAAAAAAAGTATCTGGCAGCAAACATGTTCCATCAACACAATGACCTTTAATAATATGTGGTATGAAACCCAATTCATGGCCCATGAAGAATTCCTCCTTCTCCCACGCCTTCCGCACAAGAGGGAGGATACAAGTCATTAATTTTTACTCCTTAATAAACAACCAGCCCCAAGAAGGATCAATGGATTGTATCATGCCAGTATTGTATACATTAGACTGAGCAGGACAAATATTTCAGGTGGTTTTTCAGACACAGTAGCAGTAAGAAGAAACCTTCATCCAATTCTAAAAACTTTAAGAAGTGCCATCTAGAGTAGGCTGACTCAGAGCACTGGAGAACAAAAATGAAGCATTTACATCACACACTATCCAGCTGAATACCTTTACTCTATCAAACTACATTTCAATCATCTGCCCGAACTGTTCCTATTGGCACATGAAAGAAAATTTCACAGTGAACACCCACACATATGAGGGCAGGACTTTCCCTGCCTTCTCTGTGGAAGCAAAAAGTACACCTTGATACAGAAAAGTCCTCAAGATTAGCTTCAGCCACCACAGATATTAGCAAGGAATGATGTGAGATCAGGTAAAACTGTGAGCTATAAGGGTACTTTCAGGTATATTAAAGATGTCTCACAGAACTAAGACCTGGATCATGAAATTCTTTTCTGAAAGAACATTGGCCACTACTTTCATCAAATTGAAAAGGAAAGTTCAAAAATATATATATTTTGTATGCATGTTTATAAATACGCAGGCACACAATCTTATTTAATTGAAGCAACTTCTACCTACTGGAGAACTGGAAAAGATGTGAAATATAAACAGAAATTACATTCTATCCCAAAGAAGGCGGTGGATCCCTGCACAGATATACTTTTCTATTATCTTCTATTATGAATCTCTTGTTTCAGCCATAGAGATTTTCTTTCTTAAAGCTGTCTACTTTGGAAGTCAACACCTTCGACCTTCATGGGGGAATTCCAAACAATGCTCTCAAAAACAGCAGGATATAATCTAATGGTTTAGAACCTTTTCCAGCCCACAGACAGCACTTCTAAGAAGAAACAAGCTGAAAGCAATGTCCAGGTATGTTTTTCACTCCATTCTCTATTTTAATAGATTTATATATTTTTTTCCCCTCAAGCTATGAAGAGAGGACACTATTTATGCTATGCATTTATCTGCCTCGGTGACCTGCTCAAAGAGGAGTTACCTCACACTAACCATCTGGTAGAAGTAGCACATAAACCAATTTCTGTGAAGTAGCTCACTTGCCTGCACTTTGAGGATGATTATTTTTCACACCTGACAGACTTAAATGCTACACTTGCTTATTTTAAATTCATTTTTATACATGAACTGTCTCACTGTTCTGCAAGAAAACTTGCTACAAACATGGAAACAAGCAAAAGTTATTTGATCTCTGGGTATATCAAAGGCATGTGGGCAAAGACATGAGAAAGCTACCTGATGCTAATTTACAGTGGCATGGAAAGCAGAGTATTACTCATCTAATCACTTCCTTTTCTGTCTGCCCATCTCCCACAGATGTCACGGTTAATCTCCCTTATCTGAATTATTCATGTCCTTCTCCCACAATGGTTCTTGAAGTCAGCACAACGTAATTGTAATAGTTTATCAACACAAATCTGTTTTGTACCATGAAAGCTGACTTACACTATCGAGCACACCCTTAAACAATGAAGTAATTATATGGCTGTTACACAAGAGGTACAACGTCTGAAAGAACAGCTAAGAAGTATTTCAGACTTCTAAACGGAACAGAAATCCATGGAAACAATTATCAAAAAGTCAGGTACCAAGAAAGAAAACTCCTGGAATACAAATTAAGTTGTAATAAATAACCAAAAATTAGATGGCTATTCCTAGATACAGGAAAAAAAAAAAAGGAAAAAATAATAAAAATACTTCCTTGAACTGAAAGCAAAATGAGCACAGTTGGTTTTTTTTTCCATTTTATCCATCCTTAAAAAAAACTCAAACAAAAAACCCAAACAAACTAAAAACCTCATAGCTGGAACCACTAGAACTATAGACCTGTAATTTTTGTACTAAGATCTCTATCCTGTGTAACTGTTCCCATGGCTCTTTTTTAAGTTTAAGACAATGTTTCTCAAGCTTCCAATTTTTCTTTCCTTCATTATCAAGGAACCTTGCCTTCTTTGGGGAAAACAAAACCAAAACAGATACCCAGTATGCTGCCTGTCGGTAAGGGAGGGCCTGGGGTGGATGGATAACATGTGCAATTTCTGTTTTTAACTTGTTTTAACAAGTCATAGTTTACAGCAGGATTTTAATCTAATATCTTTACAAGATGAGACACATCAGATACACAGACTCCAAAAAGACATGGGAGGGGAAAATAAAACTCACACAACCTCTACTTATAAACAACCCAGTGCTTGTGACTGGGCAGGCAGAAATCACCTAATGATTGCTGTAATTCTTGCTGGGGGATACAAGTGGGAACAAGCCAGCAGCCTCCAATGGCACTTGAGGGGCAGCCTGCAACCACAGGTTAAGTATCAGTGCTGTTGCTATGGAACAACTGCATGGCAACGTGTGTTTTGAAGGTACAAAAGAACGTCTCCTTTTGGTCGATTCTACCATTTGGTGTTATTTTTGGGGGGACACTTCACAGACAGTCTTCTGTAACGCACAAAATAGTCTAATGCTCATCAGTATAACCTACTAAGCCTGGCCTACAATCTCTACTTCTGGTGTAGATTCATTTCTACTTCCTTATTCATTTCCTTCTCAAATGACCTTTCAGGAGGTGTAAGTTCCATTTTATGGGCTAAGTATGACCATGATATTTTTCTGTAAGAATGATTTTGGGCTGAGTACTCTTTCTGAAGGAATTCTGTTGTGCTTTTGCTTTTATGTATATCTTACCTTGCATCTTCCTCTTTGTTTGATGGCAAGTGTGCTCTCAATGTGGTAACCACAGGTTATCACAGACAGAGAACAGGTGCATAGGAAGCAGGAAAGGGACAGGAAAGTGTTAATTCACTATGCCATCCCCATCAATAATTAAAACAGAATGTCATGAACTACAGACTCCGAGATCTGATCCTGAAGAGGCTACAACAACCAGTTTATTTATGCCCAAATGAGACCCCTACAGGTGGATAATGAAGAGTCCTGGGAAGAGCAGATGGACAGCATTATTTCCCTTTAGTTATCGTAGCCTGATGGGTAGAAGCAAAGTGTAAGCATGACTTAACAGATCTTAGATGTAAGAAGTCCAGTAACTGCAGTGTTTTAACACTGTTGTTATATTTTAGAAAAAACCAAAACCCCAGCCTTTTACTCAATCTGCTTTCTTCCTGCTGATAAAATATGATGCTTTAACAAAACAGTTGGGGTTAAATTACCCTTGTCAGAAGAAAAAAGTCTGCTGTACAAGCTGTGGACCTTCTCAAATCAGTGACAAAAACATTTTGATACACAGGCTTCTGCAAATCCACATCAGGTTTTGTGAAAAACAGAATCAAACTAAAAGCTTCAGGACTAGAATTTGGGAGATTTGGGGACAACACCTTCAACTGCGGCAGCAGAAAGTGCAAAAATTTTTTTGGGATGTTTTTAAGAACTTTTTGGCTTGATTTGTTTATCCAGCATAAACATTTTAAAATCTTTACTATGAGATGAGCTGATAATTTTTAAGTTTTCCACCAATGGAGGTACTCAACCCGGTTGTTCAGAATGCTGAACCTGCTAACCTTATACTACCACTGCTATTACTGAGCAGCTAAACTTCCACTGAATGTACATAATGAATTCCAAGTCTGCAATTTTGAGTTAATTCAATTTTTAAGTCATTAAGGCACTGTAAAACTCACTGATTTAATAACAGATACTTTTAACTGTTCCCTCCAAACATTCTGACTCAATAACTGATATTTTAACAGTACCCTCAACAAGTCCATTAATATACAGGTAAAGTGATCCGCTGGTGATTTAGACAATTTTGTCACTTTTCAGACAACATTAAAAGCAATCCTGTCAGGACTTTGACTCTTACCAAATCCATTCTCATGACTCAATATCTCAGTGTCAAGTACTTCAGTCATGCCTGGAAAGAAGAGGTTACACCTAATGAGAAGACTGTGATTTTAATCAAAAAATTGCCTGGCATTTTCATATTACAATTTCTTTTCTGCATTAAAAAACCAACAGTTTCGCATTCTTATCTAACTCTCTCCCAATTTAGCCTCTTTTTACTCAGAAGAAAAAAAAAAAGCCCATGAGTTCACAAGAGGCTCTGAAATTTTCATTTGGACTTATTCCAAAACTGGGTAATCTTTGTGACTGACACATTCATTCCTCAGCTCTCCTGCCCTCTGTCCTGGCTTTAGATAGGAGATTCATTCTTTTGGAAAGAACTTCTAAAGAGATTCACTATGAAATATAAAATTATAAATGCATTTTACTTCAGGGAAAAAAAAGGCTCTGATTACACCAAAATTATGAATCATTTCAACCAGCAGTTTTTTCTCTGAAGAGATGATAATACCACATACCCCATGTGTCTCCTATGCTTACTTAATGAAAGTCTCATCTCTGAAGTTTGTTTATTCCAGATTGCCAGATAGCAGAAAATCAACTCTAACACAAAAAGCTTCTCATGTGGCTTGTGTCAAGCCCTCTGCCAGCACACCTGCAGATATACTGAAGGTGTTATTCTAAAGAGTATTACTACAGAGTTATATACTATGTGCAAGATATAAGACAACTGTTGTACTATAAACTGGCAGTTGCTCTGTTTTCTGTATGCAACAGGATTTGATTTCACAGAAAGCTAATTTTAACCTGTGACTGAGAACAGGAATATCTACTTTATACCATGCTCTTGTAACAAGTGGAAAAGGTTAAAAGGTTATAAAACTTCATTAAAAGGTTAGTTTATGCTTTTAAATCAAGCATCTCAAGATTTTAAAATACCAGGAAGCTTCAGATATATTCTGTCAAGGTCTGCTGTATCATCTGAAATCTTTTGCCAGAAGCATTTGTGAATAACAAATTCTCCTACAGCTTTTTCCAATGCCTTACATGCAAGAGGCTTTTTTCTTGATTCTACAGCTCACTTGCTATACAACCACCCACATGAATATGTAAGGCTAAGGACAAAGATTGTCCTTTTAATAATTCCTCCCCCCACTTTTTTCCTGTGATGATAGTCACGAGAACAGCATTTTCTCCCAGTCATTCTTCTGCAAGACTAATAAACAAGCTGGCTTCTAGTTTTCTCTTGCTGCAATTTTCCTGACCATCCAAGTCCTCTTCTGCACCTGTTTCAGTCCCAAGTCAGCTTCCTTGAACATGAATGGGACATAACCCGCTGTAGGAGTTTTATGTTACGGCACTGCCATGCATAATATCACTGGGAATTTCTACTCTGCATTGAAATGCATCTTCTGATAAAGCCTCAAGACAAAATTCAACAGTTCAGATTTATCATACTGGTGGCTTGTGACCATCTTTACAAGTGTCATATCGAGGTTTTCTTCCTTCACTAATTTATCAGCTATGAACTTACAACTTAGAGCAGACACTTCATTTAGCGACTCTAAATTTTCCTCTGGACCACTCTTAATAGAGAGTAAATGTTTCCAATGCTAAGTATACACTAAGTGTCGTCAGAAATCTGTGCTCTCACCTTAAAGAAGTTAACAGTGCTTAACAAACACACCACCAGGTGAAAAAAACCCGAAACCTTGACACTAGAAGATACTTAGTTTCTATAACAAAGTTTCATGTCTCAGAACTAAGTTACCTCCTTCACTTGAAATTAAAGAAGAAAACACAGAAACAACAACCACTATAAAAATAAAAAAGGGAAAAAATACCATCAACTGTTTTGCTCACAAGTAGACTATAAACAACAGCATTTTCTACTACAAATTCAGAACAATGAAGTGTTAGGCAAGTATCTGCAAGTATATCTGGCATTACAAATCTCAATTGTAAATCCAAAGATAACTACGATCCTTTAGTAAACTAGGCCAATAATCAAACCATCTTTATCAGTGGATTATTTGAAAACATGTGTATTGCCATTTTTTACTAACTTTTCCTAGGTCTTCTTTTGTCAAACATCTGAAGAGAATCTTGCCCACACCCTTCCTTCCCATTAATACATCAGCCATATCTTAATCATGAACACAAAAGCAGTTCTTGACATTTTCCACTAGCAAAGCCCATTTCAGAGGCTAAATAAACCTCTAAAAAAGAATAATAATGTATTTAGGCCTACTTTAAGGTTTGTTTTAGAGGTTAATAAAGCTCTAAAACAATATTCGCTAAAACAAATCTCTTTCACAACATAAAAACACTTCAACCAAGCATGAATAGATTAAACTTACTTTAATAAAGTATGCATATGTTATTAAGAAATACTTTTATATAGAAATCATATATAATTTATGAATATACTTTATAAATCAATAAAGTATCCTACACTCATGGGTCAGTTTGCTGATGTGAAATGACATCAGTAATTTGCCAAAAACTCCCCATCAATGTCAACAACTCAGAGGTATGCACTAGCATTTCCCTTTCATGCTGCATCTTTTCCAGTGTGACACAATCCATGCAAACAACCTCAGCAACTTCCATCATTTGTTATCCCACAATTCATTTTTTATTGAGAAACAAGAAAAATTACTGCAGGGAGACAAGGTAGGTTATGAGTCTGGACACTGTAGCCAAATTCCAGGAACATTATTTATTAACTATATACACACTGGATTTATCTGAAAATATTTTCCGAAGAGGAAAATAAACACTAGTATGCAGCAAGGAAGGAGGGAACTTAGCCTTTTGCCTTCCCTTCAGGCATGATGAGCAAAGCGTCTTCAGGCTGTGGCACAGAAACTGGGCAATGTGTGCACAGCAGCAATTCCTTGAACAAACACAGTGACTGGCAAAGAGGGCACTGGCAGGAGCAGAAGGAGACCGACACAGACCTGGACCAGCATCCCCTTCATCGGGCAACATTAGAACAAAAAATACAGCCTAGTCCTGCTGTGGTCTCTGTTTGTGTGCATTAGGAAGAGGGAATAACAGCATCTAAGAGGGAAAACCTCTATGTGCTTAGCTCCAGTGAACAAGTGCTCTTCAGCACCATGTAGGATACAACACAACACACATAAACAATTCAGGGACGTGGATCAAAGAATGACTCAACTGGAGTTATTAACAGATCTGTGAGATCACTGCCCTTGACAGAAAGAAAATGAAGGCAGAGCCAGAGTTCTGCTGCGTTTCTTCCAGCAGGTGAATGGTCAATGCAGACTGTACTCAACAACTCACTTGTCTTTGTTTTTCCAAGGACATAAAAACATAGATTAACTTTTACCTTTGAAAAAACAGGAAAAAATCAAAGATAATAATAGAGAAGGAACATTCTCTCCTCTAAATTCAGTTCTACTTCAGATGAGCGATGCATACAGACAACTTGCTTCTGCTACAGTAGGTTTTTTAAGAGTTTATCCTCCTATATTATGTCATGCTACTGATAGTGAAGAGGGAAAAAAAAGCCAAGTCACTGCCACCCACCCATCAGCTCTTGAATGCTGGAAGACAATGTCAAAGCTGAAAGCAGAATTTTCCTCCTAGGATAATTAATTAGTAATAGGATAGTCTAGGATTACAGTGTAAAATGCATCTTGTTTAGTTAAAACCTGAAAAAATTAAGACTACAACATAGAGATATGCTTTAAAGGAAACAAACTCCTTCTACATATAAGACTGCATTATTTTGGGGCTATGAAAAAGTTTGGTCTAAGGTGTGGGGATTTTTTTAAACATTGCAATTATCATACTTGTTCCACAGTAGACATTATCATAGTCTAAATGTACCCAAACAGCTTTGGATTTCATTAAAAGGAAGTAAATTTCAATTCAGATATTGCACGACTGTTACAAGAACAGCTTGTCATTGACTGGAACAAGAAAATAGGGGAGGACGAAATTTCAATCCTTGCATATGTTACACTTATAAACAAGCATAGATAAAAAACCCCTCTCAAAAGCACCAATGTCACTAACATACCAACTCTTTAGACTGTAATAAGTTTAAGCATTATTATTACACGTGTAATATTATACATATGTAAGTGACCACATTAAAAAAGTCTCCTTAAGTACTGAAGTATTTACTTGAAGTCTCTTAATACATATTTCATTTCTTTTCTTTTGGCATATGAACATAAAGCAACTGATAAAAAGCGTATCACTGAGTTGCCTCAAGCTGCTTCTAGACGTAGACAGGGGAATTTATTGCCAGCAGGAGCAGTCTACATTTTTAAAATTGTTTCTGCATTCTCTGTATACAGATCGTCAAATTATTTGCATGTGGTAGACTCATGTCATTTCCAGCTGCTCTTTGGTCCTTACTGTTTTATACCAACAAATAACAACTTTCAGTACAGCTTATTGAAACTTGGCCACCAAGCAACACTATCTTCCAAAACCCACAACCAAACATGCAAAACCTCTCTCCCAGTCATTAAAAGGTACAACAAGAAATACAGCCTTTCTTTGACAGCCAAAACAAACAACTCAGTAGCTTTCATTCACTGTGCTTTAGCAGCTTTCACTGCCCAATTCTAACAGGCTAAAAGTGTCTTTCAGGCCTTGAAATTTGCTTAACAGTAATTAAGCAGTACTGCGGAGTGCATTTTGAGACTTCCATGATTCCTTCATACATTTCAGTAAGTCACATACCGATTTTAAGAAGTCTTATAACAAAAACCTTGTAATTAACAAATGAACTCCAGTTTCTAGACAGAAGACTGCACTACAAAAAGCAGCTGGTGAAACTTTATATTAAGTTATGGAGAGCTCTGATAAAGTTTTCAGTTTTCCTAGAAGCTTTCTGGTCTTAAGTACTTTCAAGAAAATCCAGCTGAACAATACTCTTTGCCTTCACATGGGTTTCCAACATGGACTTTGAAATATGACTGATCTTGCACTAACTTAAGAAAACAGTGTTCAAATAACTTATATACTGATTATAAATCATAATTTTTCAGTGTCCTAAGTTCAGTGAACTATAAAGTTCCTCAAACTCCACTGTAATGGTTAATGACCTGCAAAGTTGACTACGAAGTTAACCAAATCACTGTCTGGGTACTGTAAAAGTAAGAAGGACCACAGAGATTGACAGGTAACCCATATAGTACTCAATTAGGAATTCAATCAAAAATTCATGAAACAAGGGGGAAAATACTGCTGATTTTAGACTCTGCTCTAAATTATTATCCTTTTAGCATGACAGAGATAAGCTGGTGGTTATCCTCTTTGGTGGAAATAAATGAGGTAAAAAAACATTCTAATTAGCAATCTAGAACATCTATCTCAAGTCAGAGAGAAAGCACTGTGACCTCACATTTTCTTTCAGAATTTAAAAAGTCTCCTAAATTCAGTTAAACTGCCCACAGTATTTCTCATCCAAATTTCTACACAAATCCTCTCCAGTTTGTTTTGGCTAGATTCCTTGGCTGAACCCTCTTGACTGAGGTTATGTGACCCCTAGTACTATCCTGCCATGGCAAATTCCCAAATACACCAAGCCAGAGACTTTCATTCCCTAAGATTTTCCTACCAGCTACCTGAGCCACTATTAATACAATGAATTAATTCAACTTTAATTTCTCACACAACCTTTGGCCTATTTTGTACAGAGAGAGAATTACCCATCCTATCAGGAATGAAAATGGTACTTTAACATTTTTCTTTATTAAATTATTTCAAGAATTTTTTTTTTATTTTCGTACCAGGAGTTTTAGACATGTGCACTACCTAAAAAAAAAAAAAAACCACAAACCACCAAATGACTGGAGTAGTTTGGAAAGGCCAAGGAATCGTAAAGATTAAAGTAACCTCTTCAAACTCAATGTGTAGGGCTCACAGGATTTATTTTTCACACTTACCTCATAATTTGGTCTGGAACTCTGACACGTCCCTGCCACTCAGGGACACACATGCCAGGGCAAGAGGTCCTAGGACTTCATCATGCTCTTGGTCTAAACAAAATCTGCATTTTAACATATATGTGACAGCAGATTACAGCACTTCATTTTCTATTTTATACCAGCATTGTTCTGATTCCTCTTCAAGGCAGTTTTCTTTCACCAGCGATTACTCAAATATTTTCAATAGAACAACAGAGCCCATGAATATTTTTCTAGAACAGTGCAAACTAATGTAAGTCTGAAGAGCAGAAAATTTGCCCCAAATAAAAAATAAATTAAAAAAAGGGGGGGGGAAGAGAAAAAAAAACGAAACACAACCAGCCTCTTTTCTTCCAGCTTTTACCAGTAAAAATATACATGCTATTTTATGGCTCCAGGAACAGCTAAATCATAAGCAGATGAAAGTGGCTGTCCATATGAACACAACGTACAGAATTTGGGAGGAGTTTAATTGTCTTCACTGTAGATCGCAATCAGCAGCTTGTGACTATTACTAGACAAGGAACGAAAACAAAGACCATTATGATATATAGTTTTCTATAGTTTTCTATAGTTTTCAAACTTCTGAAGTTATTGTCCAAATCTATTCAAAGTGGTGAGGTTATGACGGAAAAATGCTGACTGTGCTATTATTAGTAATACTGCAAACAAATGTATTCCCAGACAATCGAACTGTCTCAGATGTTGCTTTGAATGCTTCAACATATAAACTATAGCGAACACTTACGGCAAATCAACAACTCAAGAGAAGTAAAGAAGACAGAAGCTCCTGACACTGCTTAAATTCAGTAGAGGCAAGTAAACAAAAAACCAAAAAAAAACCAAAAAACCACGAACAAACAAAACCCCACATCTGGAACTTAATAATACACAATGGAAGTTTAGCTTTAATTTTATACTGCTGTTTTCACAGTACTATAATTAATTTAGTAAAGTGTACTGTATACATCCAAAATATACTGCATTTTATTCTACACTGAACAAGGAACTTCTTAAATAAAAACTGAAGTGCTACTTATTCCCTATAAAGAACAAACTTCAGTGTCTCTACCCTTGCCAGCAGAAGTGTGAAGTTGTTTAGACATAATACTCACTACAGCTAAACCCAGCTGAATGAATTCAAATTACACTGACATCAAATGTGCCCAACCATCTAAACTGCTTTAACTCAGAGTCCCAACAAGAATGCTAAGTTACTGTACTACGTAAAACAAACTTATACAGTACTGAAAGTAAAATTAACATCACAGAAATCTAATACAGATTACTCTGCAGAGGTTTAATAATCTAAATGAAGAAATAAAACAAACTTTAAAAATGTTATGAGAAGAAACCACTTGTACTGCTTTTTCTTATCATTCCAGTTTGGTCTGATTTTACAATAGAAAAGTTCTCACCTGCATGATTTCCAGCAATGTCTTTTGCCAGTATATTAAAGAGTTTATTTATTCTCCATGAATTTAGTTCCCGAACTTTTAAAAGTCAGGACTGCCCCCACGTTCACCATATTTGAAATCATTCAAGTTGGTAAGAGGCTTTTGTGTTCATGCACACAAGCCACTAGAAGAGCAGCATTAGCCTATGGCTTTATTCCTCTAGCACTACAAGATGAAAAAAGGACATTAGAAGAATGAATGTGAAGAAGGTATGATAAAGTTATCAGGGTCAGATCAAAGAGCTTTTATACGCTTTTATCTTTCTAAATGAGCTCAGCTTTTCACATTTATTTTGCAAGCTGTGAAGTAATTCTGCCCTGACCAAAGAGAGAACTCAAGAGAAGCTGTTCAAGTGTACATACATCTACTTATCTATATTCTTGGTAAGTCAATAATGCTGCTTGCATTCTTTTAGTCAAACAGTGACCTGCTAGATCATGACCTAGTTACCCATTACAACCACACAGTTGATAATACACTTCTCACATCTGTAAGGACAAAGGTCAAACTAAGTGTTGTCAAATGACACAAACACTGCACAACCAGTGCTACACAGGAAGATGAACGAAGCATAAAAATAATGCATATGGTGGGTGGAAAACTGATTTAACATACCAAATAACGGGATTTAAGGCATGGGAAAATAAAATCTTCATCCAACAATGTAGCATCAGTTATCAGTACTCTTCTCCAGGCACACACAGTGGGCCACTGAGACAGCTACTGGGCTAAGCAATACCTACTGCTACAAGCTCTTCTGCATAAATTGAGAGAAATGGCTTTGTTAAAACTGCCAATTGACAGTAGTACATTAGGATTAACAACTTAAATTCACTGATTTATCATAGTCCCTTTGCTGCACAACAATGGACAGCAAAGCTCCTACTCGCTGCTTCATCGCACAAATCATACTTTTGTCATTCCACTGTGCCATCTGCACTGCAGACCTGGTGTACAGCACTTTTTATTTCAACATCAGTTATTTTAAGGTTAAAGTAGACATTTAATATACCTCAATATACTTCAAGACTTTCAACACTAAGTTTTGTACGCATGACAGCTTGATATTTTAAGATGACAGACAAATGAAAAGAAACAGGAATAGGACTTTTAAGGGAAAATGGTTGCAGCCACTCTGTCACTGCAATGACGGCTTGTGAGTTTGAATGGAATATATATGCACTCTCCTAAAAACAGATTGGAAAAGAGCTTCTTCACATCCCAGTAATATACTCATTTAATAAGATAATAAACAGCATTGTTTTAGAGGCACATCAGTATAAAAACCCCTACAACCTCTATAGAAGAATTGTTAGCTTTACATGAATAATGAACGTGTTACACAAAGAACATAATCATCTCTTTTCTGAAAAATTATTAAATATAGAGGTAGACAACTACACACAGATGTGTAACATGCAGAAGTTCAGAGACAGTTCTCAGTAGACCTAAGTTCCACATG
Source organism: Ptilonorhynchus violaceus (assembly GCA_013397565.1). Classification (NCBI taxonomy): domain Eukaryota; kingdom Metazoa; phylum Chordata; class Aves; order Passeriformes; family Ptilonorhynchidae; genus Ptilonorhynchus; species Ptilonorhynchus violaceus. The sequence continues at coordinate 3,601,459 of VZRJ01008648.1, read as the reverse complement.
AACTATGTTTTCCAATAATAATCATCCTCATCATACAGCATTCCATTTGGACTGCCACTAAGTTACACAATATTGGATTTATGAGCAAACAACTAGAACCATAACAAAAAAAGAAAATGTAACCCACCTGCCTTCCTTCATAAAACTGGCAGACTCCTGTTAGAATTATTTTTACCACCAGATAACAAAGGGCAGGCAACACAAAGTGCTAAATAAGACACGCTTCTGATAGATCGCCACATTTGACAATAGATGAATCACAGCATCACTTGGAAACCAGCTTGGAAAGGATCTCCAAGATCATCGAGTTCAACCTATGACCAAACACCACCTGTCAACCAGACCACAGCCCTAAGGACCACATCCAGTCTTTCCTTACACACCTCCAGGGACGGTGTCTCCATGACCTGCCTGAGCATCCATTCCAATATCTAATCACGGTTTCTGAGAAGAAATTCTCAACCAACCTAAACCTCCCCTGGTGCAGCTTATGACTGAGTCCTCTTCTCCTGTTGCTGGTTGCCTGGGACAAGAGGCCAACTTGGCCACAGCCTCCTTCCAGGTAATTATAGAGAGTGGTAAAGTCACCCCAAGCCTCCTCTTCGCCAAGGTAAACACCCCCAGCTCCCTCAGCTACTCCTCGCAAGACTCATGAAGTTATATGCTGAAATTCCCAGCTTAGGGGGATTTCATAATAGGACCAAAGTTGAGACGAAAACCCACTTACATTGCTTGAATCTCTGGCTGAGCAGTTAAGATGCTTTCTCCAAAATTCTACATAAATTCCACGTGACAAAGCTTTATTCAATTAATCCAGCAGTTGCACCTAAGAAGGTGGTGAACCTGAACCTGCATCTAACATGTAAAAGGGCACCGGTCTACAAGCATAAAGGTGACAGTGAGCTTAACATAGGAAACTGAGTTCCTATGAAGAAGAAAAGTACATTGATTTCATCATATTCAAGATTCGACTCTCAATTAAAGTATTTCATGGTGACCACATTAATAATATATTCACCATTCTGCAAACATGAGAGAGCTCAAGTATAACTATTCCCATTAGCTTCCTCCTTTGGCTTGAACATTATGAAAATTTAGTCACATGATGCTCTTCTGTCTAAGGGAATCATGACCCAAACAGAATAAACCGGTTTGACAAAAAACTACTTGCTTGGTAATTTTTGGGCAAAAATCAATCAATCTCCCGCAGCAATTTTTTTTCACCAGCAGGTGTCAAAAATGCAGACCTCACAATGGACCTATGAAGGCTGATGAATTTTTGTAAAGCTTTTCAAGAAAACTGGGTTGGTAAAAATTTGAAGCATTAAAATCAGGAACAGTTTTCAGCAAGGTCAGCTACTGACAAGATCTGAAATAATTTAAATTCAATTGTTGACAAATCTATTTTTACATAAAATGTTGCCTAGCATGTATCTATAACATTAATTTTTATACAGAATTCGTTTAATGCAAGCTGACAGAAGAAAATGCTTAACAGAGTAAGTCTAAGTCTACTTGGAATGGAACTTAAACAATCTGGAAAAAGTAAGTCCACACCAGATGTCAATTGTCTTTTTACTCAAAAAACACACAATGTTGCCTAAGAGATGCAGAAAGAAAGTGTGTCACATATGAAGACTAATTTTAATAAATGTCAAAACATTTAAATATATGGGCCTAGATACTTTAGGAGACCAAATTCCACCTTCAATGATTTCAAAGTCTAAAATAACTAAGAAACTGGTGCTTTGAAAAAGTCCACCTACATATATAAGCAATTACCATATAAATAACAGTCCAAAAGGCTTTCAAATCAGAGTAATCTCTATTTAACTGAGCATGTTAGAACACTTTGCATATTAAGGCACAGGGGAAGAGAAACCCCATTAGATTACTTCAGTAATTCATTACCAAACTATGACATTGAAAGAAGGACACAAAAGCAGTGTGCTTGATTAAGATGTTCTCACATCAGTCTCATGTAAAAGCATTTCTGGAGGAGCAAAGTGGACTAAACCATTTTAACAGAGCCAGAAACATGACCCAGATCTTACATTACTGAAAAGCTTCAATATAAAATAACCACAGGATGAGAGCTTAAAACAAAGGGTCAGCTTGAAAAGAAGGACAAACATTTGTGCTTTGTTTATAATGGAGAAGAGGAAGAACCTCCGTGGCAAGAGAGAATCACCAAAGCCTGATCAGAGGATGAAGAAATCACCCCATGTCCTCCCCAGTGCATCACACCCTCCTCAATGACTCGGGGAGCAGCCTCCTCACTGAGCGACATGGACAGCCACACTCTAATCAGGACAGTGGCAGCTCTGAGTGCAGGAAGTGGGGGAGTCCATGGCTCAGGTGGGCTGTGTGGCTTGGGATGGGGAGCACACTTTACAGCCAGCCTGCAGCTTAGCACATCGTGTGGCCCTGGTACAAAGCTGGAACATCCATATTGCCAAGAAGAGGTGTGTGCAATTAGGTGAACTCACATTCCCGGAAGAGCAAGCGTTGCTTGTAACCCAGATTGCTCATGGAGCCTTGTGTGCCAATAACTGTATATGTGAAGAAGGGGATTAGAACTTTTCATGATAAGTTACTAAAAGCTTTTAGATATTTGTAGATGTTTATTAATTTTTCTAATGGTCTGACCCTCTGGTTTATCTGTTCTAGTCCTGATATCAATCTCAAGTATACAGTTTCCCGCTTTTTGTTTACATTGTATTAATAAATCAGTAAACTGCTTTTTGTGGTTTAAACCTCGTGATCTGAGCATTTTTCCCTGCAACAGTCAGCAATATAAGTCTTTGAATATATCAATCTTCACATTAATTTCTATTGTTTCTTAGCAGCTGTGCATCGATAATACAGACGAACACGCTTTTTTGTAGGAAAAAAGAAAAACCTACACATTTCCTCGGAGATGATTCATTATTCAGCTGCATCTACTTAAAAGATACATCTTTCAACTAGACCAAGGAATACAACCCAAAAGAGGCATTCAGTACCTTTCTGAACTCTCCAAATTTCTTCACCTCTGATGAAATTCAAAGTGGACCTCTCCATCAGTTAAGTCTTTTAAAATCTTATGCTAGTCTGTTTTCACAGCATGTCATTACCTCCAGCATAATCAAAAATCTCATACATATGCATGCTAGTTAAAAAGAGATCTAAAAGAAAAGGAAAAATATGTTGAAAATGACTAGACAGCAACCATGAAACTTCACACTGCAGAATAACAGCTCACATAGAAACAAACAGGCAGTTCAAACCACTTGCATTTTAACAACTTAATTCCAAGCTGGTTATACAGCCTCAAGTTTTCAGGTTTGTTCAACAGTGCTGAGTAAGGTAGCAAAATTTTTACCTCTAGGGAACTAAACACAAGGTCAGCCTCAGAAATACAGGTCTTGCCTCAGCAAGTTTACCTCAGCAAAACAGAAATACTTGTCCTCACTGTTTTGCCAGCACTGCCCACACACAATTACCACAGTTAAAAAAATCTGAGCCCATGCCACTCCCACTACTATTTTTCTCTTTTAACTGTGAAAGCAAAGCCTCAGTCTGCCAGATGGCTTCAGGTCTCCTGAATCAAAATGTCTCTCCCCTGTTGAACTACTTCATTATACACATAATATCAGAAGAGAATTAAGCATGAAAAAACTCCTGCTTGTAGAAAAAGGACATACAATACTTAACATCACCTTTACCCAACTACCACCTTCACAAATGGAAGCTGGGCAATGCAAGCAAATGCTTGCACAACCCACGCCTCCCAGATCCCACAAGGCTTTGTTTCTCACAGTCATCTACCTCAGAAGTGCCTGGCAGGAACAGAGTGAGTTTAAAAGCATACACACAAAAAAAAGTCATGACTCACAGGAACAAATTTCAGTCTAAAGAAAGAGAAACTAGGTGACCATGTAGTTACACAAGTCATCAATATTCTCAGCACTTTGTATTGTGTGGTCCATCTTACAAACAGAACTAAAGCAGCAGAAGAATAACCAGGTTTACAATTGGCTTTGTATGTTCTGGTTCAAGCACAGTGCTCAATCCCACCTAATATTTCATCAGGAAGTTTCTTTGATATACACAATTTTAACAAAAAGCTCTCTAGTAATTTCTCTGATGCAAAAATTTTAAATGGATGAGTCTTGAACAGCCCAACTCCCTTCTGAATTTCCTCTTTGCACTTCTAACATTACAATCCTACAAACTCAGCTGTTTCAAAATCCTTCCAGAAAAGGCTACACCTGAATTTCTAACAAGACCGAAGGGCAGGGGAACAAAATCATTCAAGGCAGATGTAAGGAGGTGTTACCAAGTTTTACATCAGAGTGGTTAAACCAAAGAAACAAAAAGAAGGTGAGCAGCTACTGTAAGCTACTAACAGTTCACACATTTGTATTTTGAAATAATGACTGAAGTAAACAATTAGTTGAAAAAAAACCACAGAAAGTAATTTATATTGCACAAAAAGTGCAGTATTTCACGATATATAACCACTTTGCAAACCCCTAAGAAGCACATAAAATCTAGGTGTATAATCTATTAAAACATATACACAGTATTTTATGATTTACAGTTGGGGTATGACTTGCATACCTACAAATCTTTTTCCTTCAGCTCTTTCCAACTAGTGCAACTGGCTCCCAGCAAACTTTTTATGAACTTAAACCAGTCTCAATGTCAGTGCTAGCTAAAAAAAACAGCAAAACAAAACTCACTCCTTCATGGTCAAATATAGTTGTACAACAAAAATACAAAATACTTAAGACTGAAATGCTAGGATTTGTGTGAGGTGAAAGAAGTTGATGAAAGTCATGATTTAGTTCTTTTGTACTTGACATTATTCCAAGTATAAGTCTCTCACTTCCTGAGGAACGTAATTAAGTTGTGGAATTCTTGTACCACAGCAGAACAACTTCAGTTAAGAGAACTATAAACAAAACTGAATAAATTATTTTTAAAAAGTAAATACAGTATACAAAGATTCACCAGCATTTAAAAAATGATGTTAGAAATAAAAGGATGCTAAAGAATCAAATTCAGTAGTGATTTCCATTTTCAGCCCTGAAAGTTAGAGACAAATTGCTCTTGCCAGTTGCAGACAATACAGTAGTTTTCCACGGAAAAAATAAAACACTGAAAAGCAGAAACAAAATCCCTAAGATTTACTGTGAGTTCTTAGCAATCATTATACATGACAAAACAGAGACTTCTATTAGTGCTATGAACAAAGTTCTTCAAAATTAATTTCTTAAAAATCTGAAATTATCTGTAGCTATTCTGAAAAATAGTTTTTCGCAATTCTTTGAAAATTCCCTGGTTTATTGCCCCATTAGAAAGACATGTGAAAGAATCTGTGGTATGCTGTTGAAATGTACTATTTACATACCACAAAATTAGTTTCTAGGGTGCCCTATGGGCTGTGGACGATTTTTTTTCTTTCCTTCTAATGAAAATGTGGCTTTTGATCAAATTCAATTACGCTCTTAAAATTCTGGGGCATACAAAAGTAAAACCAACTATATTGTGGCAAAAATAAAATATATATTTTTGTGCCAGTAAATTCTGATTCTGAAATTCCAACCGGGCCAGACTTGCATTTTGGTAAGTAAAAAAAGGATAACATGATAACAATGTGACTATTCCAAAAACATGGGGAATTTTATACAAAGAATCACTGTAACAGGAAAACTAGTCACCCATTCATCAGAATTTTAAGTGTTTTCAGAGTACAACTGAACAAGCTACAATACACCCACATAATTTATTTCTAAGAGGTCAGTACGGTTGTTTGTTCTATTATTGACTGTCTTTACTAACTATTCAATACAGAAAACACGTTGAAGAGAATAAATGTACAATGTACACAATAAAATGCAATATATGCAACTTACCCACAGGAAACACCGATGGGAAACAAATTGCCTGATTCTTCAAATTTTGCAACTATCTCTGCAAACATACTATTATGTCAGTAAGATAGATTTGATAAGTAAAACCATCAATCACACTCCCTTGGTTACACCAAAGGGTTTGCCTCTCTGTATTAGCTCATATTCATTACATCCAGATTTAGCTGGATTAAGCTATTCAGTAACCTCATAATACAAGCAACATACTTAACTCAGAGGATACATAGATTTTGCACCCCGTGTTCACTTTATTTTCTTCCATCTGATAAAATATCACACTTTACACTTTAGAAACTTCTTTTTCTGTTTTACATTTATTAAAAACTTAGGAAAATATGACAGGGTTTTAAGGCAATGTTGTTGTTGCAATGCTGTGGACTTCCAAAAAAATGCAAATAAAAACTGATAGCACATAATGGGAGACAGGGTCACTGAAGAAAACTTAGTTTTGAAAAACTTCCAGCCTTTCCATCATAAGTGGCACAACATAATAAATAAAAACAGTGTCTTCCTTTAAAGCAACACCATGCATCACGCTTCTGATGTGCCTACATTATTTTAATTTTGTTGGCTGCAATTCCAACAGGAGACTAAACATCAAGATTACCTAATATCTGAAAAAGAATGACCCATTTTAACACCTTAGTGTTAAATATCTGTTCTGAAAACAAAGGGTGACCCATACTAGTCAGAAATGAGATCAAACATTGGGCTTACACACCTGCTGGAAGATGGGAAATTTCAGAGCTAAAAACCTAATGCAAGGCTGAAACTCATGAGCTACATGCTCATGAAGTAGAGTTCACAAAGCACACTGTAACTGTTTGAACTACAGGAAGGCTACATTGCAATCTCAGGTGAGTGCATCCTTTAGGAAGAGAAAAGAAACAGCTGGAATTGTTCATGGCTGTCAGTGCCATAACTAACACAGCTGTGGAAGAACCTGGTCAAAAGTCAAGTTCATTTTTCTAAAGAGAGTTTTTTTTTTAAATATGTCAACAAATGCCAGCTTGACCTAAATTTTCATTTCCTCTTTGTCTTTTTGGGCCCTCTTTCTTTCAGCCAGCTGGCCAGATAGCAGTCACTTCCAGGGTAATATCACACTTGTCTTTCCCTCAGCTGTTTCGTAACATAAGGATTCTGTTTTGGGTGCCTACAACAATCACTGCATCAACTGCTTTATTGCTGATCCTGTTGCTTATACATTGGTCTTTTTAGGTCCTAAGAATTCTGTGTCTTTTACTATTAGTAAACTTCCACACTCTTCATAACTTGATAAGTTAAGAGAAAGTGATTGAACTTCTCAACCTAACAACTTCAAACAGCTGTCACACAACAGAAATATTTTAACAACTGCAAAAGTGACAGGTGACAATGCCCCCAGCTTTTTATTTTTTTTAACCTGCAGTCACACATGCAGTCTTTCAAAGTCATTACCAGCACTGGGTAGTAAGTATATCCTTTTCACTCAGAAATCAGGACAACATGCAATACAAGCCTAGGTAACTGATCATGCTTTATGTTGGTAAAATGTACCCCAACAATGAAGTTACACCACATACCGAACAGAAGGAACACTGATAATTTCAATTTCTTTGCTTTAAACTGCAAGTGGCAAATTATTGTAAACTATGGCCTCACTGCTAGAAGGAGTTGCCTTAAATTAGTAAGGTGCAAGGAAGACATTGTGTATCTTGGCAGTCAGATACTTCCACAATGCTTCTAGATCACAGTTACTCTCTGTCAAATCCACAACAATGCCTTATGTCTTAACCAGAGCTGGTAACACTCACGTGTCTTGCAATAGTATTTGGCAAAGTTATAACACTTTGTTCATTACAGAGTCTCTAAAACTAGAGGAAGCAACCTGGTGCCACACACACAATCCTGTCAGTATTCACAAAATGAATCTGGAGATGACAAATGAGTTAATCTCTCTTCACTCCTGCATGAGAACACAACACTCAGCCAACAAAGGGAAAGTAAACAGTAAAATGGAGCAGGACAGCCTTACAGTTTAAGCTACAGAAGGAGCAGATGACTAAGAACTCAGCATTCTAAGAATTCAGAACCAGCTTTCTAAGAACACTGGTTGGCATAAAGCTGCCATAAAACAAACTGTCCAGGCTTCTGAGATAAAAATCACGTTATAGAGGCTCTCTCCCTTCAGCCACTGTTCATTAACAAAACTGACCACAAATCTACCAGGTAACTTTTGTTAAAATAAAACCAGAACATTATAAGCAGCAAAGCCCTCTGAAGTTCATACTACACTACTTCTAATCACATCCTGTAGTGTGGAGGTCAGCTTTTCTCACACAAGCAGTGTCCCCTATTTTCAGAAATGTCTGCAACAAAATAAATATAAGAAAATTACATGATTGCTGCTTGTTCCTCTTCAAACTGATATTCAGAGTTGCTCCTGAAAAATTCAACCATAAACCCATGAAAACCATGAAGAAAACTCACCTCCAAATACATCTTGCAGATTTTCTTTCCCCTGACACACACGGTGCTTCATAAATCAGCAGCATAGCAGGTCAGTCCCTTTGGATGGCTGAGTTAATCACTTGGGCTTCCTTGTAGTAAAGGGACAACCGAACTGAGATTGCAAGGAAGACAGGTATACCCAACAGAAAATTTATTTCCTGAAGTTTACATCAGAAACCAAGTTTTATATTAACAGGACTTCAGGCAACAGTTGGAAAATAAGGGTTAGGAACGGGAGTAATCCTAAAACACACTTAACTGCTCATGTTTACACCTTTACCAGGGTTTGTGTTACAACAGTTTTGCATAGTTTCTCATAAAATCAGGAACAGTGTTTATTCACTGTTAGGGGAAGAAAGTTGTCAGGACTCTACAGGCATTAAAATTCAAAAGTGAAAGTACCCTAACTTTCAGAGGTGATAATCACCCAAAGGACATACCAAATTCCAGCAGAGTTCAGGGTGTTAACCATTTTTTGCATACCAGGCCTCCACCATGGAAACTTTTGTTCTGCACTGTTGGGTACAATCCTGATACAGAAAACTTGCCTTGAGAGCAGCATCAAACCCTGCACAGGATCCCTCACAGAAAACGAACAACTAAAGCAAAAAGCTTATTTGTTAGGGGTAGGTAAATAAGTTATACTGAGGGACTCACAGAACCCCTCCTCTTCTGGCCTGGGCAAGAAGAGCTGTTGCTCCCTAGCACCTTTCCAAGTAGGAAGGTGGAGAAGTACCTCCACAGGACTTTAAGTAACACATCTCACCACAAACACACAAATAAGGAGAAGGTGGCAGGACTGTATTGAACACCTACACAAACACAGACACCACAGATAGATCCATTCTCTTCCTAAGGATCAATACTAAGAGATAAAAACCCTTCTCTATTGTCCCTATTAGGTTTTGTCCCTCCACTGTCTCTCAGTTGTTCTGCTTGCTGGCTAGAGCAGCCTGAAGCCTGGTAGAAGATCATGCACACATCCCACAAAGACATTTGCAAGGCAGGGGGATGGGAGAGAAAAAGAATTTAAAAAAAGAGTTTGATAGGATAAGCCATGGTAATAGGGCAACAGGGTTGCACCGGGCAAATGTACTAGCCTGCTTTAAAATGCAACTGTCCCCTTTTATCTCTTCCTTCTCTCCTTTTCCCATACTCCTTTCTGCCCACTTTGCTTCGATCCTTTTCCACTTCTGACCCTTCCTGTAAATATCCCATAACAGACCTGTAAAATCTCAAAATTCTTTTACTCAGTCCCCAGTGCCACTGTAATACATCTTGTGCACCTTTACTCAACAGCTACCCCTCCCCAGTTCGCCTGGCATTCCAGAGAGTTTCTTCCAGTGAATCACCACAGGTTTTGCAACAGGGATAATGGCTTCACTGGACACCTTTGCTGGTTTTAGGAGCAGCTTAACAGATTAAATTGGCTCAGTTTTCCACCTTATCACTATTCCTCTGGTCATTACCTGCCTATCACAGCCAGTAATCAGATATTGTTACACATATTATCTCAAAAAGCAACAGACTTTTGAGACAACTTAGTTATTATTTCACCAACATTTTTGCATTTTTATTGTATTATAAAGCTCTGCTTTTATTTAAAAGCATTAAAACACAATTTAAAAAATAAGCATGATTAATCAAATAAGAGGCCGTAAGAAAAACTTAATGACAGTTTAATGGAGCAGCACATTCTACCAAACTGTTAAAACAGTTGGACGTGAGGAGAAAGGTTACTCATTCCTACTATCATACAACCCGTCTCTCCTCCACTCCTAGTTCCAAACTTTTGTCTATCTTTCCCTATTCATTCCAGCACTTGTTTTTGTATCTTGCTGACACATTTTCATCAGTCCTGAGATATTGGTGTATCCCTCTGTATTATTCTTGCTCTCATTATACTTCTAGTATGTCAAAATTGCTGCTATGTCTATTTTACATGGGATTGGAGACACAGTGACTTCTTTGAAATTAGCTTTTCAAAGACACTACACATCATTTGCTTCAAGTGCAGTGGGAGTTGTATTATCCATATTTAATAAGTAACACAAGCCAGCAAAGCCAGACTAATAGAAGAAAGCCAGATTTGTCTGTCTTACCCTAGATGTATGTTCTAAAATGTCATCTTATTTTCCTAAGGGAAAATTATCAGGCAAAGAGACTGAAAAAGTATTCAGAGGAAAAAACTGCACAGCAATACTGCTGAAAGTAGCAGGGAAGGAGTGAAAGAGAGAGGGACTCTCCGTCTTTACCATACACAGTTCTAAAATCCAAGAGAGGAAGCCAGCTTTTGCCTGAAGAATACCAGACACTTTCAGTTTATTTTTGGTTTTTCTGAAGACTGAAGAGTTCCATTGCCCAGCATTTACTAAATATAAATGTTAAGATTCAGAAAATATGCCTACATTGGCAAAGTTTGGATGCCTGGTTTGTACTGGAGCTGGTGCATTAACAATAGTAAGACCATAACCTAGTGCCAGTACAGAAGATACTTGTGCTATGTCTAATTATACACAGCCTTGGAAGTCTTTTTACCTGAACAATCCTATGATTTTAATTTTAGTTCCAACAGAGAATTTTCACATTATTTTTAAATAAGGCACTATTCCTTTCAGAATTAGAAAGTGATTTGCAGTCTGTATATTTTCAAAGGCTAGGCATTCATTTAGATAGTCAAAATGCTTTCTTCTCTGCTCTTCTGGTGTGCTCTCACATAGCAACTATATTCAATAACAAAAAAGGCTCAGTTCTACTGAGAATTCAGATATTGCACAGTAACTGCATGTCAAAAAATGGGTTTATTTTAGCATTTGCCATCAACATCTTCCAGAAACTGTGTCTATACTGTGGTTAGTCTATTTAATTATGGCCAACTACAGGCTACTAATTTGCTAAGTTATTTATAGGTTTTCTTGTCCTTTTTTATTGTACGCCTTTCTCTACTTGCTTTTCCCCCTTTGCCCAATAGTCCCATCTTCATTCACATTCATTTCAGACAATTTTGCCAGGAACCCACAAGCACTGCCAGTGTCAGGGACCTCAGCACAGCCCTTAAGAACCTACCTTCTTCCTACCTTTCTATTGTTCAAAGCCTTGCAAATCAAGCACCTCAACTATCAAGGGACAGAAGAATTCTAACAATGCACCATTTAAAAAAACAAGCCAGAAGAGGATTTTAAACTTGTTTCCAGTTCTCAAATAAAAACTTAATCTGGAATATTTCTAAATATATAGTAAAAATATACTCTACTTCTAAATTAACACAGAGAAATTCTGAAGTTGAATATAAGCCAGGTACTTACGTCGAGGATCTTTTCCGAGAGTCTAAAACATTCATGTAAAGAGCAAAAAAATTACCCAGAGATGAAGTTGTTACATCAAGAAAATTTTCTTTCTAGAATCTCTAGATGAGGTTGTCTAGCCCTCCTTTAGAAATCTGCTTAACATAAAGAATTTCGTTTCTGGTTACTGCTTGTATTTTTAACAGTCACAAGGGGAAGAGGACATTCTTCAGAAAATCCTCAGGTTTCATGTCAAGGATCTGTAAATAGTTTTAATGGAATATGACTTTCAAGCTTTTACATAATCAATGTTTTTCACTTTGGAAACCACTGTTCTGGAGAAACTGTCCCAAAGCGAAAAATCAGTATAAGATGTCTTCTGTAATGACAAATCAGAACAAGTTCTCTTACGCCTCCAATTCCAACAGATCCAAAAAACAAAGTCTCTCTAACATGGAATGTTCAGCAACACAAGTTCAGAGAGAAAGGTTTTCCACATCTTTGTTTCAGTAAGAAATTATAAGTAACTCCTAAGTGAACTTTTACATACACTTGAATGTTACATATTTGACAGGACTGTTAAATGCTTTTCCTACCTTAATCTATCCTTCCAAGTTGTGTAGTCTACATAACATCTTAATTTGACAAAGCCGCAGGGATGCCCTGGCTATCACAGTGGTTCCCAGTCCTGTAGCTCCAACGCATCAGCACTGTCTAAAGAGACTTTAAGCATTTTCTGCCACCATGGTTAGGGACACACCTGTATCAGCACTACATTACTCCTCTCAGACCCTAAGCAATCTTGGAAATAATAATTAAAACTTACATGGACATATCTGCTGAAATCATAAAACCAGGAATGAAGAGAAAGGTGAAATATTTTTTTTCTTGCTAAACTGGAGCCAGACACACTTAAAAAAACAATTGCACAAGGACACAAAAAAGAGTAGGGTAGAATTATGAGGTGCTCATACTCTTCTACTATTGACTTTTTCTGGAAAAATAGAATAGAGATTTTAAATCAGCTTCATCTACATCCTTTACATCAGATTACTACAGAACATATAGTTATATAACAAAATAGCTAATGTTACGTTATTACCTAAACACATAAAAGTGTTTAGATATGCAGAAAATAATGTAAAAATAACAATGCGTATTCTGAGTAGCCATCAAGTTCAGAATGAAATGCATATACATCTTCTTTGAATAAATTCTGCATAAATCACAAACTTTATTCTTAAAACTGATTCTGAGAAGCTTCAATGATTCCTTCAATTACTTCTAATTTTTAAATTATGGACATAAAAATGTGCCTTATTTTCTCCCAGCTACAAGAAAATAAAAGGCCGAATTTTCAGTCCATATGCCTGAAGTGTGTATCTGTGTTTACATCATGTCCCCACGTCTACGGACATGTGCTACCACACCTGCAAATTAGAGAATACAATGCACAAATACTGAGGCAGTTCTTTATTCAAATACATCCTTGTTTGACAAACTGCATTATACAAAACTCTGGTTAGCAGTCATTTCAATAGTCAGTATGATTTGAAATATTTTGCCTGCATATAATTATGAAACCAAAACCAGATGTGTCTTTATGTGAGTAGTTACCCTAAGGAATAATCTTTAAGGAAATACATTCTCCTGGCTTACCTGTGGCTTTATCTGGCAAAAACGTACCCTACCTACCCTACCAAGGCTTAGAGAGGCTTACACCTAATTAAGTATTTATTCACACTCACAGAAATCAAAGAAGAATAGAAAGTATATAGTGGTCTATAAATTAAATTTTCCTCAAAGTCTTACAAGCAGATATGAAGTACATACATTGGTGAGACAGTCTCACCAAAACAAGGAATCTAGTAATCTTTATAAATTTTGACTCAAGTAGCCATTGCAAAGTAAGGTTTTGCTATAATTAAAAAACCAAGCATAAACAAGCCGATTTATTTATTCTGAAATTAAAAATAGCATTCAGGTAAATATGATTACACAACAACTCTTGCCATGTGCTAAAAGTATGTACTATCATAAATCATTGGTCAGAGAGATATTGGGACCATGGTGTCCCACTTGAACTAGTTCATATTTTATTTTCATATTTATCTTATACACCTGAAGCAAGATACTAGGTAGGAAATTACAGATCAACATCCACACAAATAAGGTACATAAAAATAGCAAAATATTTTCCTATACAGTCATAAATTAACAGATTCAAACAAAATTAAGAAACTTAAGTGTGCAATGTAATGCTCTTCTCTTGGGAGTTGATATTTAATTGGTTTTTTCCAAGTCTCCCTTCCAAGCAACACAGGCCATTGAAGACAAAACTGATGAAAATAAGGAAATTAATTACATGTTCATTTTCATAAACTTTCCTCTACTAAAAAACCATTCTGAATTACAGATCCACTTCTTTGCACTACTAAAAAGGAAAGCAAAGTTCTGTGAGGATGCCCTTTTCAAGCTGTTACATTTCAGATTTGGTTTTTCTGACAAAAGTGAAGATAGGCTCAATCTTCTGTTCCCCTCATTTTTCCTCAGCATCAGAGGGAGGCCAGACAGTATTTGCACTAAGGCTGAACCCTTCTGTGAACTAACTGGTTTCATCACTGTCAAATGAGGTTAAATGAAAAGAAGGGAGAAAAAATTTTCCAACAGATATCCTAAGATTCAGTATTGCCATCTTACTCTCATATACAGTACAGCTCTATTCATTCTGCCATTCCCAGTCAGCCACTAAAACACTGTGCAAAACAGATTCATGTTACATAACTTACAACTTTTGCTCCAAACTAGGAAACTGCCTGAGAACGGCGAAAGGTGTATCAGTAGTTCAGTGTTTACACAGTAGTTTTATGAGACCAAGAGTCAAAGTTCCCTTAACAATTAAAAAACAAAAGCTGTCTAAAAAATTACCTTTAACCACAGTAGAAATCCAGTGGAAAGTCCCTAAAAAATTTTCAGATGAAGCAGTCAAACGATATTATATTTAAACATTGACTTCCTCCAGTTAATTCACTGCCAGGTACACTGACTGACAAACATTTTAAACCAAAATTGAGGAACACAGAGCAATCCCCCAAAGAAAATACTTACATGCTACTGAACTGTATAAATGCAGTATAGTGGGATATCAGCTCAATTACTATACTCACTGTACTTCGTTTTTCTTTAAAGCTTACGGTTTACTACATTTATGAGAACAATACAAGAGACAGTTACAGATTTAATCATACTCAAGTTCAAAACCATTCAAAGCACCTAAGACAGTAAAACCACAACGATTTTCTACTGTTTTGCCAGTGGCCTCATATACAACAGTTACTCCTTGTTTCTTAACCTTCAGCTATAAAGGCTAACAGAAAGCACAAAAAACCCAAACAACAAACAAACAAAGGCAGTCAGAGGACTAATATTATTTAAACATCATTTAGAAATTTGTCACTTCCCAATGCACCTGCTGCCTGCTCCATTCCTCATCAACTTCTCCAGTTATTACATGAAAATTCTCACTGGTTGAAATCTACCATTCTGAAAGTTTATAGCCCTTGGTGGTTGTTATGGGAAGAAAAAAAAAAATCATAAATACTGTTAAATGATGCATTAATTTTTTATGAGGAAGGAAACACTGGTAAGCATGTTTCAAAATAGAATGTTATTCTCACAAAATTCTTTTCTATTAATTAAATTTTCTAAGAAATCATTTGATTAAATATGTTACTGCTCTTCATGATCATATTGTACAAAAAAAAAACAAACAAAAAACAGACAACAAAATCCAACATAACAGTGGCACTGAATAGCACAGCCCTCAGTGTATTTCATTACACACCAAGCTACGGCTGAATCATGAAAGTAACCTGGTATCATCTTGCAACAGATGAGTTCTCCTGCAGATTTTCATCTGATTAAATACAAAACAGATTCCAGCTGTCTTCCTTTTACCAGCTACAGTTTCTGGTGATTTGTTAAACAAACTAAAGAGAAGAAATCAAAGAGAAGGGATCAAAGGAAAAACAGTATTTGTCATGTATCAAACTCTGTTCCTCTAACTGGATGGGAGGAGACCTTTCACATCTTAAGACCATATTTAATGAAGTTATGTAGCAGATACACTGCATACAATGAAAATGTATGGGTAGCTAATATAATTATCAGAAATAATTTTCTAACATTCAGATACTGGAATATAAGAACAAGTTCTTCTAATATTTTATTGTTTATATCACTGCTGATACAGCACTAGTGATTCCCCAAGACAGTCTGAAAGAATTAAAACTAAGGCATAACAAGCAAGACCATACATATGAGATAGTGAGCAAGCATAACTATCTTTCAACAGCTATAAGTGCATTATAGTCACATTATTTACAGACATCTGCTACAGTCACAGTGATACAGTCAATACTCAAATTCCTGAACTAAACTCATATGCTGAGAGCAGGCTAAGAACAGAAGCATGACAGGAGACCTTGCCAAGACAGTAGGTTGAATAAACCTGTGCTGAGGTTTGTGCAGATAAAAGACTGCAAAAGACTCTACCTTACACTGCTATAACCTAGTCCAAAGTATCATTTCTTTTAGAATAGTAGAACAGGAAAAATCCCACATACATCAGTCAAAAGGGATTTTACCAATAACTGCACTTATCCCTACATTTCATGCTACCTGTATTTGCATTCCGAATTTTCAAAACAAACAAACCCACCCACAACTTATTTTGCTTTGCTTGCATGTGCAGCTTTTTCCTTATCAGTTACGTTGACTAATCTCAACCCACAAGTTTTCAAACTTTTAACCCTTCTGATTCTTTTCTCCATCCCACTGGGGGAGAATAAGTGGGCAGCTGTGTGGCCCTTGGCTGCCTACTGGGTTTAACGCAGTACAAACAAGTAAAATTTACTGCCATACAACTTTAAACAGTTTAGTAATTTTAAACACGGGCATTCCACAGTTGCCATCGGAACTTCAAGGAAAAAAAAAACACCACACACTATCTCAACATAAACAAGTCTTTGTCTCTGAGTATTTTTACTGAGAACTCCAGTCTTGAGTGCTGCAAGCTCCTCATGAACATGTTTCTAATGAAGAAACTCCAATGTACAGAATAGGATTTAAAACTAAGACCACATCACATTCTCTCTAAAATTGTTAGAAAAGCACTTCCAAAATGCATTAACCTTGGTCCTCTCTTCAGTATTTCCTTAACAGACTAACAATGAGAGTCTGTATTTGGTCACAGATGCAAAACATGTCACAATTTACATCAATACACAACTGGACGAAAACCCTACAAGTACACCTATGGGTAAACATGTCAGCAAACAAAATGTGTCTGAATAGTGTATTTTGCATAGATGCAAAGCAAGGTTGCAAATAAAATCTAATCACCTTGGGTATTCTTTCACCACAAAAATGCTGGGAATTCATAATAGAAGGAATACCTGGGACTTCAAGATACTTCGGAATGCCTCAGCTAAATGAAATATGCTTCAGCTGACAAGAACAGATCGAACAGGTTTGGACTTGACCCAGCACAGGTGGTTGGACTAGATGACCTACAGGGGTCCCTTCTTTAGCATCTTAGGTCCCTTCGTAGTTATCCTATGATCCTATAAAATCCAAATACAAAGTTAGAATGTAGATTTTATTAAATTACCTGCATATTTTAACTGATACGTGTTGTCTTCTTTACAAACAAATATTCTCTTAAAGAAGCTGTTTTTGTGAAGTTGTAATTAGATCTTAACCAAAAGTTTCCAAAGGGACAAATTAACACTAAACTCAAATGCCAGTTGAAGTAAAATTACCACGAGTGAGAGAAAAACACATATAAGAGATCCAAAACAAGTGAACAGCTTTGCCATTCAAGAAAGGCAGTCGAAGGGTTATGTTTTAGATCACAAAATGACCTAAAGTGGAACCTACACTGCAATTATTTATAATATTTAAAATGGTATAAGTAAAAATTCAAATCACCTACTACTCTATTGCATTAGATATGATCCCCTGGATATCAATACCACCAATTTACCATAAATAGTGAGACTGCTTAGAATGCAATTCCTTTTATGTCACTGACACTTCTAAAGCTGGTCTTTATGTATCCATAGCACCGGTACATAAAAAATTCTGATGTCATCTGCATTCCTCCAAGGGTGGAGGCAGACAAACTCTTTCTCAAAATGAGTTCCCAAGAAATCCACATTTCATAAAACCAAAACATCCTGTTTCTATAAATGGAATTGTCAAGCAACCCATTCCAGGACAGATACTCAGGAAGTAATTCCTAATTATAAAGCAACTTTACCTGTATATGATTTAAAATCTCCTTCAGCATTATGCATAACCTTCATTTTTATGCTCTTAATTCATATAGCAAAACATGAAAGAAGATGCAAGTGAAAAATTATTGCAAGGAAAAAACAGTTAGAATTTGTACATTATTGAAACAAATCATATTCTACAATCTCATATGAATATATTATCTACTAGAAGAGCCTTTTTTTATTTGCTCACACCAGAACATCAGTCATTTTGATTTGGTTGTGGAGCATTAATCCAACATCTACTCAGAGAAACTGAACAATACCCTCAAGGAAGTCATTAAGTGTCTCATATGAGAAATTAGTTTTATTTCTTCACAACCCAGCATCAGTCAGGATTTTCAAGACTTTCCTCCCTAGAATACAAAGCCATTGCTGATAAAATCTGCAAGTGATTGATGTCAATGGTACTATAAGTAACAGCAAGGCCAAGTTATAGATACATTGGGACCTGGAGCACATGCTAGGTCAGACACAATCAAGGTCATATTTAACTCTGTCATATGAAAACTTAAAAATACAACATGGAAGAATGCAATCATAGAATCGTGGTCTCAGAAAGTGATAGAGTAAGCTTGGAACAATGACAATCATGAGCTCCCACCAAGTCTAAGGCATAAATGACTGTAATGAAAGTTGGGTGCATTAACAGCGACTTGATAAATAATCTGAACACACATTACCCCACTGCAAGCTTTTGCAAAACACCTCACAAATTGCTAGGTCCAGTTGTTAATAACGAAGTAAAAGACAATAAAAACGTTAAGGCACCCCAAAACCTATGAAGTTTCATAAAACTGCAAGATTTGGAATCTGCAATCATATTCCACAGCAGAACACCAAAGGTTCATCTGTTTAGGACTGTCTCACAAGCCCTTGCAACATTCAGTACAGCTACATAAGTTATCAACAGCCTCAGCTCTGTCCCCCACTCCTCTGATGTTGGATACGTTCTCAAGAACAGGTGCAGCAGGTGACATCATGTGCCAGCTCCTCAACACCACAATTCGAAGCCTGACCTATTAGTTTAAATCCACCATCATCACCATTTAGGTTTGTCACCCTATTTACACGGGCAGTAGCTTTCAGCAGGAAGTTCGATGGACAACTGCAGTGGCATCCTAAATTGCAGTAATTGGAATTATCCCTCATTAATCAAATCTCTTAGTTCATTAAATGCAAAGGTAAAAAAACTGTAGAAACAACTGCAGAAGAGTAAATGTCTGTTACAGTGGATTAGCTGATCTAGGGAAGAAAAAAGAACAAATGACCAGAAGTTGAAGCTAAAATACGAAAAAGCTGTGTCATCTCTTTTATTTGTTTCCAAAGGAAATATATAATCAATCATACTACTACCACTGGCATACTTTAAAATTGAGACAGTACATCTGAGCCATAAATTTCTGATTTAGATACACAGACCCAGTCAGGGAAATTGATGGCCAGTATTAGGCAGAGGGACAAACTGTATCAAGATAAAAGTCTCGTTTATTATTAGGACAAATCAATTGCTTCAACATGCTTCAGTAAGTATAGTCCACCAGCATCAGAATGAAAACAGCAGCACAAAATAAGGTAAAGACACATCCGGTAAAGAACAACAGAACTGACTAAATATTCTTGAAGTATTAGAGAAACTCCTCCAAAAGCAAACAGCTTCTGTTAATGAAGCAAAAAACCCTAGCAGTTTACTGCCCTCTACCATTTTCTTTTTTGCAACATTGCCTCCAACGACTTATTTATACTATTCCATAGGAAAGACAAAGTAGTTATGCTCACACAACCTTAATTTAATAACTTAATCATAATAATTACCAATACAGGAATATATTTCTCCCCATATCCTGTCTTTTCACACATAGTGATTGGGTTATCCTTAGGTTATCCCTATTTCATGCACCAAGGAAGGGTTTAGAAACAAACTAAAAACTAGAATTGTATCATGCATTAAGTGGAGCAGGTGAAGTATTTCTTTTATATATAATACACTCAATATATTTAACACACACACACAAAATGACATAATGCAAATGCACTAACACTGAGCACAAGCAATATCTGCTTTTTTCCAAGCTGAATCGACAACAAGCAGAACACCTCCTGACTGCAAATATTTTTATTTTTTTCTATGATCAGAACATTGAAAAATTAGATGGTTTTGTTAGAGACAAGGAAGAAAAATTTTTAGACACAGACTAATTCCTTCAAATACTGTTGACCAAGAATGTGATTTCTCTTCAGTAAGTACCATATCAAAAATATTTTTTAAAAATAGCAAACATTCTATAAAACTATTTGGCTGGAGGCTGCAAGCAAGAAATATGAACAGCATACACTACTTAGCCATCAAAACATGAAACAAAAGATCCTGTTTTACAGGGACACCCGTATTTAGGAAAACTGGCAAGGTTTCTGTTTAGTCCAGGAAGGCAAAATTCAAGCTTTCTGCAGATCAAGCACAGGTATTCTACAGAGGCTGATCTGGAATTATTCTTTTTAATAAATTGTTTAGAATAATAAGATTCGTATTTTAGAAACTAATTTTGGAGGCAGACAGTTCTCTGTGATGCTTGTGCTTCACTACTCCCATAGCAATACCATGATTTATTTCCTCATTTTAGAGCCTTAACACTGATAAAGAAGTCTGATAACTGTCTTTGAAGAGCCATTCACTAGTCTGGTCATCTCAAATTTGTGTGATCACAAATTTGATCAGAACTCACTTTATTCTGGCCATATTTCCAGACTTTGTGTTAACAAAGCCTTACACTGCAAAGCTACAACACAAAAAACCAATACTGATTTCTTGGATGATTTTTAAACGAGAGTTCTATAGATGTTTATGAGCTATGTGTAGAACAACACTGATTCTCATGTAGAATTTGTCCACGTTGACTTCACCCACAAAAAACAATTGTGGGGTTTTATGAATTCCATTCACAAAAACTTTACTTTCCTGCAGCACCAGACATTATTCCTATTTATTCCTATTTATTCCAATAAAAAAAGTTTGTGAAAAAAGCTAACAGATTTGTGAGGCACATAGAGGGAAGCAATCTCCAGCCTTTTTCAAAGTTTTCAGACCTTTTAACGGTGTAAGATTTTTCAGATTTAAATAGCTTCTCATTATTCTCCTGCCTATTTCAACTTCTGGTTTGAAACTGCATCCATCTGAAACTCCTGAGAAATCATTCAGAAACTTACATTTATAATAAGGGCACAGTCACATCTCGTAACTGTTTCTTGGGGGAGGGCAGTGTTAGGGTGGGTTTTTTCACTTTTAAGGTAAGCCCTACTACACCGGACACACAAGGAAACTTCACAGACTCATTCCATTGCCCACAAGTATAGTCTCAACCACAGTGCTCGTGCTTTGCTGTTCCCACAGCAATACCATGATTTATTTCTTCATTTTAGAGCCTTTCCCCGCAGAGCCTAAACCTTACACTGACTTACTCTTTTTCTCCAGGCTACCATTGCTTCATAGATAAACATGGCTTCAATTTTTCTGATAAACGGGATGTTGGAGGGATCACAGAGCCACAGCTCCCACAGCTTAACATTCAAGTGCATAACTCAAATGCTTCAGTGAGACTACCAATTACTGCAGTTATGTTACTACCACACAGAGCTGCTCAACACCAAATGGAGCTATGAGATTCCAGAAGCCATTTTTAGCCCAGGGCAGTAGGCCAAAAATAACCTTTTCAGTTCTCTAGGAAGCCAAATGTACAAAGATATGAAAACTGGCAGAAGTAGTACAGCACTTCATGCCAAAATACTAATTTTTTTTTGTAAAGTTACTACTCTTTCATATTACCTGATTCTTAACTGATTGCAAATCTATAGTGATTTTCTATTAGAAACTCACTACTTCTGAGTTCTGTTCTGTTTCTGTGTGTCTGTGCCAGATACTATAAAGTGAGTTTCTGCAATGTGTTAATACGTTTAAAACCACTCCCAGGACTTAAGACCATAATGTAAGCTTCAAGGTTTAAGCCTTTACTGCTATCCCAGCATCTTCCAGAACAAAAGTCTAATTCAAATGCCTCAATATCCATTCTTCAAGATATCATACACTGACATTAAAAAAAAAAAAAAACCCAAACCAAAACCACACCAGAGAACCAAAGCTGGATTCCTTTCACAGTTTTGTCTTTGATCTGTTCTGAGATTACGCCATTAAAAATTCCTGTTTCTCAGTTTTTCCAATCTTTACAACCAGGGATAACCTGTATCATTATAGAAGAGTGAAATAACTCACTGAGCAAAGTTCGCACAGTAGTTTTTAACAGAAACATAGAACAAGGTCTTTGCTAGAAACAACTAAAAGTAGAAATCTTAAAGTCATTATATTAATGACTTAAAGACTTAATCTCTTAAAGTCATTACATTAACAATCGATATAATCACACAAAAGGCTTTCAAATTACAATAAATTCAGAAGCCTTTCACTACCCTTAGAAGTTCCTGTCTGGTTGGCTGAATGTCAAAGTCACACACAGCACACTTCGGCGTAGCAGTAATAGCTGCAATATCATGATATAAGTGTCTCATGGTCTACACCATGATAGTGTCTGTCTTATCTCTAAATTCTCTTACAAAAATTTTAGCAAATTCAAGTTACTGGTTATTTCAAATTAGTTCATATTTTCTTTCAAACCATAAGATCCACACCACTTGCATGCAAGATTTTTTTGAAGTGTCTATCAGATCATCTTCACTTTTTACGTTGAATTTGAGAAAACACATGGGGGAAAAAAAAAAGAGAGTGAGCAGTTCTAAAGATGGGGAAGAAACTTGCCAATTTTTTTTTTAATGAAAAACAATTTTAGACTTAGCTGCCTCTTTGTCCCCCCACAAATAAAATCTCAGAAAAATAACATCTAAAACTACACACTGCCAAGTTAACATAATAGTTTTCCATCAAATTTGAAAGTTCAGATAGGGAATGGAAACATCCATTGTAACACAGCTACAATTTAGTAAAGCAGTCTTAATTTCTGCACATTGTGACGAAGAAACTACATCATCATGTTGATGCTGTATAGAAACTCTGAGGAACTGGTATCGATAGGTTTCAAAGTAAGACAAAGTATGGAAACATTTCAGATGGATGGCACAAGGGTATTCTTGGTCATCCATCTTTCTTCAAAAACACTTGTAGCAGGAAGAAATACCATGTCTAGTAAACCTTCCAAGTGACAGGACATGTGCGAGTGAGGAATAAACCAAGTCAGTAACACAAAGCAATCTGAACGGCTGGTAAGTGGAATACAAGCAAAAAATTGGCATTCAGCCAGACTGGAATTCAAATCTTGGAACAGGGACCTCATGCAAAACTTACCAAGCAGGGAAATGACACTGTACAAAGTGGAAGGCAAAAGGACGGTTTCTTGAACTGAGAGGAACTCAAAAAACAACAACAAAACAAGCAAACGAGAAGCCCTAGCAACAGAACATAAAATGAGCATGGGAAACCCGAGTTTAAGTTGTTCTCCCTAATCAATCACTGCTGTATCTAATAACCAGGGCATCCTTGCCCTGCCCCAACTGCTGAGAAAGCTCCTTTCAGCTTTGACCAGACATCCCATTCCAGAAATCTTCATAACTATCTGCATTTTTTAATTATATAACATATGAATGACACTATGTTCTTCCTCCTTCCCCTCTGAAGAGACAGACAGCTTTGTTGTTACTACACTTGCCCTGCCTTAAAAAGACTGAATTGAATGAATTCAGCTAAGCCTCACTTTTCCAAGAATACAGTAATAGAACAGCAGCAATGGTACAACCGGTCCAGAGTTCAATAATCTCTATTTCTCCTGTCATTAAATTTTTAAATAGTTAAAAGTTCAAACAGTAAAAAAAAAAAGTAATTTTAATAATAAAAGCTTCACTTACCATGATAACAATTTCACTATCTTTAACATCTGACACAAGGTTCTCACTATATATGAACTACTGCATTTGCATTTTTGGTATCTTGCCTTACCTCTGTAAAGGTTATCCAAGGGTGTATTCTGCTCTACTTCTTTCCTTGGCTTAACCTCTGATTCAATTTTCTTCTCCTATGCCATTTCTTGCCCATTTTACAAAACTTCTCCATCAGTTTCAGTGATTTATCTTTGCACACACATTATGAACCTGTTTCTTTCTGTTCATCAAACAACAGAGCCAACTTGTTACTCATGCTTTTCTCTTCACAGTTAAATGTGGAGGCTTTTTTTCTCATCTAATTTATTTTTCATCTTTACTTTTTGTGTGTCTAATGTAATGCTACAAAGCAGTGATATCACTGCAAATAGCACAACCAAAGCTGCAGACTTTAGAGGCTAAAAAACCTCACGTCTGTTTACACATGACAAATCAAAGTGAAAGTGTCATTTGCAGTTACTTTACTACTTCTGAAACACACTACTTCATAATAAAACCTCGTATTATACTAGTATTCTAGTATTCTTTACAGTATAAAGAAATCAAGTCACGTGCTATGTTTAAATATACTTCCAGAATGTACTTTGCTGAATTTTGTTTCTTTAATTCAAAAAATTATTTGCCTTAAATCCTCCACACACATACTAATGCCAGCTGCTCCAGCAACATCTCCTCCTACCAGAAAGAAGTATTTATCAGGCTACAATAGTAGAAAACCCCTAACTACTTTATATCATTAAATCCAAAATCTAGAAATTAAATCTGTTACCAATCCCACATTCTAAAGCACTGCAGTCTTAAAAGGAAATAAAAGTTTTACAATTACTGTACTTCACACCAAGGAATAAAATCACCCAGCCACAGGAAACCGACTGAAAAACCTTATCCATGCAGCAACACAGGTCACTGCTAACATGGTGCTCAGCTGTTTTGCCCTTGTTCTGCTTCTCATATTCTCATAATATCAAAAACTCTGATATTGAAAACCTCCAGATACTTCCACTAATTTCTCTAACCATTCCTAAAACAGCTACCCCACACAGTCATCATGAAATTATCAGATGGCTTTAAACTAAATTACCACAAGCTCAGCTGAACATGAAACATTTCATGCAGCTTCAAAAGCAAGTGCAAACCTCACACTCCAAATTAAGTGCAAAACTAACCCCCATTTGGCTCTGCCAAGAACATCATCTCACAAGTTTTGACTTTTTGTTTTTTCCTTTAAGAATATTTCTCCTACAGACTGGGATGGGAGGACAAAAGACTGTTATTGTTATTTCTATTTTTAAATAGTTAGGAGGTTTACAGACATTATGGTGTTCTGCACCATACAAGGGAAAAAAGAATAAAAAGCTGGCCAGCAAGACACCCTTGAAGAAAGACGCTGGGCAGAAAGCATTAGTTTCATAAATGAACTCCTCCCACAAGGACAAAACTATACACAAATTTAGCAGAAAGTAATTTTTCCTCCACAAGCTTAACTCCTCAGTACCCTTCCAAAGAACTACTCTGATGTGTGTGTTACACCTTGCACAATATGGTCAGCAGAGAGGAGTCAGGAGACTTTTGAAAGTGATCTGCACGCTGAACACGGGGATAGCATTTCTGTCTCTTTCAGTCAGTTTTACACATGGGAGAAAAATAAATGGGTACACTTCCCATAATTCTGGTCTCAACAGAACAAGCTAAGGATATCTCTGGCTTGAGAAGTGCCATCTCAATTATTTAAATCATATTGATTTTAACTGTGAATTAGACATCTAACTAGCTTGGGAATGTTCACAAGTCTAGTAAATGCTTGCTAACAGTCAGCAAGAACACAGTAGGCAGAATGATGAGCACTCAATGGTCTGGAGAAGTTACTTATCCTTCCTAGAATGGTCCTTTTGATGTGCAAAGTATCAGTCTCTCCATCTTGGTTGCTCTTGTAACTCTGTAAGCAGCAAAAACGTCACTGGGTTTTCCTTCTGCAGGCAAATGGATGCTAAGCTTCCCAAACTTGAATTCAACAGTTAATATTTTAAAGTATGAATTTGAAACTATTATTCGTAGCACAAATGTCATGTATATTACATGAAACAAATTTCTCCGTGTTTATCTAATCTCTACTCACAAAATTCTAATCATCATTATTAACATAACTGGCATTTCACTCCAGTTTTACAGATTTCAGAGAATTATCTCAAGCCATTACACTCAATCAAGAATACACAGCTCATCTCCCTGCTTATAATCCTTTCCCTTCTTTGAATTCACATATTTTTGCTTGATAGTTCCTAAATTTTCACTCTCTATGACACTTCTGCCTTTAGTAGTGTCTTCTTTTTATCCATTTTCTTGTTCAAATCTATGTTACACTAGCACCAGCCCCCTTCCTCTTCCAAGCCACAGCTCTACTGGGCAAACATTCACTTTACTTCGTCATAGCTGATTCTGCCCCAGGCTTTTCCCGTCATGAAAGTATTTAGTGTTTTCAAAACTCTATGTATAGTAACTGTATTAAGATTCATACAGTTTCTCCTCTTTTACATATGTCTAAACCCAGGTGTCTTTTTTGCTGATGGCACAATTGGAACAGACCAGGCAAGGAATAAAAGGAGGTTCACAAACAATATAGGGATGTTTGGCTTCTACCTCCCACAAGGCCTGTGATCACATGTGAGTGGATCTTCCAAACTGCTCATCCAGAAGCATTTGAAAGGGAACCTGTAGCACCCTGACTACCATAGCAGCACTTCTGGAGTTCTGAGTCAGTCTTTTCCAACCAGATTGGCCAAGGATGCACAAAGTGGCAATATTTCTACAAAAGCAATCAGCTTTTATTCATTTACATGCACAGTATGTCCAAACATGGCAATTCTAGGCAGAGCTGTTTAAAAAACTGCCACCCTCCACGGGAAGTTAGCTTTAGGGGTAAAGGTTCAATCCACAGCAGAATCTGAAATTGAGGGGTTTCACCCTTCCTCCCATCACAGGATTTTTAGGCTGTCATCTCTCTTACCTCTTAGCCCTTGCACTAGTTTTGAAGCCTATCTACAAAGCAAACCAGTCAAAAAGAAAAGACAAACAAACAAACACAGAAGGGAAAGACATACACACACACACACACACACACACACACACACACACACACGGAGTCAGTGGAAGAAAGGCATTAATCCACTCAAGCCACATTCTGAAACAGTAACCAGGCAATTCCCTACTTACAATTTGTTCCATGCAACAAAAACACTCTGAGCTAATTCACTTTATTTTGTGCTGAGGGGAGTCTAACAGCACCTGCAAAGTCACTGACTGCATTTCAGCTATGGGGACATAAATCTCCAGACAAAAAAGAGGTAACTTTCAAAAGCACAGCTGACAAGACTCTACAGCAAAAGAACTAACAGACTCTTTTCAATAGAAGTCAATAGCCTTGATGTTTATACGATCCACAAGCAAGGATATACTCAGGCTTCAGGCAGAAAAAAAGGGCCAAGGGGGTTTAAATGGTATTCTGCAGTTTTAAGTTGCTATGCACATCAATGCTGTTAAAAAACTCATAGTTTGACAAAGCTCTTTCACAGAGCATTGCTTAGGAGTAAAACACAGAACCTAGAATTTGTTGACACAGAGATATCCAGACAGCCCACAGGATCAGGTGGTGTTGGAAACTGTTAGATACATAATAATGAATACAAAATTGATTTATCTTCATTTTTTAGCTTTAAGAATTATATCCCATAAGTTCTGGCTGCAGGGTAATATTCAATTCATTTGTGATAATAAACATTTATCCTCTCTCCCTGTCCTAATACACTCAGGATATTATTTGTGTAAAAAAACAGAGTAAGTAAGGTTAAAAATCTTCAAATAAACACTGGAAGACTGTAGGAAGAGACTGACTTTTGAATATGAAGAAGAAACAGAGTTCTATTCTTTTTTTCAGCTTCATAAAGACCTTATTTATTGATATGAGTTTGGATTAAATGAGCAAAATGAAAGGCTCTCAGAAAGCCTCACCCAAAAAAACCCACAATTTAATCAAAATATTAATTCAAAATGATGAATTATTCAAAGCATAATTATCAGAGAGAATTCTTAAAAGGAGAGGGGCATATCAAATCTTTTTTTTCTAGTGACCAAATAACAACGAAATTCTAAACAAGAGAGCATTTGGTGGTCACATGTGATACATGAAAGTATTCAGTAGCACAAACAAACTAGTCTGTATGTGAGATATCCTTCCCAGTACAACCTGCATTTAGAATAGGTGGAACCAACTGCACATCTACTGCTATAATTAGGAGAATCCTCAGAAGTGAAGGAAGAATTACATTAATAAAGCAGGTGGAGAAAATAACTGAGAATAAATTATGGCAATGTAATATACATAGAATGGTCTGGGTTGGAAGGAATCTTTCAGTGTCATGTACTTCAACCCCCTTGCAAGCAGCAGCAACATCTTTGACTAGATCAGGTTGCTCTGAGCCCCATCCACATGTTATTCAATTTTAAAAAATGGGAACTAAGAAATATTATTGTTGCTGTTGTTGTTATTAGCAAAGAGGAACGAAAGGAACATATTTCACCTGAACCAGTATCAATGCCCATAGTGATACTGGGCTTTTTCAACCATCTTGAAAACAAATCCATACTTATACACTAAACAACTATTTCAAAAATGCTGCCAGGCTAAGGTGTCTTCAATAGAGCATTGCCTGGCAAGCACAGCCCACTTAAAAGCACTTTTAAAAACAGCAGGTAGGAGCTCTTTTGATGAGTGAGCATTCTGAAGCAGGAAAAATCAGCACATATTCCTTCCAAAATATCGTACTGTCCAAATTAGCAATTAAATACTTCAACTTGTAATTATTTTCTAGCAATCTAGCATATAATTTTAAAAAAATTATTTTCTTCTCTGCCATGTCATTACCATCAGCAGCAAGTAATCCCTCCTCATGTGCCTAATTCACCCAGCACAAATGGATGAAGCAGGTATTCACCAGAAAAGGTTCACAGGGTCTGTCTTCAGAAATACAATCCAAGCCTACAGAAAGGTTGAAGTGATACAGTAAGGCAGCCACGGTTGCACATTTAAGTAACATCTTCAGGGCCTTTTCCTCTCTTATAAAGTAACATGCTTCCAGCATTCCCAGTGGTTTGGAGGAATATAATTGTATGCTATTACTTAAGAACTATGTCATTACTGTGCCACTGCCTTCTGCATAACCCAGCCTGTAATAAAAGTGATAAGAATAGCATTTATTATTTTGGAAATGGTTTTTGCATTGCATCCACACTGATGTGGTTTAAAATGTCCGACTAAACTCAAGACACTTTACATAGAGGTCTTCTTTTCTTCTAACAGTACTGAGCATTATGAAAACTCCTTTCTGTGTGCAGGGATACTGCCTGAAAGGTCATCTAACCGGGTCACTCAGCTCCTCAGCAGAACTTTCAAAGACTGAGCAAGAAATGTCCTATCATGTTTCTATAAACAAGATGTTGTTAATGCAAAGAAAAGTCACACCAGAAAAAGCATAACAAGAAGTTGCACGAATAGAAAGTGACAAGTATGGTTAAACCTCTGTAGTTATTACAGAATGTAATTGCAATAAGAATTAGAAAAATCAAACTCTACATTCCCAGCTGCTAAAGGCAAACAAGTCATGTCCCTTTCATAAGTGCATCAACTGCTATATAAAATCTTGATTCTAAGTTCAGGAAAAGAATAAATGCATGAACAGAGAATTTAAAGTTTAACACTTTTCTTTCTCAGATCTACAGAAAGCACTCAGAACTTTTCTAGAAAACATGCTTGATAGCATTTTATTTGAGAGTAGCTGTAGACCATCACTTTCTGATCAAAAAATATTTTCAGTCTCTAATACTAAAACACTGTCAAGATGCAGACACAGTTTCAGTTTTCTGGAAATTCCCTACTCCTCAGACTCAACCCCCCTCACTAGTCTTCTGTACAGCAAGGAGTATTTCCATTTTTCAAAAGACTGGCAACCCACCCACTCCCCCCCCAAAAAATAGTGAAAGGCCACCCCTATCCCAAAACCCAGTTTCAGGGCTTCAGACACATGTCAGCACATCAGATCCAAAGCTATAAATCATTAATTTCAAGGACATATTCCAAGTAGTACAAGGAAGTTTCATACTATGCACATTTATGGAGAGGAAGCAGGAGAGAAAATTCCCATCAAGAGTTTGCCCCAAGAGCTTCAGAAATCTGGGCTTAAGCCAAGCATCTCTTCTGTTTATGTATTTTAGTTATGTAATGTAACAAGTGAAAAGAAGCATGGATTTTTTGGAAATATATCAACACAGGACTTAACTCACAAGGCAAACAGCTCCCATTGAACAGTTACAGCATGCTGTTACAAACAAAACCATAAAGCAACTATAGATTAACACAGTGTTCTTCTAAAACAAGTGATAAAAGGGCTGCTGTTGTCACAAGATTGATATAAACAACAGTGTAGATAAAACAAAAAGCGAATGAAAACACAATTTTACATTTATTTTCATATTGAACCTTTTCCATGTAAACTCTGATAAAAGCACAATAATGCTTGAAGGTAAAGACTACTTTTTCCTAGAAAAATCAGTAGAACAAGCAAACATGTAACAAGCAGGTACTACCTATACATACTACACACAGCTCATGCTTGTACAGCACATACTTATACAACATACAAATACTAACATGCAATCACTACCAATCAAACAATTTTCTTCCCACTATATAATCTCCCCAGTATATAATTTTATTTTCCAACACTTTGGTTTAATATTAGGTCAAACCAAGCAAGCTAAATTATCTTGTATTGCAGCATGTCTGTTAGACTTCAACGTTAAAAAAGAAATGAGATAAAATGCTTTGCTTGGGAAGACAAACTGAAAGTCATTCTTCTAACCACATACAGTTCTCCTACCATGCCTATCCCTTGCACCTCTGGTACTGAGTCAGCCAATGGTTAGCATGGCAATTCATGCTATCAATTCACGGTAATTTCATTCATTAAGCTTCCTTCATATTTCTCTTTTAGTGATATGATGATATAGGTGCTCACACATACCAATGTGAAATCCACTCAGCAACAGCAGTCAAGTGACAAAGCTGAAGAACAATAACACATGACACCTACTACACATCTGAGGCACTAACTCTGGGATGGAGACAGCATGCAGTCAGCACATATGCCTCCACATACAGGAAGGCATAAATACCCTCACATGCAGGAGCAACTGAGAATTTAGATTCATGTTATCATGTTAGATTCATGTTTGCATGCATGTACAGCACCTGCTGTTTTGTGGGACAAGAACAAGTGACTGCACGTCACCTCTACTGCTTCAACACAACCACCTCCAGCAGGCAAACGGGGACACAAAAGGGCACATGGAGGCCATACATAAAGACCTTAGCAATATGCTAATGTATTCTTCTAATGCAGATTGGCAGTGTTCTACCTACTGACACCATGTAAAGAATGGATTAGGTTCCAACACCTGGGATAAACAGGGGCAGGAAAAATGATATGACCCTTTGAGGCAGGTCTGCCTCCTCAGGTAAGAAATAAGTGTGCCTTTTTCATGTTGGAAGAAAGGTGTGAGGGTAAGTAAACACAGCCTGAATACACCACCCCCCACCACTCCTGCCTGCAGGGTTGTCAGGCCTGTCCCCTCTGCAGATTTATGTAATGATGCTGTGCCCCACTGTACAGTGTGTATGTACAGAATATGTACAGTGCCTGTGAAGACAGTGATTTCTCTCCACATTTCCTTGGAAGACAGCATTGCATAGAGCTGGCACTTGGGGCTACATGACTGTAAGGACACAAGGGTGGATGTCGACCCAGGTGCTGAACAAATGGCATTCGTGAGAGGTGCCATGCTCCCTAGGGTAGCCGCACAGCAAACGTGTCCCTATGGACACGTCCCCACCTATGGAGTGGAAATAGGTGACATGTTCCGAGTATATTAATGTGGTTACAGACGGACTTGCATCCCCTCCGTGCCAGGTGGGTCCACTCAGGAGCAGCAGGACAGAAGAAGCAGGTATCCACCCTGGCACTACGTGTGCATTCTTCCCGCAGCTGAATCAAAGGTAGGCTGGCTGCCACCGCAGACCTCAGCAGCCAGGGAAGGGTGGCAGAGAAGCACATTCGCCAGAGGGAGAAGAGGACAGGTGCGAGCAAAAATTCCCCACACACATTCCCCCACCGTGCCAAGGGAAAGGCAGCTCTGCCTCGCCAAACGCGAGGCGGGGGAAAGGAGGGGAGCGTGCACAGATCCAGCCATACGGGAGCAAACACCTACCTCATACACCAAGGCGGGGGGAATAAAGAAAGCACAGGGTCCATGGAGAGATGTGGGTGGGCTCGGTTTCTGTGCGGGGACGGGCCCGGGGGAAGGCGAACGGGTGGGGAGTGGGTGTTCGCCTCTCAGGGAGGCTGGGGGGCACCAGCGTGCCTGAGGGGGCGGGGAAGGGGTCCCGAGCGATGAAACAAACCCATCTTCCCCGCTCCCGGCCGCCCGCTCCCTGCGCGCCCCCGGCGCTCCCCGGGCTCACCTGCCCGCACCGTGTCGGAGAGGTCGTGGCTCAGGGCGGCGGCGCTGCGCGGGAACTCCTTCAGCTTCCTGCCGCTCAGGTTGAGCCCCCCGGAGTGCGCCGCCTCCTCCAGCGCCCGCTCCAGACCGCGGTTCAGCGGCGCCTGCAGCCCCAGCGCCA